>OV884047.1:13727500-14165000 GCA_930367265.1 Catocala fraxini | reverse complement strand
GCCTAATAGCAATAGAACTAATCGATTGTGTTATTAAATAATTTGAATTAATAATGTGTGACTGCCTCGATAGTGTATGCGACTGCTGCGCTGGAGGTCTCGGGTTCGATTCTCGTGACGGGCAATGTGTTATTGGGTTAGTAATAGCACGGATGTAGAATAACAGTAACAACTATAGGTCCGCACCCTATGGGACCTCAAATCATAGCTTTTTTTTGTCGACATTTTGTAATTAAAAACCGTTCACGCTGTATGTTATAGCTGTTAATTTTATCACTAAATACAAAAAAAAATGTTTTACATATGCCCCGACGTTTCTATTGCTTTTCAGAAGCCATGTCAGCCGGTTATAGGGAGATTGGTCTCCCTATAAAAATAAACATCGATAAAATCCATAAGCAGTATTTTAATTTCAAGTTCGTTCGTTTGTTACGCTTTAACACCGTAACTACCCGACCGATTATCATAAAATTTCGCATATGCGTTGTCAGGAGTACAGGAAAGGACACAGATAACCTTTTATCTAGAAAAAGTGATGGTACCAAGCGCGAGGGAAAGGTTGACATAGCCTACATTAACGCGAGCAAAGTCGCAAGTAAAATCTAGTGTATGATATTTACGTAAACGTAAGACAATATAATGTAATAGTTTTTAGAATGAAAGTACTTATTAGTACAACTTACAAAGATAACAGCGGAAATCACTTCACTAAATAGTTTACACTTGTTAACACTGTACGTTCGTACGGCTGACTGGATGGAAGTATACTGCATCCATCTACAACGCGAAACTTATATCGAATATTGATTCGGGAATTCCCCGTTCATCGTTTTATTTATATCTACGAACTTAATTACACCATAGTGTTGTGATGTACATGCTTGCATCGGGTTATAGTCGAATACAATTTTGCTCATCTCGATACCTGCTTTGCAAGTTTTTAGGAATTAAGTATATTGTTCGAAAGATATTTATTTAGCATCTACGATACTGAGTTGATATTTTGTTTGTCTGTACATATCATTATTCACGTCTTAGATAAAGAGCCTGTAGACAGAGCCACAACAAGGCATAAAACAGCAATAGTTTTTGTATTATGTGTTTCAACTAAGAATTAAGTATATCAATATTTAGCCATCTTGGACCAATAAAATTATTATGCCACCTTTTTTTACTAATTATTACCTACTTCAATATATTGTTATATAATGTAGAAAAGGAACAGTAAAATATAGTTCGAATGGAACTGTCTACATGCATCGGTAACACATACAGTACGTTATCTGAAACATTTCAGACTAGACGCAAATATAATTTAAATTTTATTTTTAATAAGAGAAGCACTTGGTTATAGCATATATGCTAAAAAGTGATAAATTTTAATTCTATAGGCACATTTTTTAACTTAGGTTTATTATCGTAGCTTGACTGTATTGCCTAAAAGTATTTTTACTAATTTTAAAGTATTGAGATCAGTACTCTGAAGACCAAATCTGGTTAAAATAACCTTCAAGATAGAGTCTAATTCACGTCTTACCTAAACTAAAATAAAATTTATGTCCACATTAAATTTGATGTTATTAAATTAGGAAAATATTATTTGTGATCTTTATGACACAGAGAATTAGCGTTCTATACAGCTGTAAATCAACAATAACGATCACTTAATCTGTCAAGTCTTAGAAAGCCAGATATATCAATTAAAAATCTATTTTGTCTGGCCGCCGTGCGCCGGTGTGCCGCTGCCACTCAATAGGTTAAGTAATATTGTATAAGCAAAGACATTGGAAGAGATGTTTGATGATTGATGAGATAAGATCATGAGTTCTGTTAAATTACTTATGATGTGTTATTCTTACCAATATTATAAATGCGAATATGAGTTAGTTTCTGACGTATGCACGCCTTAAATAGTTCACAGATCATTATGAAATTTCAGGGGTACAGAATAGAACGTAGAAATGTATTGATATAACGTGCTTTAACGCAAGCAAAGCCGCCGGCACAATCTACTTTTTAGTAAACTTGTTCAAGTCGTATTGTATCCTTATATCTCTATTGCATTTCGGGGAATTACCGACAGCAATTAAACATTCGTTATGTATACAACCATAAACAAATAGAGTAATCAAGCTACATGATAAACTTAAATTGCCTATACTATAACGCCTTCTACACGGTCGGGTCAGCCGCCCAACTCAACAACAGTCACGTCAGATTTGGTTGAGTTGACATCCAAACGACCTTGATTGCCAGCGCTGCGCTCGCAACAAAGGGCGAGGGCGTTGTGTTGACAAACTAAACGTGTGGAAGCTTGTTGCCCAACCGCGCGTATTCTTTTTGTTTTGATCGAGACGTTGCGCGAAGTGGACGCGTAATGGCGAGTGCAACATTGTCGGAGTTTTTAGAACTCTACAGAGATCTTCCCTGTTTGTGGGACTTAAGTCCTCATGATTATAAATAATATCAGCCCTGTATTAAACTCTCCTGCCTGCCTCCTGCCTTTCTCTCTCTCTGGCTTTCTCACTGTGAAAAGAGTTAGGCCATAGTCGGTGGACTATGTCCTAACTCTTGGCGCTATGGCGCAACCCGCACTAGGCCAGCGTGGTGACGCTGGCCTAGTGCGGGTTGGCAGACTTCACATATCTTCGAGAACATTATGGAGAACTCTGAGACATGCAGGTTTCCTCACGATGTTTTCCTTCACCGTTGGAGCAAGCGATAATTAACTATTAAATACACATAATAATATAATTTCGAAAAGTCAGAGATGCGCGCCTTGGGTTCGAACTCGAGACCTCTGCGTGGCAGTCCAACAATTTATCACTAGGCTATAAATAAATCTACATATATACTACCTCACAATACTACAAACAAATATTAAATCTTGGTAAATTGGCAATAGCAAACGTTAGATTCCTGCTTGTCTCTTCACTAATTGATATTATCAATTTGCCAGGCGCTTCATAATTTCTAACTATTATTTTTAAATTCCGCTTTATTAATTCCTTAAAATTAATATTTGTTTGTAGTATTGTAAGTTAGTATACAGGTAGATTTATATGGAAGTGAATCCATACTTAAACAATTGGTATTTCGTTCAGAAACAGAAATACACCCGCGGACCTGACATCAGGTTGGCGCCTCACTTTCTTTTTGAGCTATCTCTGAACTTAAAGAGGTAGAATTGCTTTCTTTATAGGTAGATTTAGGTAGATTCAAGGTAGATTTGAAACATTTTTATTTCATGCTGATTCGTAACATTACACCCGCCATTCTGATGCACAAAAAAAAAAAGGTATAGAACATAAATGCGTACCGCTTACAAAAGGAAAGCGAAGAAGGTAGGTAAAATTCATATTATTATATAGTACCTACATAATAGATTATGTAAGTAGGTATTTATTAAATGAAGGTTTTTATAGACAATATTTTTATTAGGTAGATAGACAGTATGGGTACTGTTTTGCATATTTGAAAGGGGTGCCATCGACGTGCGTACTGCTCGCCGCTCACGTTAAAACTGTAGTTGTTTCCAACCACGCGATGGTGTAGAACCGCCGAGCAGTTTGGTTGACTCAAGTAAGGTCACGGTGGGTGGGCGTTTGACCCGACCGTGTAGAATAGGTTTATACCTTACACAACATCAGCATCGTAAGTTATTATATTTACTCTAAAACGCCTTCTACACGGTCGGGTGAGCGGCCCAACTCAACTAGGGTCACGTCAAATTTGGTTAAATTGACTCCAAAATTGACCGTGTGGTCGTTGGTTGGTCAAGCAAATTGAGTTGACATCCAAACGACCTTAATTGCCAGCGCTGCGCTCGCAACGAAGGGCGAATAGAGGGCGTTGTGTTGACAAACCAAACGTGTGGAAGCTTGTTGCTCGCCTGCGCATATTCATTTTGATCGAGACGTCGCGCGAAGTGGACGTGTAATGGTGAGCGAGCGTGCAACATTGTCGGAGTTTTTAGAACTCTACAAAGATCTTCCCTGTTTGTGGGACTTAAGTTCTCATGATTATAAATAATATCAGCCCTGTATTAAGCTGCCCTGCCTTCCTCCTGCCTCTTCTCACTGTAAGAAGAGTTAGGCCATAGTCCACCACGCTGGTCTAGTGCGGGTTGGCAGACTTCACATATCTTCGAGAACATTATGGAGAACTCTTAGACATGCAGGTTTCCTCACGATCTTTTCCTTCACCCTTAGAGCAAGCGATAATTAACTATTAAATACACATAATAATATAACTTCGAAAAGTCAGTGTTGCGCGCCTTGGGTTCGAACTCGAGACCTCTGCGTGGCAGTCCAACAATTTATCACTAGGCTATAAATAAATCTACCTGTATACTACCTTACAATACTACAAAAAAAAATATTAAATCAAAGGAATTAATAAAGCGGAATTTGAAAATAATAGTTAGAAATTATTAAGCGCCTGGCAAATTGGCAATAGCAAATTGCCATTTCTCCTTCATTTGAAGCAACTATTGTCGTATCATCCGCACATCTCAGGTTTGTTATCTTCTGACCACCTATTGTAACGCCGCCATGCCAATCACTTAGCGCCTTCCTCATGATATTTTTACCGTATAGATTAAATAGCTTCGTAGACAAAATACAGGCTCGACGTACGCCACGTTCAGTATGGAAAGACTTTGATATATGGTTGTCCAATTTCACGAAACTGCTTCCATCAAGGTACAGATTCTGTATCAGAAAAGTGAGATGATGAGAAACGCCCATCTCTATGAGCACATAAAACATGCATTTCCATTGAACACAGTCAAACGATTTTGCTTAATCAATAAAGCACATGACCAATGGTTTGTTAAATTCACGGCATTTCTCAATGAGCATCCGGACATTTAATATTTATTTACGCGTTCCCTTGCCAGCAACAAAGCCAGCTTGTTCACGCGCTATCTGGTGATCGGTGTACGGAGCCAGTCTAGCGTTTATGATACGTAACAATATTTTGCTTGCATGAGCCATGAGTGAGAGGGTACGATAGTTTTCACACTTCTTAGTTGATCCTTTCTTATGTAGTGGGATGACCGCAAATTGGGTCCAGTCTACGGGCCAGTGGCCAGTTTTCCAGATCTTATTGCACATTTGATGTAGAATTTTGGTCCGTTCAACACCGAGATTTTGAAGCATCGACGCAGATATGCCATCAGGACCAACAGCTTTATGTTTCAGTTTACTGATTGCGTCCTCCACTTCAGAAAGCAGTATATTGGGTGCGTCAGGGTGGTCATCCCATTTTTTTTTTATCATTATTCATCACGATAGAGCTCATAACAGTACAACCTCAATCTCTCAAAAACATGAACTAGTTCTGTAAGGGTGTTACCGTTACTGTCTTCAAGTATCCAGCTCTTCGCTTTGAAGGTACTTGTCAGTTGTTTGACTTTCAAGAAAAGGTCTTTAGTTTGTGCCCTATCTGCATGTCTCTCAATTTCTTCACATATATTATTGATGTGCTCATTTTCATCTCTATGAGTCGATCCTTGGACTTCAGCATGCAGTTGGTTGTACCGATCACGCTGAGCTTCTGTTACCAGTCCTGCACTTTCAAGCAACTTTCGATTCTCAATCAAAACCCATGATTCTTTGCTAATCCTATCCTCTTTCTTTTGAATAGTTTTGTGTAACTCATTGCTCTCTTTAGCGGTATCTAAAACTAACTTCTTGGGACTGATCCAGTCAGCTTCGCTAGAGTCAAATGGATCCAAATTCAATGATTTGATCTTCGTGTCAACTATATTGCGAAAATAGACTAGTGCCGGCTTATTGAGTGAGACGGGCTCCTGAGTTTTCGGCCGCGCACTTTTCAAGCGTAGTCTAAAGTCTGCTATCAGCAATTGGTGGTCGCTACCACAGTCAGCGCCAGGTAGAGTCTTGGCATTTGTTACAGACGATCGCCATCTGGACTTGATTGTTATGAAGTCGATTTGGTGTCTATGACCTGATGGAGAGGTCCATGTATAAAGTCTCCTCGGATGGTTTTCAAACCAAGTGTTCATGACAGTTAGCTGATTTTCTATGCAGTACTGTAGACATTTTTCGCCTCTGTCATTTCTGTTACCAAGACCATATCCCCCAACAACAGTGCCTTTGAGTGGATCTCTAGTGGTGCATCCAACTTTAGCGTTGCAGTCGCCCATCATAATGGTCACTTCTCTGGATGGAATCGTGTGCAACAAAACGTTCACATCAGCATAGAACTGATCCGATACTATTTCGTCTGACTGAGATGTAGGTGCGTATATTTGAACAATGATAATCGGTACAGGGCTAGCGTCAAGTTTAATTGCAATCACTCTACTATTTGGAGTCTGGTATCCTTTCACTGAATTCTGTAGTTTTTTAGGTATAATAAAAACCCTCCATTATCGCTCTGATCATCAGCACCAGAGAAGTACATGATGTTTCCATTTAAAGTAATAAAATTACCTCGGTTACGTCGATGCGTTTCACTGAGCCAAGATGTCAATGCCACATCTTGCCATTTCACTCTCCACAGTCTCCAGTTTGCCCGGTTTCAACAGCCCTCTGCCATTCCAAGTCCCCACGCGAAGTTGTTCCCAAAGTAGGGTTTTCTTTATTCCTGAACCGTGACCAGTAAAGAAAGAAAGAAAGAAAGAAAATACGTTTATTTGCAACAGTACACTTACAAATATGGTTAGCAAAAAGTAAAGTAAAGTAGTATGGTTTCAACATCCTGTGTGTTGGTCCACAGGTAAATGGCCGGTAGCAAATTTCCCACCATGCAACCCGGAATCCCATTGGCGCCGAGGGTCAGTCGGAGCACATGACATCGCACTACTCATATCAAAACTGTTCATTGTGGTTGTCTTGGGGATCGTAGTGCAGTAGTTCCCCGTTACTTTCTGCACCAGTCATTTTAGGAGTTACTTAAGCCCTAAGGTCGTTGAAGCCTCTTCCGGCTAGTTGCCCAGCCGGGTGTATGGTTATACCGCCATTGTTCGGTCGCCAGAGCCTTGTCCGTTATCTAGCAGGGAGCACTGCGCGCAGGAGAGGTTGACAGTTAGGCCGGTAAAATGTAATGCCGTTCTCCCCTTACTACTTACTAATACATAAATTAATGTAACGAGAATTCACTTTAAACCTTTCCTATATATCTTATATTGTATTTATACATATCACTGAAAAGATTTTTGCCAGATATAGTTTTAGTTCCCAAGCAGGAAAAGAGGAGCCTATTGACGCCTACTGGTCACAGTTGCAGACTCCGTACTGCAACTGGGCAGTCGTAGACAGAAAATCTAAATAATACTTTGTCCGACTCAGAAATCGCAAGAGTGCATACAGGACATTCACTATCTCTGCACCACTATAGCCTAGATAGGCACAATTTACCAAACATACTTTAGATATTTTTTTTAATACTATACTTTGCTTTAATACAGTATATTATTATATACTTTATTAAAGCAAAGTACTAGTAGAATACTATACTATTATATTATATATATATAATACTATTAATTTACTCAAGGAATCTCCATGAAATCATGTATTTCTTTGATAACATCATTATGACTTTTAGTAGTTTTTATATATTTATCTAAATAAGGGTAAGGTATATAATCAATATAATAGCATTCATACTATTAATTTATTATTGGATTTATTTGTTTATGTATCTTATCATAATGTACTGTTGAGGTATTTGTTTTAAACTGCATATGCTTTCAATTGTGCTGGTTACTTTGACATATCTTATTAAAAATGTTTCTGTAACTTGAACTAATATATCATCTATAAATATAGGTACTTATTGTTGAGTTTAGACTGATACCTATTTAGTTCGCTTTTTGTTCGCATAAATGATTAAATTTAACGCTTAAAAATAATCACTATTGGTAGAATTTTGAATTTTAAACTGGTCACACTACAGTTATTTTACAAGATGTCAAAGAAATGTCAGTGTCAGCTAAACAAAGCCAAACTGCCAAAGCGAGCTGCGCTTGTGGCTAAACCAGTATTGTGTTTAGTGTTAGTGTATTGAATGATGTGCAGTGCCTAGTTGCTTGGACATAATGAACTTATATCATAAATAATATGATATTTCCTAGCTTCGTCCGCTAGTCTTGTGTTAAAATGTTCCAAAAAACTTTATGTGTGAAAATGTTAAGTGATCATATTTGTGTTTTGTGCTTTGTGCATTTGTTCATATTATTAGCACTGACAAAGGGCACGGCGGAAGCTCAGGATCTTAGTAAGTTCTAAGTTCTTCACTTATTATTATAATTATTTACACGTATTAAATGTATATTTGGATTTATTCAAATTGCTGTTGTCGTAAACTAGGAAATATTTTAAGAGCAACTGGCGCTTAGCTGGGCCTTATTACCTTGTCTGCAAGGCAATCTCAATTTATAAGTACTGACTACTGATTGAATTCAAACTTAGAATACGAAATAATTCGGAAAAGCCTTTTTTTTAATTATAGTTATGGTCTTGGCTGAAATAAATATTATGATAAATTGTAGAATTACATAAAGTTATAATGAATTACCAATAGAACTTGTTATTCTTAATATAAAATTCTACATCAATAAGTATTGTAGATTCTTGGAATTACAAATACAAATCCAACAATTATTGGATCCCAATTTATTACAGAATATCTAAGTTAAAAAGCAAAAAGTATGTTTTCCATACCTTATTTAATATCTAAGTTAGTGTGTGTTGTATTATTTACCAAACTTGATATGGTATTTGATGAAGACAACAATTTTATCACTACATCATATTATTTATAATACTGCTAGGTATATGATAAACAGCCTTAAATCTAATTTTAATAACACAGAATCGCTGTGCATATTAATACTATGAATATAATGCATTATGCAATTTGTTACTCTATGGAACATTTAATTATTCTCTCAAACATTTTTACTTATTGCTGCTATTTTATCAATGTGTATTTACCAATACCAATTGTACATTTTTTATTGTTTTATGCAATTAGGATAGTAGCTTTTATAACTCGACTCTGATCATATTGCATTTTGTCAAATGGTTTGATACTTAGTTAAATTTATGAGTTAAACAGTGAGATGTAAAAGTCCCATATCACTGGATATCCGGTGAACTCGTTATGTTATTGCAGAGTTCAACTATGTGGATATGATAAAAATAATTGCTGCCATATTCGTAAATTGTGGTTGACCATCATTAACTTCTTATAGCAACTAGTCAAAATATCTCTTACATATTATGAAGTATTGATTGATTAGATTCTTCTATTTTTAGAATTCCTTTTTATAATGTTGTTAACTAATTTATATGAGTTTAAGATCTCTAGGGTGCTCTTGTTGGTCTTATCAATTTGCTCTTACACTTATAGCTAACTGCCTGAGTCAAAAGTATTTGAACTATTAAAGGGCTGCCAAATTTTACACAAAGATTGCAATTCATGTTGCTAAAAAGTTAAAATTGCCTCTATCAGAAATATTAAAAAAATATTAGTTGCCATCTCTCAATAAGATACATTGATTACGCCTTGTTGGTCTTATAAATTTGTCACTTATTGTTTGTTACTCGAGTCAAACAATGTTTCTAAGTGGCTAAGAGAAGAGGGATCCCAATGTCTTAATAACTGTTTACACCAAGTTAGCAATTGATGGAACGATAAAGAAGTTATGGGCGGCTTCTTGCGGCAATTTAGATTGAGTGTTGATGAGCTGTTTTATAGTTAAGTTGTCCATATGTGATTGCTTAGAGAAAAAGCAATCCTATGTAAGGTAGTCTATTTAAATAAATCGAATTCATTTTCATACTCTATGCCGTTACCGAGAACATCATAGAATACTATTAGTTTGCGGGACCGGAATCGAGCCCAGGGCATCACGATCGGTCACAATCATAAACACATTCTTATGCCACACGACCAACGAAATATTTTCTTTGTATTAAAGTATCACCGCAATATTATAAACATCGCGATTCTTTTACTGTTATACCGGAAGGCGTATTTCCACCGTATCATTTAGTACATCGACCTTCCTAAACCCTTAATAGTCCTCACTAAAGCATTAAATAATTCGTTCTCGTCACGAACTCATGCTAATCTTTTGCATACTTATATCGCCAGGAGGAAGTTCATATCTTGCCATCTGACGTTTGTCCGTATGGGTCTTAGTGGGCCTTAAATAAAGCATGGTGTCACATGTCGGAAATGTTCTAAATTTAATTTTGAATACTATTTGTTGTGTTAAAACTATGTTTACTATATTTCGTAAAAGCATTTATTTTCGCTACATTCTTAAAGTGCACGTAGTACTTTAATACGAAATCTTAAATCTATACTAAGTAATACTAAAATAGCGTAACTGTAAGGTTTTATGTTCTAATATCATTTGGCGTAGGGGTAGCTCTGAGGAAACTAAAAAATACATGTTGCTATAGGTATGTATCTTTATATGAAAGGTGGCTAACTAACCGACACGACGACGCCAGATTGTAAGCTTTTACCGTAGACTATGATCGATCACCATACTATAGATCGCACGTTGTCAACCTTAGGGAGAAAGAACTTAAAGATATGACGAAAGGCATGCAATTGTAAAATTAGATATGTATATGATCGTCCGGAATTGATATTTATTAGGCAAAACGCAGTAATACTGAACTCCAACGCCGGTTTGCTATGGAGTTGCTGAATTTGCCTGGGCGAGCCAGCTCATTCGTCTCCGAATAATTGAAAATAGTAATAGTGGACTCTTCCAGAAGAAATCCAAAAGTAGCTCCGTAAGTTTCATAAGATTTGATATAATTTTGTATGGAGACATATCTGGAGAAAGACACAAAATGTAAACGTAATCGTTCGTAACAAAACAAGAACACAGATTTAAAGAGCTCACCATAATTTTTGAACTCGTGCTTTTTCATTCATATGCACTACGCAATCTGTGCAATCGATATTATTAGGATATAATGATTTTATATTCGAGTTTCTTTATTTCTGTTTGGAACCAAACTCGTGTCTGAATGTTTTGAAGGTGTATAAAAACTACGCTCGTTTTACGACTGCAATTTGATGACACATGAACCGGTTGCCATCGAAAAGTCCGCACCAGTTGTTGCTCTGCTACGCCTTCAACATTGTCGTTCAAAAAGCCCCAAGTTATTTACATCCATAACTATAAATTTTAGTTTTTATGTAATCGCATTAAACCTCTGCCCGCTTGCTACCATGCATTAACGCTCAGACTGCTATAAAAGTAGAAAATATGACATATTTTATAGTAGAGTATGCTAAGGAACTGTATTTTAAATCAAGATCTTTCTAAACTCACTACTAAAATAAATATAGCAGAAGGAGGGCTTAAAAAAAATTTGCCATCCGGCTAGTAATCTACTTCGCGGCGAAACAGTAGCAGGCTCTTTATATTATATTCCGCACATCCACATCCAATATCCTAGTGAATCATTGACAGTTTCCGATTGACCATCAACATGACTCATTGCCAATGGATATGCTAATTGTCTATAGTCATATGATGAATGTACCAACCACTTACTATTCAATACTTGTAATCATTTCTTTATACTACCAATTATGAGTTATGAATTTAGAAATGGCTGCTGGAAAATTGACGCTATTCAACATGTGAATAGTAATGGTTTTCTTTTGTTTTTCTAAGAAGCAATCAATAGTAATTGAAGTTTGGATTCTCGTCAGCACATTATCATTTCCGTTTCAATCTACAGATCTATCATCGCTTCGGTATTGAAACCGAATTTTGAATTACGAATTGTGTGTTCGGGTTCGTTCGGGTGCTTTCGTTTACGTCACAGCATATGCGTGTGAGTCGTGTACACATTGATGCATTCCCCTGTTTGTTGTTTAACAAACTTTTTTATATTTATTACTCGTTGTAAACTTTTATGAGCGTGGCACGGTGACTAATGCACTTATTTGTGTCGTTCGGCTACAACTTGATTATAACTAGTAAAATTGGGAATTTGAATTCTGAGTTTATTTTAGCTTTTTAGTACCCATGTATGTGATTACAGGGATAATATCAATAAGTTCGTGTAATATATATAGTACATAGGTATGCACTCATGCCTGTTACCGGTAGGGATAGGATACTGTGTGGGGCTCGAACCAACAATACTCGGTACAGTGGCAGTGGCGAGGCGAGCACTTAAACCACTACGCCAGCCGTGCAGTTATAAGCTAGCAAACTTTAGATTAGTAGGTCGGTGATATAATCGGTATTAGTTACGAACATATCTTTGACAGACATCTATGCACAATTTCTTGAGTTTCTATGAGATAATTGGTATCGCGGTTGAAGAAGGACCAGTTAGGTGGCTCCCTACGCGATAATTACGACACGAATACGTACTTTACCTACTTTCCTTATGCTGCGTAAAGTATTAAATTATTATACATGTTTGTAATTAATAATTAATCATTCATTAAAACAAACAGTTGTCTTTTTTAAAACAAACTTTAGTCATCTGACTATAACCATTAAACTTTGATGTTCATAAGTGTTACTTTTAGCTGTACTACTGTTAGCTTTATAAATGATTGGTGCAGCGGTGGAAGTAGTTGCCTTGTCACTGCCATTGAACGGTTGCTCTCCACAGGTGAAACAGTATTTGGCAGTAAAAGGTGGTTTCTTAGTAGAGAAGGGTAATCTTTCTTTCATTTTAAAAGTGTGATGTTATTGAAACTTTATCTCGATCAACTTTTGATTGAATTTGATTGTACTAATATCTTAGTGGTAAGGTGTTGCGGTTTTGAAGATCCACACATTATTATAGGTACGTGTAACGTAACAACTTACTACAGCTACACAACAGTAAAGTCAGTGTAATTGGTCATTGTTTTCATTTATGCACAATAAATGGTCTGAAACACATATAAACGACTGTTGCCTAAGCTGGACAAGTATCTCCCTAGTCTGTATAGAAGATCGCAACCAAACTAGTTTGCGTTGCAAAATACGCTATGCTTTACGAAGAAGACCCATGATCTTTTTCCTACTGTAAGTAATAAGATACCTTTTTTGATGGGTTGGTAAAGTGCTATCGGTATCGATGTCGCAGGCTACAGTTAGAACTGTTCATCTTTAGATGGCATGCTGGCCACAAAAAAATATATTTAGGATATTTACCAAAATGAACTCGCTAAGTACCTATATCTAATAAATATGGCATCATTACGACTAACGCCTAAATGCTGCTTATCATTCTCATTCTGAATTATACTACTATCTAAAATTATATTAGTATCTAGTCTTATAATGCAAAGTTATAAATCATTTTAAGATAATACAAAACGTCGCAAGGGCGAGTTTAGATTTTGTTATTTTTAACACTAGTAAATTAATTATACTGTTAAGTAGGTTAACTTATCATATTTCTACACCGGATTAATTTCAGTCGTAAAGTAAATATTAAATTAACTGAAAATGGTACTAAACGAAATAGGTTTTAATGAAACCTCAAACGGCATGCCTCAGCCTCACATTAAAAGGTAGCATAATGGAATGATGTATTCATCGATTTAATAAAACAGTTCCCGCATACATGCCACAAAACACATTTGTTTATCAACTAAGACATTATCTAATTATTTCTGGCATAAATAATATTTAAAAAGTTCAAAACTCTAATTAAAATCCAACGACGCCACTGGCGTGCAATGAAAAAAAACTTTCAAAACTCGAACGCTCTTCGTCAACAGCTGTTTATAGACCATCAATTTTATATTGACCCCTATCTCCCTTTCTTGTCCTTAGTACGTGTGCGAGGTGGATGAAATGTTAGGGTTCATTTTACGATGGTGCCGCGTTATTTCTGGATGTAACTGCTAGAGACGATATGGGAATGATGACTTCCCCGCCGGGACACGGTGCGTTTCCTCTCAGTGACGTCACGTCCGATAGTCGAGTTTTATGAAATTTGTATTCCAACTCTAGCGTACCGAAAAAAGTAATAAATAATAGTCTATGGTAGTTTGTTTTTCAAATTAATGTTAATGTGTGAAGTTTAAACAAGCAAGGATAATAGAACGTAGGAGCTAGATTCGTTTAGTTTTGAGTTGTGAGTATTTAAGAATTGTATCCCTACTATAATTATCTTTGCTAATATTATAAATGCAAAAGTGTCTTTGTTTGTAATTTTTGCATAGATACTATATATGAGCTATAAAAAAAAAGGCGTTTGAAAAAATGAACGGTGCCGGGAAGTGTCCGTTTTCTTTAAATTACGACAGATTACCCGTAAGTTAATTGGCTATTAATAAATTTATCTCTAAAAATAAATATAATTTATGGTAGGTACACCAATCAAGCCTATGTAGGGTAGGTAGCCTGGGGTGAATTACACCCACATTTCGACAGAAATAGTTTAATTTCTACCACAATATGCAGCGAGCTTATTGACGTCTACCGGGCGCAGTTAATTCATGACAGAAAAGCTCATTAATATAATTGATGATGGTGCTTGATAGAAAATCCTAAGCTTTTCTACCAAGAATTTCTTAACCTTAGCCCCTGGCAATCGAACTTCAGACCTTATGCACAGCAGATGCATTCAGCAACGCTGTGCCACCGACACAGTAATATATTAAAAATGCATTTTATCATAGATAATAAGTATTACTATACCATTGATAATATCCGAAAACAAATAACTTTCTAAAAGACTCCCTAGTACAATTACCACTTTTATTATAATTAACGATCGTATCCCGTATACACGTCATATACCGAGCGAAATAAACGAGATGACCGGAATAGTCGACGAGCAATATGAGCGAAAACAATCATAATAAACATATTGAGGTCGTTCACTCTTCATACGAACAGAACTAACTACACATACGTAGGCTTGTACATCCTTGAGGGGTAGGCAGGGATGTATTGCATGCATATTTCGCCACCTATGGTTTTAGATCCCAGGCAATACATTTAAATCATAGATGTGCCCTCACCGTACTTAGAGCGCGAAGAAAGGTCCACGTTAAAAATAACGAGCTTCCAAATTAGATAAATACCAATAATGTACAATTTTGAATATGAGTGAGCATGAAATAATGTTAGTTGATTAAGCGCTACCGTCCCTATACTTTAATAGTGCATGATGTGACACATTCAAAAGTTATACATTGAGTGTTGGTATTAGTATTTCTTTTGTTAGAATAAGCATTAATGTAATAACTTACTGGATGTCCCAATTAATAAATAATAAGTACTATATTTATAATAATTTTGATGTTATGTTGGTATTGTGTGTCGGATCACAAATTGACTGATTTACCTAAATGTTTAGGCGACCGTATTGCCATTAATTGGCCACATTCCAAATTCGGTATTGCTCCTGAGAAGTATACCTATTGACCCAATAACACTTCTCATGAACCAAGAATCGGTTTACAGACGTGACAAAAATCTACTAAAATGTAACCGCTATATCTTTATGATGGAATGTTTGGCATTAACTAAATACTATACAAAATACATTAGAAACATCTGCTAGTTTCTGCTTACCCATCCGTACCACAGTCGTATATACATATAATATTTATAAGCTTTTTAAAACTCGACTCATCAAAGATCCTACGTCGTTGTCTTTGATCTTCGTCCTTTATGGCAATCATTGCTTTTTATTCGAATTTCTGGTTCGTTTCGATCTTCGAGCGGTGAGTCATACGAGAATACTTGTTGAAGGATATAAACGTATCGGTTGAATGTTTTAATAGTACTAGACTATTCACAGACATACATACACAGGTACAGATTAACGCCTATTGCCTGAAAGGGTAGGCAGAGATAAATATTTGCATACCTCTCTTACTTCATTCAATTTCATTACTTATATGCTAAATGTCAAATATTGAAATCCTAACTAATATTATAAATGCGAATGTGAGTTCGATTGTTTTTTTTTTTTTTTTTTTTTAATAATAATAATATTTTTTAATAATATGTTTAATTGTTTGTTACGCTTCACGCCCTAACTACTCAACCGATCATCATGAAATTTCGCATGCACGATGTCAAGGGTACAAAACAGTACATAGGGTACCTTTCATCTAGTGTTCCCGAGCGAGCGAAGATGCGGGCATAAAAGCTTATATACTTACTGCCATTGTACCGTTCAGTTGACCCGAAAACCGAAAGCTTACCATCAACACTTCGCCATTAGAACGGTACCTCTAATAGATATAAAAGTAACACTAAAGTGAGTAAATGGACCACAATATTACGTGTCTCGTACATAATAGCTCATTGTCTAACATTCGCTAAGTAAGCAAAAAAGATAACATCACATCTCATGACTAATCTTTTAATTTCCCCATTCGCACGTTCCGCTGACATTGTCACTACATAGTGCGTCATGCAAACATATGCGCACGCTCGCATGCATGTTTGGCGCTTGCATATGCAAGTGTGCATGCTTCTGACCTCGATGAGAGAGGGTTTGATGCACTTCAATTTATTATTATTGTAATATGTCACTTCGAGGTCGTCGGTCTTTCTTTTGTTTGCCAGTGATCATAAATATTTTTTCTATGAACATAATATATAAACTACTTAATTAATTATTACGCTTTGTTCAGTTGTTATAGGAATTGACTGCAAAGAGGGCTACGAGCCTGTACGACCTTTGACTTTCACCCCTTTCATAGAAGGACGTTTTCTATTTTTGGGTGGATTTTAAGAAGAAACCTAACAAATACCTACCTAGGGGGCGAACCTTGAGGGGCGAACGGGCTCGTAACTGCAAAGACGTCACTGCCACTGCCCCAAGGTTTCTGAAGAGAAGAAATGTGTGATTCATAAATAGGGATTTTAAATAGTACTGTGGCACATATCTGCACTTATGTGCATGTTGTAGTTAGGAAAAATAAAACTAAGCAAAAATCAAGTGTACTAAAACACATGTTTTAAACATACAAAACAATCGATTAAATATAATTAAAAGTATTTTTGATTGTCTATGGCTGTATTAGCACAGATTCCTTTGCCTTTTGTGCTAGAAAATAAAAATTGTGTTTATAAAATAACTTAAAGACTAGTTGAATTTCGAACAGATATTATAATATCAAATAGATAACACATACATTTCGACTGCTAAATATTAGTTGTTATTATTCTATTTTATTAGATGTGTTGTTTGTGTGTTTATAAATAAGTAGAAACGTACGAACCGGATATACTACGACCGAATCTATTTGCTAAAAGAATATAGGCAAAGGTCGTGGTCATGAAGATTTTGGCCTTCTCACTCGTATGTAATCCGGTTATGTAGTTAACATATTATTACGATTAACTATCATAGAGGACGTTTGAATATACGTTAGAAGAGGTGAAAGGGGAATACACATAAGTAATTTTTGCATTAGTATTTTTTGAAGGTAATCGTCTGGTAACCTGCACTGGGCCAGCGTGGTGGACTATGGCCTAACCCTTCTCGTCCTGAGAAGAGGCCCGTGCCCAGTAGTGAGACAGTTTATATGCAGGGCTGATATTATATTAATCGCAGTGTCCCAACTAGGAATAACCAATAAAGGCGCGGTCTGACCATGAGCTATTCACTATTAGCGCGTAGATATTTAATAGCTCACGAACTGCAATGAACTTCACCGAATGCAACTGTCATTTAACATACTAGGATAATGCGAAATGGCAATATAATATCTCTCTCAATAGTTTTTATTTTATATTGCAAACTTGTGAGTTGCCAGCTCAGCTTGGAAAACTAGTGTAGGTGAGAAAAAGATAAACCTAGATAGTGTAATAAACAATAATATCTATTAGCATGCTATGCTTATTTTTAAGTTTTCTGATCTGATTGCCATGCGCTTTAACTTTAGTAGCACGCTATCCGCCAGTATATTGCTGGTCATCTGACCGCGCCCTAGGGCTCCTTAAGGAGGCCCTGTGATGCCGAGGGTAGTGTGTTTCTGTGGTGTAATTTTTAAGACACAGAAAAAGGATACTAGATGCAAGCTGTGTCGTAACCGTTATTTTATTTATTTTATTTATTTATTTATTGCACCATATGACCAACTATCTTTACAGGTAACTCTCCTAATAGTGGTGTAGTGATTAAAGGAAAATATAAGTAGAACACAAAAATAAACTTAGAGAAAAATAATAAATACAATTACCCCAAATGAAATAAATTAATAACATCTAAATTCATTCAAAATTCACAACAAAATTAAAATTCTTCAAAGCCAACAAAACCAATCTTAACAAACAATAATAGACTATCATTTATATGAGGTAATAAATAATATACACGTTGCGGGCTCACTCTTCGACGCACCAAATACATCCAATTTCTCGTGTACATTATTTACAGTACTTATAGCACGCGTTAATTATTGCGTTAATTATTTAAATGCGTCCGAGGGAGATAGCGAGATATCCCCAGTAGACCGCATTATTAATATTTACCATATTAATTATTTCCTTATTTTGCAACCAATTTTGATACAGTTTGCACTCAAAAAGATTTCACTTGATTGCTATTTACCTACTCTTGTTGTGTGTAATATAGTCTACAGTTGTAGTTGTGTATAATGCAAAGTTTCATCGCTATCGAATGAATGGCAACGCGTTGCAAACAAACATATACTTATTAATTTTTATTCACATTTCTCATAAACATGAGTACCTTGGAGGTTTCCTCGAACCGCGAGCGATGGTACATCAATTGTGAGTATTGAGACGTGTACCAATTGAGATAAATTAATAAATACTGTAAGGCGAGACGCGAGCTTGTTCAGCAGAAAACAGGCGCCAGTACTCTTCAATCAAACATCGAATGATGTCACTTACAGACACATAATATATTTTATATGTGCACCTTATGTGCTTTGGAATAAGGATTATATTTCAAGTGAGAATTTGTTTGATGGAAATGTGTCCTTTTGACGCCCATTGACTGTAATAATAGCATAAGTGTTAAAGAAGTAACCTTATATCCGTAATTATTGTGAAAAGAGTTAAGGGTTTGCTTGACAATATCCTCGTAAAATTACAATAACTGTGCTTAGATAAGACTTTTCTTAGCAGTGTTATTGTAATATTACTTTATGAAAGAACTAAATTAATGATAGATTGATCATAGTACAATATGACCAAAGCATTTGGGAACTGGCAATATACCTATAGCACGTCAACGTCTAAAAGAATATTTATATACATAGTCTCAATCGTATAACCGCAAAGAGGCATAAGTGAATTACCTACTGCCGCGCGTGAGGTATCGGATTCGATTTCCGAATCGGGCAAAGGGTTATTGGGATTTTCTGTCGAGAAATTTGCAGTAGTACTGAGACTCGAACAATAGTTTCGCCACCTGTTACAAGGGTCCTAAGATCATAGTTAGCGCAATGTAGGTGTTAATACACCCACAAATACACCTCTGCCTATTCTTTCGGAAATATAGGCGTGAGGCTTTGTATGTACGCACGCCAGCTATGGTTTTAAGACCTATATAGAAGCGGGAAAGCCTATAGGCGTCACCGAACCAACAAGACAGTCTCTTTAGTATATTCACATAAAACCCAATAACATTTTAAACAATAAGCCTTTCAGTAAACTTAAATTGTGACATGTTACAATGACTCATAACACTAGTTACCCCCTTTAGGCTTAAAGTTGGACTCATAGTTTAAGGAATCTAGAACGAAATGTTCACGGTAATTTAATTTGTAGCTAATCGTTACGGTCCGCGTCACCGGTTTCTTACCTATTTGTTTATTGAACCCATTTTGGTTTCCTAATGAGTCAGTTTGAGGTTTTCTACTATTGATCATTTAGGTATAGGTAGTTTAAAGAATGAGGAACGACAGTTGTTGAGAACTATAGATAACTGGAGATGGAATGTAATTGGGCCCTTGATACGACATGCCTAGCGAGGCAACGATTTATTAAAAAATCGATAATATCGAACCAGGGGAACGTCTATTTTTGAAGGCAGGAGTACACAATTTTTTGGGTTCCATTGTTTTTGGGAAATGAGAGTCGTCAAGTCATCTTATAGCTAATTAAAACTTAAAATAAATTACTTTAATTCGTTCTTGTTAGCTTAATTCTTCATTTACGCTTTGTATCCGTCTTTAAATGTATGTAAATTGCACCAGTGCAATAATTGTGTTTTAGAAAATTTATTTTTTAGCAATATACCAGTAAGTAACTCTTCTTTCCATTTTATTTTTACACATGCTAACTCCATAATTAGTTTGAGTGCAGCAATAACAAGAATTAAGCAATATAACCTTTAAAACTAATGAAAACAACATTCTTTGTCATAATATTACATGTCTTGAAAGAAAAGTGGGTCAGTGAAGACATAACTTAGCTAAAACTTATCGCAACAAACAAGAAAAGAAGATCATTGAAAGAATTGAGTCAAATCGGTACGACCCTGTTAGTCTTACCATGTTGGCATACGAAATGAATTCTTTTGTGTCCGGAATATGCGAAACTTTGGCATTTTTGCACGTGTTATCTTGCCAGTCCGGTAGCCATTGGTATGTTACCCTAACAAATATTATAAATGCGAATGTGAGTTTATTTGTTACACTTCCAAGCCTTGACTACTCGACCGATCATAATGAAATTTCGCATACACGTTGTCAGGGGTACAGAAAATGACATAGACGACTAGGTACCTTTTATCCAGAAAAGGTACTGTTACTAACCTAGCCTAATCTACATTTACGCGAACGAAGCCGCGGGTAAAATCTGGTAGAAATATAATAACTTTTAAATTTTCGCGTTGCATGATATATGTATATAATACGTAACGGGTATTAACGCGATCATGTTTACCTTTTTTATGCTTGACGTTTCGACCAGGTTACACCGGCCGTGGTCACAAGCTGACTGGTGCTGCGATGTCATGCCTCCGTTTGTGAGGCAGAAGAATCTTGATCCACCCTCACTTTTGTCATTACCGTACACACTACACTCACGGTATCCCTATTACGTTACGTATTATATATATAGTAAAAAATATGTTTCAAAGTTGGTCGTGGCACCAGTACCTGATGCTTGGTACTTTTATATGATCCTAAAAGTCTGACCCAAGACGTAGCATTATGAATCCAAACTTGGGCCCAACGTATATAACTGGCATCTCTCAAGGTCTGTCATTAGATTGCATCTGTATATTGGATGTATTAAAAAAAATGGGTATGACCCTTCAAAATAGTCTGAATCCAAAAACATAATTCATAAAATTTTACCTGTTCGTCTTGCCATTTGTTCCAACATAGCGCAAAAACTACGAAACCCATTTCATTGTGGTATTTCACAGTTCGGTAGATTAATGCTTAAACTTCTGTAGAGTTCAACTTGGAATGTAAGCCATGATTAGTAGAACCACTGCTTCTGCAGGGTAATAGGTTTGCCTTTTTGATTGCTATCTCACCTGATGTTAAGTGACGATGCAGTTGACGATGGAGCATGCTTGCCTAAAAGATAGCTATTCAATCGTGACTTGAAGACACTCAGATTGTACTCATCGGGAAACACTTTGATTTATAGTTTTAGTTATTTCACAGGAAACTAGACGTTACCTGCGACTTCGTTCATTTTGTTTTAAGTAGGTATCCGAACTCTGCTCTTGGGGTCCTATTGGTTCAGTTATTTAGGCGTAGAAACATATTTTCTATGAATATTATATGTGATAGTCGGTGAAAATACTTGAATTTTGATAGGTACAAAAAAAAAACGATTATCATTTTTTATTGGTTAACTGTTAAACAGGATTTGAATGAAACTTTGCACAGATATAGACAATGTCCTGAATGAACACATAGGATATTTTTTATCCTGCTATACGATCTCATAGGATTCATGTAGATACCTACATGAATCCTATACCGTTGCCGACCGCTGGCCCAAACTGTGTGTGGTTATTATAAATATAAATAAAAAAATGCTATGTTTTGTCCTACGGTTGACCTGTAGACACGTCAGTTTATGCACAAAAATGTCCGCCAAGGAGGGTATTCTAACAAGTCTCTTATAATTTAAACACGTTGAATAAATTAATCTTAATATACTAGTTAGTTCCTTACTTTTAAAACTATCTCCAATAGTATAACAAAATTATTATTGGTTTTACATATTATACTTTAGTACGTAGGTACTTACCTACATGTTATTACTATTTTAAAATGTCTTTTTATATACAAGGACAGCACTACTAGATTGGGACGTAACAACATATTAAGGATTTTCGTATAAGTAATATCCTCTATAATTAATAAATTAATAAAACTATCGAATTTCAAAGAATTATTTTCTTTAGATTGGCCGTCGTAGCTTCATAGTTCTAGTCAACGTCAACCTTGATAATTCCAACAATTCACAACATTATGAGTAAGTTCTAGAACCTAAATAGGAATTGATACCACAATTAGCACTCGACAACAAAAGACCGTGCCCATATCGGCTGCCATTAGTTATTTAGGCAAAAATATGGCGGCTACCAATTAGCCAAAGTGATGCTTGATGGCGTTAAGTAAAAATGTTTTTGGTAAGACAGCTGGTTTTTATAAGCAGAGCGTGGAGCGGGACAAGCTTTTGTTTAAACCTTTAAACTAAGATTAAAATTATATATTATATCACTATACTTAGATCGCACGAAAAAGTATCACACTCTGAGTGAGCTCACACATTATATTTACAATAGAAAACGAATGTTTTAATATGAGTGAGCGATTCAGCTTGGTTAGCATTGTGTGTCAAATGACAACTTCATGTCTAGAAAGGCGATCATGTTTGAACGATGTAAAGTGCATCTATGATTTTAATCGTTGATTTAAACTTATTATGCTTATTGCTTATGCTTCAAAAAATTAATAAGTCGTTTAAATATCAATGTGTGCGCTTTTACAATAAACTGTCAAGTGACATTCAAAATCTAAGTTCTAATAAATTTAAAACAGTTATAAAACGAAAATTATGTTCGTAAGGTTATTACTCAATCACTGAATATATAGAAGATAAAAATGCTTAGGATTGAGTTGCTTCCACTCACAGGTTATTTCTAATCATATTATTAAGTTAACTGTAATATGAGCTGCTGTGACTATTATTTCATTTGTTATTAATATGTTTCTTCGATTTAACAAATTTTTACTTTTTAAATCTTATTGAAATAAATAACTGTAACAACTACACACAGCAGCTCATATAAGGAACATAATATAACATTAAATTGTATTGATGTAAACATTTGGCAATTGAAAAGAGTGGCCATGAGTTTCTTGCCAGCTTCTTCTCATGAAAGCTCTACTCCTCGAACAAGCTTTTTACAATGCTTAATTTTTATTTCCTTCTATTTATTTTTATTATTATTTTTTATTACTTAATATAATAGTAAATTGACGTGTCTAAGAATTGTTTGCACATTTTTATGAAAATAAAGATTTTTGACTTTTAACTTATGTAGTGACCGGTTTGTAATTCGCGTCTCCCACGCGAGATCCATATACATATGTAGCCAGTTACTATATCGCACGTGGTATCAAATAACTACTACAATATAGTTAAAATTAAACTGATGTCTTCCGGAATATTAGACACAAATATAAACGGCATTATGAATTGGGCTTATCTGCGTTCTAATATACATCCTGAATCTTTGAAGCAACAGCAACCAAGCTGTCCCCTAATTCGTTTGAGAATCTAGTCACCCAGAGATCAGCGTAAGCTAATGCGAGCGCCCACAATTCAGAATAATCATCCCAAGCTCTCGTTCTATGTAATTACAATGCATTGTAACTAAATCGTTCTGCGAGTACGCAGCGGGCACATCATGATCAACTAGGATAGGTACCAGGTGGTAGGCGAAGACAATATATTGCATTAATATAATCCCTTGTCGCCATAAAATATTAATACAAGACTTTATAAGTCAAGGTTTTTTAAACTGTCATAAATGCAATATAATTAAAACAGCCAGTTTATCTATATTTAAATCAGATAAAATAATAACAAAGCTGCACTACAGGGTGTGATATCGCACCGCTACACTCTCCGTCTAAGCTCCCGCGCTCGCTGTACGCTCCGCTACCTCTTTTAACGCAGCCTTTTATATCTGGATGTAAATTATGGGTGGAAAACAAGAGCTCTAGGACAGGATGAAGTTAATTTGGAGCGAAGAGGCGTCACGCAATGTTTCAATGTTATTTACGACGTTATTTGCTATTACCAAATTATTCTACTTTAGGCAAGGCTAGTAAGATAGATTGCTATTGTGAAAGACTACGAATTTGCTGAAATGATATCAAAGAAAATCTACAGTTGCCACTTTTTCGCTCGTAAATGTTTTAGTCTGTTTTAGGGTACATGTAGCGGTAAAATTGTGTACATTAAACCTTTTTTGGACACCTTGGGGATATAGGTTATGATCGCACCTACGTTTACTGTTGATCGAAAGGTCAATTCAAAATATAAATTCGCGTTAACGGCCTAGTTTGCTAGATCTATGTATGGCTATGCGACGGCTCGCCTATTGCCGTCGTATTTTTATTAAGGTTCTGTTTATTTCCTTTTCTCGCTTTCTTTTCGTTTAGACGTGGGCAAAGTAAGTAATGGAAACGTTATAAGAAGAATGAAGTCGATCGTACACTACAAAATCGGGACACCGTAAAGTTGAATTTTATGAAGATCTTTACAATGTTTTTTCTGTTGGAATGTTACTTATTCTTTTTATGTGGATGTTTTTACCTAAGCCGACTATTGTCAAACAAATGATTACGACCAAATTCCAGACCATTTCAGATAGGACGCAAAAAGCGGTTTGCGGCGTCTGCACTGCTCATTGGTTGATAATATAACGTAGGCTGTTTTCTGTATGATTATTGTGAATATTGACAGTTGACCGTGCGTGCGGTATTTAAAAAATGAACTCCTCGCCCTTTGAGCATGTTTTTCCATTCATGGAACCTGGTGAATATTTAAAAATGGTATCCAATATTGTGAGTTGTTTATAACAGAATGGGTTTAATTTAATTCCTATTTACTAAGCTAAATAGAAACTGACTTGTCCTAACACAGGACACGATGTCTGTTCGGGTGCCAATAGTGTATTTACGTCAAAACTGCTAAGGAAGATTGCGTGTTCCTATATGTTCCTTCTACTGGAGTAAACGTGCATTTCCTGTACCATTAGATCGTACAGGGAACGTTTTGCTATAACTGGACCAATCTATGTCTGCTATGCAAGTGTCGTAAACTTCAACAACCATTTTTTATTAGCGATTTCGATCGTACCGCGAGAGAAAAAATTTGTGCCATCTTGTCCGAGCTTCAACGTCCTTTCAGTAATTGCAAAGTTCACTCACGTTGTGTCGTGATACTAGGATTATCTTTAATACAAGAAATAAAACAATACGTAGAAGTACCTACCAAATATGGTTTAATAACTGTACTTTAATACGGTGTGTATGTATTATTAATATTATTATGTATGTATAATGAACATTGATTACAAAATACTCTGGAAAAGTTTTTGCTTTAAACCTTGAGAACTGACACAATAAAGCACTAAAATGACTCACAGTCGTACAGACAAATTAACGTGTACAGATAATATACATAAGAGCTCTTCAATACACTTAACACATTAACTAGATAATTTAAGAATAATAAGGCTTCCTGTAATCCTGTTTTTTGGGATTAACGTAGTATTTATAACGTAAAAGAACATAATATACTCCTGTATCTAGAAAAGTAAGGTTTTACGTTCAGGTGTCGTAGTGGAAGCGGCGAACCTATTGCATCAAACCGGATCTTGTTGCCAGAAATGCCCCACGGAACACCATAAACGGCTAACTCAAGCTCAAGTCAACAATGCAGTATCCAAAAAAATCTTAATGTAGTATTAGTAATCGCGTTAAGTATAAACTAGTCCTATAAAGGCAATAAAAGCATTTGTTATAATTAAACTGTGAGGGGCATGCTACTGTCGACGCTTAGTTTCAATAATCCTGATACCTTGATATCCACAATTCTTTGTTGTGATACAAATTACATTCGATGTTACGAACCAAAGGAAGATTAAACTTAAATCTTGACATCCCAGTATTTTGAATATTTTTATGTTGTTTAAACTCTGATTAAAGTTAGGTGTATTAATCATCCCACGTTAGTTTTTCAAACGCATGCTCTTACTCTATAATGCGTAAGCTTTTCGTAGTAACATATAAAATAGCGGAAGTTTGTAAGCTTTAGATTTGCAACACTCTAGTATCCATTGGCCGAGCGCCAGGATTAGCCAGCCCACGTTTAATGGGTAAACAAAGATCCATTACATTGTTACAGAAATAAACAGCGTTCATTGATCCTGGACTGCACTATTATTTAGACTGATTTATTATGTTTTAGTAGCTAGGTGCATGTCCGAACTTATTGGATAACGTTCAACAGATCAGGGGCATTACCATCTTAAACAGAAGTATGCAAACAAATAATCTTCTATGTTCTTGTAATCCTTAGTTAGGGACTATGGGGAAACCTAATGAAATCATTGCGCCTTGCGCTAAAAGCTCAGTGATTCCGGTCTGCATGCTTGTTTGCCATCTGTGTAGTATAAAAACTCCTCCTCTCCAACCGCCTCCGTGGCGCAGCGGTAGTAGATGCGACTGCTGTGCAGGAGCTCTCGGGTTCGAGTCCCCGATCGGGCTAACATAACATTATTGAGTGTTTTTCTGTTATGAAATCTCAACACCAGCTCGGAGTTAGGAAGTTGGCGGTAGTGTTAGACACCTCCGTGCCTCGGAAAGCACGTAAAGCCGTTGGTCCTGCGCCTGATGTCTCTCCGGTCGTGTCGGATTACCGTCCCCATGGATAATGAGAGTGAGGTCTTGTATTTGCGTACACACTTGTGCACTTTAATATCTCTTGCGCAGATGGTCAGTCTCCGTTAAGATTGGCCGCTGTGACCGAAATTCGGACTGGAGGACATTAAAAATATTATTATTAGTAGAAAAATACAATATAGGTAGACAGAAAGAGTTACTTAAGTATTGACAAGATACAGAATGTAATCTTTCCTTAAAATGACTCAACGGGCACTACATAGTATTTACTCCAATCATGTTGCTTTTTTAGTGCGACTCGTAAAAACTTTGTAAGGTCAACGGTTTTACACTTTATTCGCGTTCAAAGAAACGTTTTATAACGGCTCTTTGTCGCTGGTTTTGTGTACAAATTCTCTTGCTTTGATAGAATCATGGCTAATGACAAACCACGAACTATTTATAAACGTAGGCAAGTAGTACCACGGTTTAAGAATAGGTGAGTGATATCATAATTTAGAACGATATCTGATGGTACATGTGACAAATCTGTTAAAGATTAAATTATATTTTTATCAATAACTAACTATGCCCGCGGTTTCACCCGCGTTTATGGTTACTGCGCCGCCCCGTGGGTCTTAGCGTGATGTTATATAGCCTAAAGCCTTCCTCGATAAATAGGCTATCCAACACTAAAATAATTATTCAATTCGAACCAGTAGTTCCTGAGATTATCGCGTACAGCCAAACAAACAAACTCTTCAGCTTTATAATATTAGTATAGATATTATACATATACAGGAAAAAAAAGATGTCTTAGTAGCGCAAGTAAAGTGAAGACTAAAACTTCTCTGAACAAAATCCTTTATAAAACATTAAAAACTGTCTCTTACACATAAGCACTATCCATATTTACTGTGCTACTTTTTCGTTCAAGTTATCAACACAAGTGCTTATTGCAGTTATTAATAACAATGTAGTGGGCATCAGATTTTTAACGACCATTACTAAAACATGTGAGAATCGGCAATGAATTGCCGCAAACCTTAGAATTCGAAAAAATTGTTCAAGGTCACGTGAAACGACGTGTCCTTGAGGTCAAAGGTCAAAGTCATTCCGGGGTATATCAACTATGCTGAGTCGAATGGCGTTGACGCGAGTCTCTAGCTCTTACTTCTCTCTGGTTCTTGAGTTGAAAGTTATAGTATAACAGACAGACGGACGGCCAAAGCTGTTGTATAAGAGTTTTTCGAACTCTAAAAGTAATTGTAAGTAATGTTGTGTGTATGTGGTAAAATATTATTATTGTGTGTATGTGGTAATTTATTATCTGGCTAAAATATCATTTTTTTTACAATTACACCAATCACACTCTTCTTTTAATAAACTGTGTTGCTAATGTAATTACAAACATCATTCATATACCTATAATAATTAATGAAAAATAGTTAAATTTTATTAATCATGTTTTACCTCTTAGTTATATTTATTATGTATATGTTTTATTTTATCTAACATTTATGTGGGAAAATGTATTCATTTTTTTTTTAAAGGTTATATCCTTTTATAAAATAACAGGATAATGGTTTGCTGTTAAGTACCCATTGAAATATTGACTCATTTTCAATTGGAGCTTATGTGTATAGAAGTTAATTTTTAATTATATTATTTTTATTATACGTCGAAAAGTCATTATGAAATGTACACAATACTGTAGATTTAGAAGAATCTTAATAGCATTCATTTGTGCAAAGAATGAGATGGTGGTGATGCCGTGCTTTCATATTCAAGCCTATTCTTACCCAAGGTTTGTACTATCGCCATATTTATCAAAGTCCGCAATAATTTTGCTGTACAAATGTAACAATGTTACTTCAGCGTGTAATATTTATTAATATCGACAGATTTTATGATCCCATAAGCCATTAAAAATTGCTTCTGGTTTTATTGTGCTAATGTATTCTCAAGGCAACCCTCCAAAACTGACATATACCGATACAATCTATAGATAAAATATAGCGCAATATCTAACGCCATTATTCGTAAGTTAATAGAGTATGGGCACAAAATACATGATCCCAAAAAGATCGAGACAACTTTCTGTACCTTTTTTTGGGGCTACGGTTTTTTTTTTGCACTTTTACGTGAAACAAAAACACATGTATTTTATT
Organism: Catocala fraxini; assembly: GCA_930367265.1. NCBI lineage: Eukaryota > Metazoa > Arthropoda > Insecta > Lepidoptera > Erebidae > Catocala > Catocala fraxini. Next base: position 14,135,988 of record OV884047.1, on the reverse strand, counting down.
ATTTTGTGGCTCGAATATGTTTTTCATTGTTCACATTAGAGGTGAATTTAATTAGGTTGTCATTACTTATTACGTTTACTCGAAATTACGTACATTTTGGCAATGCGAAAATTAGCAGTTGTATACTTAGCAGAATTTCCGCCATACATTTTGTATTGCTATGGTAGTAACCATACAGACCGCCTGATGGTAAGTGTTTACCTTAGTTTATGGACGTTTGTACCTAGGGCATCACCTGTATGTTATACTGTCAGTACAAGGGCCAACATTAGTTCTCCTGCTGTATAAAACCTTAGGGTGCTCTTGAAACAGGGTTGTGACCGCAGGAACACAACAAAAGCTTATTTCCCTGTGGTCTTCTGTAGGATCGAGGTACTTACCCAATCGGACTACGACATTCTAGTGGAGACTACCTTTAAAATGTATTTAAAATGAACTAATAACATGCGAAACATTGTTGCAATTTCAAATGACGGATACTACGAGTATCCAAGAGGTTGAGCATTTGTTTTTTGGGGCAAACAACAGTTTATTTTAGTTTAAGCTTGTCTTATTTAACAGTGGTATTTTTATTACTTGCTCAATTTTTTATTTGACTACATAGACTTGCCTGTATATCCCCAATAAAATACCAAACACAATATTACTAAAGCAAGTGTTTTGTTAACACGTTTGTGTACATAAGAGGTAATGTATTGGACAATTGATCCGCAACTTGAATCAATTTGTCGTGACGATCATCGGTAGAAAACGTATTAATTTAAGTTTGAACAATTTGTACTTGTTGGAATTAATATTTGTTAGCAAACATGACAACTGCCGTAATAAGTTGTACAAATACTTGTATTCATTAAAAACTAGCTTTTACCTGCGGCTTTGCCCGAGTGATTCCCATAGTAACGCATACTGGGATAAAAAGTAATCTGTGTGCTAATCTAAAATGTGGTCTGTCTGTTTGTGTGTTCAATTTTTTACGCGTGATTTCATAAAGAGCCTTCTTAACTCGTGAATGCTGTGTAATAGCTGGCATCTTTGCCAGACAAGTGGTGAGTGTTGTGATGGGAGAAGGCCGCTAACATAAACACATTACGACATCTATACAAATTTTCTAATGTATAATATTAGTACTCATTCAATGAATACTCTCTCGTAGGTCCCGAGTAATAAGTTAGCCCTTAGGCTTTTTGTTGATAGTAATGTGTACAATGCATTCGAAATGTATTCGAATGAATAGTTTCCAATAGGCACAGCGATGCAAGCGCCGCATTGGCCACACTATTGTATTCGAATGACATTTAAATGCAGTCACGTGCATCTCTATTATGTATCTACACACAATGACATAGGTATCATATAACATGACTTTGCTGTTTAGAATATATAGTGCTCTAGACCAAATTGGTTCGATTGTGCGTATCGATCAGCATAGGTATGTGTATCGATCAGTATGTGTTAATAAAATAACTTAATAACCCTCTAGTTACACATAGGTTCCCAGACTTTTATCTCATAGACCACTTTAAAAATGTAGCAGGTTCCGGTGAACTCCCTGCAGCTACATTTCTACCATGTTCATGCAATAAAAAAATATGATCAAATCTCTAAGGGCTGCCTGTTTATTTTAGAATTCCTCAACCGATAAATCGGTAGATTCGAGACCACTGGTACTGAATATGGAATATGCAAGATAACAAGTAACAGTCGCTGAGCTTCTTAAAATATATTATCTGCCTACATTGATAGGTGAAGTCAAGCCAACATTTTAGTTCATCACTATCGAAAGAAAATAAATTTTCTTTTACGAATTGTGAACCTACATTTTTTTGGCATGCCAACGTAGACCGCCGTCGAGTCTTCCGTGGACCCCTGGGGTCCACCTGGACCACTTTGGAAACTAATGCTGTAGTATATAAAAATATGTTATGCTATTTTACAGATAAAATATATTATGACCCTTCGCCTGATTAAAAATCTGATCTCCGATTTTTTGAGAAATTGCGAGATGCACAATGTTTGTAATGCAAAAGAAAAATCGTATAAATCGTCGAATTTCTGTAATTTGTATAGAGTAAATCGAGTCTATGGTTGATAGTTTTTAAACTTCAGATTCAACAAAAGGATAAAGTAATTTCAAAAACCAAATACCTATTCAAATTGGGAAATAAAATATTAAGTACATAGGTACAAACATGTTTACCAGTATAATGTTACATTAATTTTTAAATCTAGCACTTAACATTTTAATTACGTTGCATTCAGTGAATGGCGGACTCCTGGCATCGACTCGATCGTTATCTGCCTGGCCTTGCGAACGCATGGTAAATAGGGGCAATTTAAAACAAGTGTGATTTAGACCACTTCAGTGTGTTGTCAGTGTTTAGTAACTATCAATAAATATTGTAAGACAAGTGCTTTAAGTGGTTGTCATACTGATATAATGTTATGTACGGTCATATATGGAACAGTTATTGATATTAAACTGCTAAGATAAAATTACTAACGGCCATTAGTTTCACTATATTTGACTATAGCACACTTGTTTAGTACTGCCTGACAAGGGACCGTCAAATACTAAGTATTCTAAATTTGAAACAGCGAAGATGTCAGATGGAAGGCATTTCTAAATTTAAAACCGCGGTGCGTCCGAGCATGTGTTGCCATGTATAAAAAGTGCATTCACACCGGGTTCGCAAAGCTTGTTTCCCATAAAATATAAATTAATTTGGTTCTGAATTCTGTTTTTAGATACACCTGCCTTTGTTAATTGTGTTAACGCAGGTGTGTTGAAATTAAATAAGACCCACGTGTACTGCGTTCGACTTAACTTGAGTTCTGCTTAGCGATAAAAATTAACGAGTTGTTATTAACTCCATACTTCCTTTTAGGCACAGATAATACAATGAACAATGTACAGGGAATTGATTGATCTTAAACCTTATACAAATATCATAAAATTTGGTATAATATGTAGTTCTCCAAACAAACCCATGAAGGGATAAAAATAAGTGTTTTCCACCTACATTTTGCCACTATGGTTTTAGGTGCCACTATATACTCATAGGGCGAGCGTAATGTCATCTGTCGGACGCAGTCCTAGACACCGGGCTGCTACTGAGAAGGACTCGGCAGCAAAATTCAATAACATTTGGCTGATTCGGGAATCGAACCTAAGGACACCAAGCACATCAGTCACATACAGTAGGTACCGCTGCGCTATTAAAACAGATAAGAATCTAAAAATAAAGTTTGGCTTTTTGCTATCAGATTACAAAAATAAGTTTTATTAGAACTAGTATGCAATTCCAAAATATTCGTAATAACAATTTGTATGCGTCTTATGTATCATAATTTCATATCATATATTTTGTTAAATTATGTAAATAATAAAAATGTCTGTTACGAAAAACTGACCATGAGACTTTATATTTATTTCTTTTGTACAAATGTATTATGTATTATGCACCACATATGATAAGAGCCAACAACCAGTTTTAAAATCTCGTATTATCTTAACACCTGCGAAACCTTTTAAAGCTGCAAAGATTAAAAATAAATGTGCTGAAACCACCTGCACATCCTTCGTTCTCTTCCGATCTGACTAAGATTAAGAACTATCAGCCTTACATAGACACTACTCTCAAATTTTTAGAGGTAGCTAAATATTAATTACGACTAATCAGAAAAAGTCGGCTATTAGCATTACTCAATGTTGAGTTTTTAGAGTTTATCCTTACTTCCTAATTATAAATACGAATGAGTTCCTTTGTTTGTTCTTACTGCTTTCACGCCTTAACTACTCGACCGATCAATCAATCGATGAAATTTCGCATACACATGGTCAGGTATTAACCAGAAAAAAAGCTAGCGAAGCCGTATGCTAGAGCCAGAAACGAACTAACAAATGTTGCCTCTTTACCTTTCGTAGTAGTATATATACGTTTTTAAGTCTTAGGACTCCTCATCAAAGTTAAATTGTACCGAAGCTCCCAAACGTGGTATAGTGAAAGGAACGGACGGAAGAAGGCAGGTGTGAGCGTTGCAACAGCCGGTCCGTTATCTTACTAAACAGTCTGTTGAAACTAGTGCGAGCTCTTTCAATGTTAAAGCTTCCTCTAACATCATTTATTATGCATCTCGTTTGACAAGGTTATATATGGATATGTATAATTTTTCTAATTTAAAATTTCAAATAGATCTGTTAAAAAGCAGAATATATGTATAGTAGTGAATTGATTTAGGAACGGCCAGCGCCTTATGTACGGTCACCCAAGAACGTGGTCTACCAGTTCTGACAAAAGTTTCTGTGAGATCTAATTATCTCTAAGGTTGACTTTTCTAACGGAGTATAAGAGATCATAAACATGGAGGTAAATTGTTGTTAGCCTTAATAATTCAAACTTGACACATGGCATGACGTAAATATAATATCATGACGTTCATATAAATCTTAACTGTAGAGTGGTAAACCACATTTTTGGCTGACTGTGCCTATACTTAAATACCACGTTTCTTTAACGACAGATTGGCAAAGTTAGATTAAGTTTAGAACAGAAGGCTTTTGACTGCACGGATGGCGTAGTGGTTTTCTTAAACCACTACGCCATTCGGTGCAACCTCTTGCCAGTGCAACTGCGCTGAATGTTGTTCGATCACGACACGGTTAAACATTTGTGTGACCTGCAATTAGTTGTTCTGGACCGCATGTTATTTGTGCCCTTTGTTTGAATGTTTTTAAAGATTCCCGCGAAACAGGATTTATTTCTAGAGAGGATTTTCTTTTGTCGTTTAAAAAAAAAACTCAATTTATAAATTATCTTAAGCTTCTGCACTCTAGCTCAGTCAGATTTTAATCAATTCTGTATCAACTTCGTGTAATCAAAAAACGCGGCTTACAAAATCAGCTAATATATTCTAGTGTTAACTAAACCAACATTTTAATAAAGAATTTGATTTATGAAGCAAAAGTAGGTTGTATCTGTCCATTAATATGTGCAGTCTGCCAACTCAGACTAGGCCAGCGCCGTGGACTGGCTGAATGGCTTAATCCTTCTTACACTGAGAAGAGGTACATGCCCAGCAGTGGGTCAATTTTTATACAAGGCTTATATTATTATTATTATTATATCTTATCACAGGTATTTTTCATACATTTATTATCATTAATACTTACTATAAATCGATACTCAGTGTACTTAAATATTTTCTATTAATTATAAGCTATTTAGCCGATTACTACACTACTAGTAATGAATTTAAACGGCATCTATACTTCTATACTAATATTATAAAGAGTAAAGGTTTGATATTTTGTATGTTTGTTTGTTTGTAAGTATTTACCACAAAAACTAATTAAACGATTTAAAAAATTCTTTCACCATTAGCTAGCTATAATAACACCGAGTTACATAGGCTATATTTTATTTAATAAATCTACTTTTACGCGAGCGAAGCCGCGAGTAAAAGCTAGTCGTAAAATAAAACTGTTAATGTTTCATAAATATAATTTTACTTCAATGTTTGTTTAGTTGATATATTCAATTAGCCTGGTGTAAAAAGTGGAGCGGCCCGGTTTAATGCGTTACGCCATTGCACATAGCACCGAAATACTGCGCATTATGAATTCGTTTATTATTATTACATAAAAACGGTCAAACATAATACGCTCGCAGAAATATTGTTTGAGAAGAAAATGTCTATTAAACTTGATATAATTATATATCTATACTAATATTATAAAGAGGAAAATAAACATTTTTGTTTGCTTGTATCTTTGTTTGTTTGTAACGATTTAAACCAAAAACTAACCAACCGATTTTAAAAATTCTGTCACCATTAGTAAGTTGTATTATCACCGAGTAACGTAGGCTAAATTGTATTTAAAAAAGTAGGTACTGTTACTAACATAACAATTTTTTTTTTATCTTGGGGATATGCATGACGCATTCCCCTCCGCGGGGGTGGGCGGAGGGGTTATGTCGGACTCGCCGGGGTGAAAGAAAGATGGAATAAGAATAATGTACCTCCCGGAATACCGACTAAACCTACTACGGTGTTCCTCGACAAAACCACTATCGCCGGGGCCGCGCGAAACACTTGCGCATGCAGTCGCGACCCCGCCGTATGAAACGGCAGGCCACTACCCGATAAGACCTACCCTATAGGCACTTCGCAAAAATAATCCCTACTGTCCCCCCTAGAGGGGAGACGGACTCGACACAGAGGCGCGCGTGGGAACACGCACGCCGCCTCTCGGACCTGGTGCTGAACGGATGGCGGGCAGGCCCACAAAGCCCACCACCCCCAGGTCAATCCTCAGGGTGGCTGGAGGTCATCTCGCATCCTCCGGCGCCTGGTTCTGCGGTTGGGGAGAGGGTTTAAACGCTCCCTCTCCCGCTCCGCCGCCTCCTTGATGGAAATGACTTCCTCACAAAAGGAGGCGACGGCGTTCCACGACCTCTCAGTCCGGACCATAGACTGAACTACGGTCAACACATAACATAACCTAACCTACTTTTACGCGAGCGAAGCCGCGGGCTAAAGCTAGTATAGAAATATGATGACAAGGTTTTGGCTATAATATTGATATTTAAATATCCACGAAGGTGAAAGATACATATTACATAATTATATGTAAGAATATAAAACTATACCTATGCTTCGACGTTTGAGTTACCTAACACGACGGACGATGATAGGCCAAAATCCATATATATTCATCATAAAAATGTTATTACTGACCCGTTCCGATTTCGCCCGGGTCAAAAAATGTATAGCATTTGTCCATTTAGAATAATTAAGTCAAATAATCAAAGAAAATTTCAAATAGATGCAGCAGGCTATTACCCTCCATACATACACGCACAAAATTCGCACTCTTATTATGCAATATTGATATTATTTGTTAAATAACTTATTTACTTGGCGCATGGTTTCTATTAAAAACAGCATTATTTTTTGCATCCAAGTAAAGAAAATCAAACGATAATTTTAGTTACGAATAGTAAACGGCCTACTTTTACTGATCGCAACTAATTCGATTCGTTTCTCATGAATGAACTGGATAATAAGTTATTAAGTAAAATGGAATCTGGTATTTCGGCTGGGAAATTATTGAAATATTTATAAGTATGCTGATGCTATAGCTGATATATCTGACCCGGCAAACGTCTAGTGGTATGAAATATACTTTACGACCTATTCTCATACCTAATAAATATTTATAAAAAAAAAATACAAAAATCAATTGAGCCGTTTCGGAGAAGTGCGACCCCAAACACCCTGACACGAGATATTTATATATAACTAGCTATCCCAACAGAAGTTGTCCTGTACACACGAAAAAAAAGATATAAAAATAACCAAATCTAAACCAATCTCGAATCCACTTGAACTCAATATTTTTTTATCAAAATCGGTCCAGCCTTTTAAGAGGAGTTTAATTACAAACACACGCACAGAAGATTTATATAAACAAAGATATATGTGTGTGTGTGTATATAGATAAGTTTATAAGAAAATACCTACAAGAACGGAGAATGCCATTTTTGTATGGGGATCCGTACCAAGTTGGTTTAAACCAAATTTACTCTGAAGACTCTAGTTTTGATTTAACTTTTCATTACTAACAAGATTTTGTCAATATTTAACCACATTTTTGAGATATTGAAAAAAATAAAACGCCTTATTATATTCTTTAGTCATTTTTAATCGACATGATTATTATAATTTATTTACTAGTTAGGTATATATAAAGATGCGTTTTAGGCCGCAATGCGGAGAAGTGCATTGCATATTATAGATATACTGCACTTCCGCAATAAGTGACCCGATCTCGTTCGCTTGATCCTCCGCACGCGTGCCGTTCTCGCCTATATTGTGACGTTTTGCGCTTAGATTTCAACTTATCACGCACGGGTAATGATTTCACACTCTACCTTGGCCTACGATATTGACTAACAATGTATTCGGAACAAACACTTATTCGTAAATTAACTTTTTTTTTTACGGATATGCCATTTTTTGCGGAAGTGGGTAATTGTTATTGTCTATCTTTTTAATATTTTTTTAATGTGGTTAAAAAACACGGTCAGAATTCAGTATATTACACACATAAATATAACAATATTTTCAGTGTTAATGTACTTGTGACGCAACATGGTACGAGGTATGGGCATTCTCCTTTGGGTAACAAATTACTAGTATTCTTATCAAACCCTCCTACTAAGTCAAGTTTGTTTGAGGAGTGGGTTCACAATAGGTGGGATTCGATATAACATAATGTAGTCAGTAACTAACACTAATATAATAAAAAAATAAATGTCACTTGATAATTTATCATGTTTATCTTTAACCTGATCACAGGCAGACATTGCTTATTGTTTTTGGTTTTTTTTTTACCTGGAGGAATGCTTTGACGCATACCTCTCCGCGGGGCGACATAACCATAGACGGCGAGGCCGCGCGAATCGCTTTCACATGCAATCGCGACTAAGCCGTGGTTTCGGCCCGCCACTTCCCAAAAAATATTTCCTCCACCGTCCCCCTGGGAGGGGGCCAAAGACACGACACAGAGGCGCACGTGCGTACACGCACGCCGCCTCTCGAACCTGGTGCTGATCGGGTGGCGGGTGGTGATCACAGGCAGACATTGTCACATTCGCTTGCTACAACTTCCATATTGCACAACGATAGCTGTTGGTGTTGCATCCAACTGTCTTCCTTGTCACAACCTAGATATATATTATATTATTATTATTTTCTGCACTACTAATAGTATAATAATAGCTGATTTCGTGGATTCGACACCTATCTATATACATAGGGGCTTCAAAACAGAAATTATTTTCACTGCAATTTGTGGCTGCAATAACAGCCATATACAAATAGCTATCTAAAGAATATGTTTGGTATAGCCAATGCCTTCAATTGATTCTAAGTAGGCCAAGCTACAACAAAAGTTGTACAAACTTTTTTAAACCATTGTAGCCACATTTTATCACAGCAGTCCTTTGCACATAGCAACTGAGTAGGCAATACGTTAGAATAAAAAATAATAATTGAGATATGTATTAAAAATTATATTTGGATTTATATTTCTGTATCTCTGAATGAACGTGTTCTTTCTTTTGTATCGATAGTGATAGTACGAGTAGTAATATTGTGTGGCGAGTGCTCATATTCTCAGGGTCGTTACACGCATATGTAAATCATAAAATTTAAGCGTTTGGTTCTGTATGGGAATTGACTCATGGGCTTTTGGGTTGCTTGGAGACAGATCCAGAGGTTCGAGGAGCCACACAGGACACTCGTTATGATGTCTTTTAATTTATTAATAAAAATAATTATTATTTACTTTTATATAATAGAGAAATAAATACTTGGCTTTAGCGTAAGCATAGAATATAGGTACTCTCATTATATATTATTTAGACGAAGCGAAATCCTTGAAGTAAGTGTGTACCATTAGCTAGCATTTACCGTCAAATCAAAAAAAGACAGCATTAGACTTGCTTTAATAAACTTTCAAAGTAAGCCTTTACCCATATTAGTAAAATCGCTAATACTACTACTGGAAACTTGTTATTATCATTAAAACTACCAAAGGAAGGAAAACCAATCACATATTCACAATAATTAATTCGAATAAACCGCAATGGCAAATGATTCTCTTAAACGCAAAATATTATTACTAGTAACTTCGTCGTTTAATTCAATTAAAGGTATTGAAGAATGTAGGAATGTACCGCGAGAGTCCGTAAAAAGTAGTAAGTACCTAAGTACTTACTACTTTTTACGGACTCTCGCGGTTTGTATAAATTTCAACTTTTGGAACATTTACATATTTAAACAATTTCTCTGATGCGATATTTCGACTGCTTTTCAGCAGCCTCGGTCACAGGACTGTTCAGGCGGTACGCGTGTCAATCTTGAAGTGAAATAAAGTGTTAAGTTAATTTAATCCACTTTCATTTCATTATGTATCATTCGCGTAAGACAATATTATGTCAATTAAAACTATTTTTAATATCAGTATCGGTCACGGTCAGCCGGTCCTTTGCAGTACCAGGGTTATATCGCTTCACCCACCCTGTAAAAAAGGATATTCCTTCAGATAATGAGTGTATTTACAGGATTTTAGATAATGCAATTGAATATCCTGCAACAACACAGGATATACATCAGGCTGATAGCTAATATCAGACTATAATGACCTATACATAACCTTGACTCCTACTCGTTGAAGATATCTGGTCGTCTCGTTTGCTTCCTCAATCTGACAATCAATATAATAATGAAGAACTAACTGAGTTCTGCACTTCACCAGCTCGGTTCCAAATGATCGTAGCGCGATGGTGCCCTATACCTTGCTCAATAAAATCTTATATATAAAATTCTCGTGTCACAATGTTAGTTACAATACTCCTCCGAAACGGCGTGACCGATTTTTATGAAATTTTATATGCATATTTAGTAGGTCTGAGAATCGGCTACTATCTATTTTTCATACCCCTTAGTGATAAAGTAAACATAAAAGAAAGAAAAATTACTTTTGACAGAACGAAGTCTGTCCGGGCAGCTAGTTGACTATAAATTTATAAGTTTTGGTTGGCAGTTCCAAAGATTAGGCGTTCAAATCTTCTCGGTACGAATGGCGAAGTAGACCTGGTCGCCTCGCCACTGCGTCGAGTGTTGTGGGTTTGAACGGGACAACAACTTGTGTGACCCACAAATAGTTGTTCCAGGTCTGGATGTTCTCCGTCCGTTGTTTTTACATTTGCCAATTGACCAGTGACATAGGGATTATAAATTCCTAATTTGCCTAGTCAGCGAATGTTTAAAAAAGTTATATAATATTAGTATACATAAATATGTATATCTATATGGGGTAGCAGTATCCTGTAGCTAGTGAGACTTAATCTCTTTTACGTAGTGATTTAAATATGTCTAGCCATATGTAGGTGCCCACACCGTACTTATAACATTCAAAAATGTTACATATAGAGATTTTCGGCTTACAACCTTGTTCTGTAACTAGTTGACCAGCGCAACTTCGTCTGCGTCACATAAGAGAATTTACCCCGTTTCTGTAACATTTTTCATTGATGCTCTGCTCCTACTGGTTATAGCGTGATGTTCGATTCGATAAATGGGCTATCTAACACTAAATTGATTTTTCAATTCGAGCCAGTTGTTCCTGAGATTAGCACGTTCAACCAAACAAACAAACAAACTCTATAGTTTTATAATATTCGTTTAGATTTGTAAGTAATTCTGTAATTGTCCAATGCTACAATTACTTTTAATAATTGGTTGAAATGTGTCGCCGATATAAACAAGCAATCGCAATTAAATAGCAATTATGATGATCTCGGATAACTCATTTTAAAGACCAGTATTTACCTCGTCTTTGTCTGGGATAATCTTATCTAAGGAGTGTTATTAACTTACGTGATTGGTTATACCCCGCGATATTTTTCAAAGCTGATTTAATTCTCTTTTTCTATTTGTTGGTTTTTTATATTGTTTTACATAATTATCGTATCAGACAATGTTTGTAACAATTTAATGTATATAGGGGCAAATTTCAGTCCCTGAGGTACATCGGCAAACCGACAACACGGTAAGTCGTTTTTTTTAAATTGGTTTTAGCAACCACTTAGCTGTAATCTATACTAATATTATAAAGCTGAAGAGTTTGTTTGTTTGGTGGAACGCGCTTATCTCAGGAACTACCCGTTCCAATTGAAAAAATAATTTAGAGTTGGATAGCCCATTTATCGAGAAAGGCTATAAGCTATATAATATCACGCAACGACCAATAAGAGCGGAGCATCAATGAAAAATGTTGCAAAATCGGAGAAAATTATCTTATGGGACGCAAACGAAGTTGCGCGGGTCGGGTAGTACATACATATATAAGTATATTGTGTTAAGCTCCATTCGAATATTTATCAAAATTTCAGTTTTCGTTTTGCATTAAGATTCGACTATTTCGAATTATTATTTGCTAGTACTTACGTAATCTCCTCAATTCGAATAAACCAGTTAATCAGATAGTCCTACATCACCAATGTATTCACATGACATAAATAGGTATATATAGTCACAATTTTACGAGTATTCACCGACTTTAGTTTCTAGTCTTTCAACGGTTCGTTAACAATTCTATCGAGGGTCTTACTAGAAACTGCAAGTATCACCTGCCATGGCAGTTGGCTTGAGTTTTACCGGTTTTCGACGCCATTTGCACAAGCACTGATGTTTTTGATGGCGAACTAAATGAACACATGTCAATGTGTAGAATCGCTACTGCCTTGTAGTGCTAAAATATATAATATATATTCTAATACTCTATCACATACACACAACACCATCTAGCCCAAACTAAGCAGAGCTTGTACTATGGGTACTAGACAATGGATAAACATACATGTGTCCTTTTTTTTGTAAATACATAGAAACACCCAGACCAAGACAAACATCCATGATCATGCACATAAATGTTTGACTTGTGCGGGAATCGAACCCGCGACCTCAGGCGTGGCAGTCGGTTACACTAACCACTACGCCATCGAGGTCGTCGAAAATATTTTTTTGTCATTTCAAGGTAGTCTGGTTGAGAACGCTTCAAGCAATAACTCCGGCTATATTATGTCTTTGTGTGTTACGTGAATTTTATATAGCAATAGTGGGATTGCTTATGAATTTAACCGTTATTAAACGTCCATCTTATTTTTCTGGTAATACTTATGGTGGTGGATAATCGACGCCAGAAATAGCTTTCAATGATCAGGAAAAACTTAATTGAAGATTAAAATTAACGTTTCTAATATTTATTGTAGACAATCAATAATTTATTACCTAATAGATTTTGCGCGTGCTTCTTTTTTCTGGATGAAAAGGTACAGTATGTCCTTTTCCATATTAATAACGTGTATGCGAAATTTTATGATGATCGGTCGAGTATTTAAGGTGTGACAGCGTTACAAACAAACAAACTCAAATTCGCATTTGTAATATTAGTTAAGATGTATGGTTATATTATGAAAATTGAAAAATCAGCCCTAAAATACACACGATTGTTTAACATATTAACTTCTAAATCTATGATATATGTTTTACATGTAAATTATGCGCTTAATGGCGAATAACAAAACAAACTATCATTTAGATCAATATTTGACTCATCTAAATTTAACTATTACTGTGGCACAGGTTTACCCTAGTACAGGCACCCCTTATATTATTACCTTTACAATGTAACCTAAGCTCTGAATCAATTTGTACCAATTTAAGTTGAATAAATTATTATTATTATTATTATTATAACTATACGAATACGTAGTGGTTAAATTTTTGTAAAGATGCCTGCGACGCCTAATTTATTTCTACTGCAGTAAGTAGTTGCCTTATTGTAAAACAGCCGCTTTTAAAGAAGTGCTTATAATTCTACATGAAACTATAAATTATGATCATACATGAACGGTAACTGTATAATATATTTTCTACGTTCATAGTAGCATACAATCTTTTATATCGTTATTCTAACTATACACAAATCAAAATATTTTGAATCTTCATCATCCGATAAATTATTATTCACCAGAGCCAGAGAGAATTCAAGACATCCATCAACATTCTTTGTGTTTTATTTATAACTAGTTTCTGCCTGTTGCTTCGCCCGTAGGTATCCCACGGGATCATATACCGGGATAAAAAGTATCCTATGTGTTAATTGTTACATTTAAATTTGTTTAAACGTTTACGCGTGTTTTAGTGTCAAACATCCAAACGTTTATGAAACACTAGATTTTACCCGCGGCTTCGCTTGCGTAAATGTAGGTTAGGTTAGCAGCAGTACTTTTTCCGGATAAAAGGTACCGGTAAAAGTTGGTATGCGAAATTTCATGATGATCAGTCGAGTGGTTAAGGCGTGAAAGCGTTACAAATAGACAAATAAAGTCACATTCGCATTAAAATTTATGGTATTAGTTAGGATTTATAATATTACTAGGATTTATTCTTAGTTATTTCACGTACATATTTCTACAGATTTGCTTACAGAATCCTTAATGTCACCTGAGATATAAGGTTCATGATTAAGCGCCCTACTATTAAATTAATATGGCTCTTGTTGATCGTTCGTTGTTTTAGGTTCACAGCCGCCGATTGGTGCTTATGCTTACTGCCGATCGCATCCTGGTTCAATTCCCGAGTCATTCCCTATGCAGCATGGAGTCTTAACAACTAACTTTAACTGAGAAACGGCAATAGATGCGACTCCTATTATACGAACGCCATCTCTGCCCAACATCAGTCATATGGCATAGAGGCGTGATGCTATAGTGTAGCATTATATATTGTTTCTCGGGCAGTAAGCATTTACCAAAAACGCAAGATTATTTACAACAGTACAACAAAACAGATGACGTACAGACTCCGCGAATGCCCTAACTACCCAGGAATTCCAGGTTACTGACTTTAACAATAAACTGTAAACGCACACACAATTGTATACTTTACCACATTGTATTAACAGAGCATAATCGCGTAAACTTTTTTGACAGCTCATGATTCACGCCTAAAAGACGTACCTTCTAGATTTTCCATTTCGTTTACGATCTTTTTTAGTACCTGTGCGAGTGTTTTTGTATGGGATATGTTAATCAAGGTAAAACCTGTTGAGTTGAGACCTAAACTTGAATTTGCTCACGTCTGGGTCTAAAGAGAAATTCTACGCTATGCTTAGATAAAAAATATTGACCAGATGTCTGGTCTAACAAGTCCAAACACTTGCCTCGGGACAGCGAGTGAGTCAATTATAATAATAATGTTTTTCCATCCTCACAACTAGTTCTGAGTTAATACCGCCATCTCAAAAATATCGTTATTGCATGTGCGAGAATGACACAAAATATCCTAACTAATATTGTAAATGCGAAAGTGAGTTTTTTATTTTTTAACGCCTTAACTACTCGACCGATCATCATGCAATTATACACGTTGGCAGGGGTACAGAATAGGACTTAGGGTACCTTTCATCCGGAAAAAGGACTGTTACTAATCTAAACCTAACCTATATTTATACAGGCGAAGCCGCGGGTAATATGCTATAATGCATTGTCTCGTTTAATAAAGTTAAAAGAGATGGTTATATGATCCCTGATACTTGTTTCCCCAAGACAGTACTGTCAACACAAGCTACTTAGACCATTCAAAAGGTAAAATTGTTTCTTAATTTTAAATTGTCCGTTTCCCTTGCAGTTGAATTAGACTTCGGCCCTTACCAGCCAATTCTATAGGCACTAGGGTTGACAGATAGTTGGATTTCCTCTAAATGCGCCCGATTATTTCTGTAATATCCAGTGAAAAACAAACATCCGTCTGAATAATCAATACTAATATTATTAAGCTAAATAGTTTTTATGTTTCAACTCGCATATCTGAGTTATCCTAAATCGTTTTTGCGTTAGGTAATCCACAGATAGACAAATTTATAGATAACATCATGCTGAAACTTAAAAGATGGTGCAATAATAAAAATCGTTTCTAAGGCGGGTAAAACCGAAACACAGTGTTATAATTATTTATGATAAAGACTGTTTGTTCTTGCCCCAAAAAAGCTCGTTAGACAAGTGCATCTCTTAAAATAATATCGTGACAATTTCTTTTAGCAATTTTATCATAGTTAAAGAGATATAATCCTTTAAAAGTGTACTTATAAACAGATGAGTGTAAACTTAGTAATAGGGTCTTGTTGCCACTTTCTGGATCAATCTTCTTATATCTTTTTCTAGATTTTAGTATTTTCTGATCTAGCAACCCTAACCCAGACTAGTACAGAGGAAGTCTCAATTTAAACAATGCGACACGTTCTTCCGAACCCGTATTCTTTGCGAGCTTTAGGAGTACGATTAATGGCTCGGTTCAATGGCTGGTGGCACACATTTTGTCTATTGTCTAGCCGGTAGCCCACTTTTAATGATTGCGAATATTCCACGCCTCATGACTCATCCGAGTTGTTATGTCAAAATGTTATCATACAATGGTTGTAATAGGTACTCATGAATTTCCATTTCTTAAGAACATTTTTGCACTACTCACGTGTAGATCGAATATACTACAGATACAGATGTATAGGCATTGTGATGTGTTTTATACAGTGACAGATAAAGTTAGCGTAAGGCCTTGCGCGCGTTAAGTATATTATGGGACCCATATTCCGTAACTTACATATTCAAATTAAGAAACATTCCTATACTGTAGTGTAGTACTTTTAATAAAACAAAAACAGATCCTAATAAAAAAAAAACTTGATAGCGATTCCGCAATAGGACCATTTGCTACTTTTGCTTGGTTAATCCTCTACAGGTTGGTAATATTACGACATAAAAATATTGTTAGTGTGTATTTTTCCTTCCTTATCCTTACATGATTTTGATAAATGAGAAGTCATGTTTGTTGTTTTCCTTTTAAAGCACTTAGAGAGCAACATATCGACACTCATAGAGATTTTCATTGACTGGCGTTTATGTTTTATCCACAATTATTATGCGCAGTTTCTGTAGAGTAGTTGTCCGTAGATAAAAGCTATAACATATTCTTGTTTGCAAATAACCGAAAATCTTTCTTAAAAACTACGAGCATCAGTAAAGCATTCGTAGAGAGTAAATAGAATAAAAGAGATATGACAGAGTAGAAACAAAGGGAAATCCGTAGTTTCTGCCTACGCGCTACTCTTCCGGGAAACTGACGTGAGTCTGTCTATGTATAAGACTGGAGCTGTCCCCGGTAGCTCCCTATTACTAGCAAGATAACACAGAACTACCTATAATAATACTTTTCAACTCTTTATAGAGGCACAGTATGAATTAACTAACTTGACGTATTATGTAATTAAACGCGTAATCAAGTGTGAATCCTTAACAGCATACCGCAGGTGTAACCCGCGTAACTATTGTTAAATAGAGTTTAATATATATAATATAAGCGTCTAAGACAAGAACCCAAACAGACAAAACTTGTTTATTTTTAAAGCTTTTCTATATTATATTATACGTACAATTTAAATCCAACTGGTGGTTCCAGAGATTAGTGCGTTTGAACAAAAAGGTGAACAAACTTTTCAGCTTTATTATATTAGTATAGATATGAGTACAAAAGCATTAAAAATATACACTAAAACTATAATATATGCATATAAGCCACATTACTGTATTTAAAATATCAATATTTTCGTTCCTCCTTTCCCGATACCCTTTATCTTAGTATACCATCTTCTTGTATAACGTTACGAACGCGATGTTTATTGATTTACACAGTCGCAACCAAGTGTTGGGCAAGAATGCAATGCCCGCTCGCGTAACAGTTAAGCAAGTAGCGAGAGTACAGTTAGCTTCACATTTATAGCACAGTTAAATTACTCAAAGGAGACCTCAAGGGTAACTGCAGATATTTAGACCTCTGAATCTCATTAGCAGTTTGAAATTTATGAGGTCCGGTTAGGCAATAGATTAAAAACAAGTTTAGATTTATTTAACACATCTGCATAGGTAGCCTCTGTATTAAATGCGACTGTCGTGTATGAGATCTCGAAGTGGATTGCCAGCTTGGAGAAAGTGTTATTGGGTCTTTCTGTCAAGATATTCTTAGTTGCAGCACAGAGTCAAGAACTGTGCCGGTTAGAAGGTAATAGGCTCGCCTCTTTTTTAGTAGGACGTTAAGACATTAGCTGGCGAAGTGTGGGTATAATATACACCTATATCCCCAAAGCAGCAGGCATATGTTTCTGCTTCAGGGTATGGGCGTGAGACTATGTACATAAAACATACATATATACATACATAGATTCACGCCTGTTTCCCAGAGGGATAGGCTTGAATCTATCATAAAACATATCTCCTTTAATTGCAATTAAACAAACTTTATACGGAACTTAACGCGTTGTATTTTTTTTTTAAGTTAAATCAATATGGTTGTGTAATTTAAATAGCTTAAATTGAAGTAAAAGTGTTTAACAATAGTAGTTTAAGGTTTTAAAATTATGTAATAATAGTGTTTTATAAAAAATATACAACGCGATAAAATCCGTATAAAGTTTGTTTAATTTCAATGTATAACATTCGTTTTAACATAAGACAATATCTCCTTTAAATCAATTTTTATTTTTTATTTTACTACACGTGTGACGTGTTTATATTATCACGTTCCTGCTTTCATTGCCCTGAGTGCTCTGCTGTTGTCTCGTTGCTCTTTGTGAACTCCTCACGATATGGAGTTTATCTCAAGTGCAGCATTACACTTGCACCATAACACTATACTTTTACAAGCTCTGCAGCGGCATTTAAGTGTTTCAAGGCTACATATCCATCACTGATAAGTGTTGAGTGAATATCTAACTTGATTGTCCTTAGGTTTGACTGCCTCCGTGGCACAGCAGTAATAAATGCGATTGTGCATTAGATGTCAGATTGGGAACTGTAGTAGGGTAAAAAAAATGGGTATTCTGCTAAGAAATCTCAATAGCCCGGAGTTAGGAAGTTGGCGTGCCTCGAAAAGCACGTCATGCAATCGGTCCTGCGCCTGATTTCTCTCCGATTGTGTCAGATTGTCGTTCAATCGGATTATGAGAGTTAGCTAACAGAGAATGCACTTCTGTTTGCGCACAAACTTGTGCACTAAATTCAAAATTCGATCTGGGAGTCAATTAAGGTTTGAAATAACATACTTTAACGGTAGGATCCGGATCTTAAAGATATAACTTTAATAAATAAATAATAACTTTACAAAGTAAGTGTTAAAATTATTTCATTATTAAATGCGAGTTCCATAATTGTTCTTTAATACTTTGATATTGACCCAAAACGAAGGACGACGTGTTTTCCAGCGAAATTATTTTACGCCTTTTCGGATCAAGATTTCGCTTAACCGTAGTTAAAAGGTCGATTCGGTGTTGCAATCAGCGCAAGTGCATTACTGCACTGTAGCCAGTGAGTTATGGTGAAAGCGAGTCTCGTTGCCAAGAATCTTTAAAGCTGTATGTTGCTATGTATTGATGTAGTACTAATAACCCTTATGTAGTTATATTTCGGCACTACTCTTGATATTCTTAGGAGCATTCTTCCAAAATGCAAGATGTGTTCGTTAAGGGATTAATTTTTTTTTTGAAACCACTAAATAAATAAATTAAAAGATTTTTAAAGTGGTAGACCCCAATTGTCATATGACAAGAAACAGACGTAGATACTATTTTGTGAAGTAATAGCTATTTAAGCACAGGAAAATGCCGAGTAATCTCTACATTGTGGGTCTGTCTCGACCTGGTAAAATGTTATCGGGCTTTTTCTTGGCAAGAAATTCTTAGTGGCAACATGTAGGCCGGCGCTGTGCTTGGTAGACAGCAATTGATTTGTCGCTTATTATATGGGACCTAAAACCATCGCTAGCGATGGTAGTAGTAGGTGGTAGTAGGTACACCTCTCCCATTCTCCTAAACGATTTAAGCGTAAAACTCTTTATGTAAATACTTACATAAGGAGCTTTACGCTTAAAATATTTGTGGTATACACCGCACACATATTTTGCAGTTTAGCAGTGCCAATGGCGAGGTAAAACTGTTGTGAAACTAAGCCAACCGATCTATTGCTCGGTCTTGATTTATTGGGTCTCAAAATCTGCTTCTGTTTAAGCTCACCATCAAAGTACTCCTAACTAGGTCACAGCTAGTATACCAACAAACAACGAACCATTTCATGTTTCTTTTAAATTAGAAGTCAAGCAGGAGTTTATTGCCGTCACAAATTACCGTCACGAGACTCTTAAATCAAATTGATTAGCTGACTCCTTAATAGGGAGGTCGAATAGGAGAATTACTGATTTGGGTGATACCCTAGAATTTATTTATATTTTATATTCGTCTTTGATGTGAAGATATCGCACTTTTAGTTTCCTTTTAACATGTATTTGAGTCGTCGTAATGCCACAGCTTATATACATAGAGTCACGTCGGTTTCCCTAAAGAGTAAACATAACAGCTTTTACTTTCTACGATCCTGGTATATCTTTCTTATTTCATTCCCTTTAGTGAAATTCTTCGTACACTCGTTAGTTTATTTTAATTTATATATAGTCTGCTAATTATAGCTAAACCATCGTGTGATTGGTTCTAGGTCTAGTCTAGACGAACAAAAAAGTTCCCAACCGTTCGATTAGCTGATACTTATTGACATCTACCAATTATCTTTGACATTCGCTAATAGACAGCCAATCTGTTAACGATTTTCAACGATCGTCAGTCAGTTCAGCTAGACTGTGACGCGAGCTAGACGAATTTATGGGTGTTTATTTAATAAACAACCTTTTCGGGCTCATAGATTAAGTTTGCGCTTATATTTGTTTAGGATCGTTTGATCCCCGGTTGGGCAAAATATTTACTGTCATTTGACCCACTGTGGTTATCAATAGCAACCAATAATAGTCTCCGAAAACTGGACTTAAGGAAACTAATGAGAAACAAAGAAAGAAAACAGAAATTCTATAGTCTCAATAACGCTCAAAGCACAACTTGGCATTAGAAACTACTTATTTGTTCTTATTAATTCCATGGACCACACATACTTTTTTATTTACTTATCTTTATTATTCTTTTTTTGAAAGGCAATGGCTGCTGCTTTCGGCCAGTGCACCATCGTGACCTGAACTACAAACCCACATTTTACATGTTTGACACACAATGCAACTTTTGTATCGCATACAATAATATAATAAGTGTACAAATATTCACAGGTGGTTATACTATGTTGTTGTTAGACAACAATAGCGGCCAAATCACGGCACGACATCTTTAGATTGAAGAACCGGTTTTTAAAGATGGCTTCCCACTTCCAGCCGAGCGGTAGCGACGAATATTGTATATTTATTTCATAATAAGCGATGCTGACGGTAATACAATTCTTTTTCATTTGATAACTAGCTTTTGTCCGCGGTTTCGCTCGGGAACGGTACCTTTGTCTTACATGAACGTTACGTCATGTCCTTTTCTGCTCCCCTGACAACGTGTACGCGAAATTTTATGATGATCGATCGACTAGTTAAGACACGAAAGCGTAACAAACAAACTTAAATTCGCATATATAGTATTAGTAAGGATAAGTGAAAATTACAATACGAATGTTAGTTAACCCATGATTGACGCATATATGTCTAAGTCTGAGGATATTTTGTATTATAATAGTTAAGACACATTGAATGCATAAGCTTTGTTTGTTTGTTACGCTTACACACCTTAACTACTCGAGGGATCATCAGGAAATTCCGTATACACAATGTGAAGGGTACAGAAAAGGATATAGGGTTCTTTTCATCCAGAAAAAATACTATTCCCGATGGATAGACATTTATTAACAAATTCTACAACAACGCGATCGAAGCCGCGGGCAGAATCTAGTTAGAAAGCATTATAATTGTGTTTGTAATATCGCTTCGCTTGCAATGGAAGGTCCCTCTTATAAAAATGTCACACTATGTATGGCCATTGGCATTCATTCGGCAGTGTGATTAAATTTTATCGAATAAACAGACTCTGTAGCTGTCAAACGTCATGGATGTGGCGCCATTTGTAATTTGGAGGCTGGTGATTAGGTCAGGGGGTCTTACTTTATTGGTTTAATTATTGTAGATGCTGTCAAATTGCTTTATGGGACTGCCTTGTTGGAGCTGTGAGTTTGAGCTTGTTTATGCGTCTGAGTGATGTGACGGATTCGATTTCCGGGGTGAGTATTTTGGCATCTTCGCACATGTTTGACTACCTTGTTGGCTCTGAGAGTTTAAGATTGTTTTGGCGACTAAATACGAGGTGTCACGTTTCATATCAGGATTTTGGGTACTACAACTGGCTGGGCAATATTCAGTACAACTATGGCGTCCGTGTTCGCTAAATGCATCTACATTTCGGACATAATGGCTCCCTATTAATATGAAATGTGGATTTAATACAGCCCTGTCTAACCATCCTAGGAAAACCAGCCAACATAAAAGCTATATCATACATAATATCCTGGGTAACATTGTACATTATATATTTACAACAATATAACGTCCATTGTTCTCCGTTATCAATTCCTCTGAAACAACACTGATAATAATTACTGTTGACACAGTTAAGTGAAATGGCGAAATTGTCCGTGACGTCATCCGGCGTGAAATGAGATCGTATGTAAGCAGAATATTTATGCAGTGTCATACTGCCAATATTTACCAGACTGGAACTGCTTGACCCCTATTACGTGAAACGGCGAGCCATATGATAAAGGTTTCTAGTAGACCTTAGGTAGCTTTATATACACGCGCAATCTTACATATAATACATATCGGCATATAAAAGCCATATTTAGGGTTCCATATCCGAAGGGTGCCAAGGGTGCCCTATTTCTAAGCCTCCGCTGTCCGTCCATGTCTCTTTCAGCGGGCTGTATCTCATGCACCGTAATAGGTAGAAGGTTGAAATTTTTAGAGTGTGTATTTCTTTTGCCACTATAACAACAAATATTAAAAGAGTACATAGTGTTTTATCTTGTACGATAGTACGAAACCTTTCGTGTGCGAGTCTGACTCGTACTTGCCTGGTTTTATTATTTTTTTGACACTTATCTTAAACATACAACTTAACAATCGAAATCTGTACCCAAAAGGGTACATATAGATGTTTCAGACCCACAATTTACTAGCTGGTATTAGGTTCTTTCTAGATAACAAAGGACGAGCCTATTGTCGTCTAGCAGGCACAATGTTTCGAACCGTGCAGACAATTTCTTTATAACATCTATTCTGTTTACTATTACGTGCTACTATACTACTAGAATTCCTTGACTAACCTAGCATAATAACACTACCCGATCAGTATCGAACCGAAACCGCTTGCCGCCAGTCGCATTTCCTACCGCTACACCAAGACAGTCACGAGCCAGCACTCGACGGCCGAGTCATTAATCGATATCAATGTTTTAATCGATAACCATAAAATGGTTGTTTCAATTCGACAAGCAATTCACTTCCGGCGGTTCACCGAATGATCACAAGCTTGAACGGTTCAGAGCGAAAGTGTTTTACAATAGAAAAGTGGAGGAAAGTGCGTGTGTACCTACGTCACGTAAAGCACTCACTTGGACAATTTAGTGAAAGCCTTTTTGTGGCCATTTTAATTATATTATTAGTTCCATGTCCATGGCTTGACTGTTGCGCTCCCATAAGTTTTGTAAACTGTAGTATTTTTACGTCCGCCTGCTTTGTTGATCGCTTGACTTAAGTTTGTTGTTCTGTAGAGCTCATATTCCAAAAGGCCAATTCTCATAATAAAATCTGTTCAAAATAGAGTTCTGATCTAATATCAGTGTTATTAATATCACAAATTATATTTTGATAAATTACATTTCAGTTCACATTAGACGTTTATTGTTAGTTCACTATAATTAGATAATATCTGTTATGTCCTCCAGACCGAATTTCGGTCACGACGGCTGGTCTTAGGAGAGAGTAAACACAAGTGCACCCCCTATTATCTCACTTTCAAAGTCCGTTCGAAAAGCAATCCTTCGGGCCGGAAGGAGATCAGATGTATAAACAAAGGTTTTATATGATTTATGAGAATGAACAACGCTGAATGAGCACACTGCCTTCCACTGAGCAAATATATAGAATTCTTGAAAAAATACTAGTATTTTAGTGGGTCTTACTCGGCTTTCGAACCAGGAGCCTTATATTTCGCAAGCGATTACTCTAACCACTAGACCTTATACCAACGAGGCACGATCAACATCTCGATCGAATTTAATGCTTTAACCGTCCACCACAGCCTTTAATTATTATTAAAATCACTTGCAGTCAAGTTAACCCCATTTTCATCACTCGTTACTGGCGCGTAAGCCTTAGAACATCAATTCTTTCTCAAGCAACGGGTACAAGTATAGGTACTAGTGTATATATGTGTGTGTGTGTGTGTGTTTGTGTGTGTGCGTAAATATGTATGTACTGTTAAACTAAGTAGTACTAAAGATCTAGTTCTGCTAGCTTGTTCTTAGAATACTAATTTCTAGTAAAACAAGTACGCTTAGCTTGCTATTGCGACGGTGTTTTAGTACAAAGTAGGAATCGTAATATGGGTCGTTAATGTTCTCATAGACCACACACTGAGTTTATCTTAATAATTTCACGGCTATTTTCCGGAGGGGTTGGCAGTTACTACAGATTCTCGATTTTGTTAGTTGTTATACAGTGTGTATAATAAACCCTGTCCGATCCATTAAGGTATTGTTTCTCAATTAAAAACATGCTAAGAAAAAAAAACTATATCATCGTAAAACGTCTTCATAATATTTTTAAGTACAGTATTGATCAGCATTTCTACCCTTAAATTACTGAAATTTCGCACAGTCTAGCAACACTCCACTAAACTTGACAAGGACGCGGAGCGTGGCATACTTTTGGCGGCATTTTTCTAAGGCGTAGGTAGGCGCGGCGTAGCGCGGCGCAGCATCGGTGAATCTTTATGAACTTAAGTGACACCATGCCATACCGTGGATAATCTATTAACATATTATTTTAAATAAATTAAATTTACTGGGGTAATTTTTTTGATCGATTTTATAAAAGGATGTCACTTACGTACCTACTCATAATAAGCTACTGTATAACACCTTTAAGGATCGGATAGAGTTTATTATACACACTGTATATTTTTGAAGGATCCTTCGTTGTGACTTTTGCTGGTCAAATATTAAGATCGCGCTTATTATGTTACCATCTCGAAGTCTCGGATTCAATTACCAGGTCGGAAAAAGTATTTTTTGCTGCTGAATAATTATTAGTGACAGAACGGAATCTGGGAAATATGATATATTCGTGTTACGTGGACACTAAAAATATCATGCGAAATGTGGGTTTGGCACACCGCAATTTACTCCTTCGGGTCGATACAGCCGTTAAGCCGTTGTTTTACTTTATATAAATAATTATTTTGGTGCACCTACATTTGTTATAGCAATTGCCTTAAACTATTCCCTTGGTACTATTAAATAAGTACACACACTAAACCAACTGCCAATCGTAAAGTTGTAGGCTCGATTTAAGCATCAGATGAAGTATTACTGGCGTTTTCAGTTCTTAACAGCAGTACGAAGTTTGAAAATGTAATTCAGAAGAAAGGCAGGTGCAACAACTCTGCCTACTCCCTTAAAGATATACACTTGTAATCCTATCTTATAAATTATAATGAATGAAACTAAAACTCAATGAATTGTCTGAGCGGCGTCCGGTAAACTTATAAACACTTGCAATGCGATATGTCTTACTAAACTCGCAGTGTTATCGTTTTAATAATTAAAATTGTCTGTAACAGCTGCTTGTTAAACCGCGAATTATTACATGAGGTCAAGAACTTATATGTCTAGTCGTATTGAACGCTGACTCACTACTGAAGCTCCAAAACTAAAACAACACACAACACTATACATTCAAAGAAAACTCAACCTTGTGTTCCAAACATAAGGTTGATTTTCATTTGACAACGTTCGTATAAGTAAAATTACAAACCAAATTCAATCTTATGTGTTTACAGAAAAGGTTAATTTTCCCGTGTTGAGGTTGTAAGTGCATTCGTATAGGCTTCTAGCCACAATTAGTTGCATTGGGGACTTGCATCGTCTAAAAGTAGCTCTACAGACAACTCAAGTTAGAATAATGGTGATGAGTACGTTTTCTCCGGATAAAATTGATTAGCAACGCTTATACGGCACTTAATGTGACAGAACATATCCGAGACATGTTACAAATACAGGTTAATTTGTTCCTGTTCCTGTCATTAAAGAGAAAATTATTGGGTTTCGTGTGATTTTATCCGAGATTGGCGTTGTTTTGTTCACTAGGCGGATAGTGGAACGGTCAGGCCGTGTGTAGTAGTGGACGTGGTTAGTCGTCCGTAGTGGTTTCTTAAATAATGGAGTAACATGATATATAACGACTTGCCGTAATCTGGCATTGGCCAGGTACCACAGCCTTATACCAGCATCAGTAGGATTACAGCGAAATCCTAATCCTAGGCTACCCAGTAACCCATCTAGGGTAACAGAACAACTATTTGTGCACCACACAACACACGCACAACGCACACACACTCTTTTTTTGTGCCGTTTGGGGCTCGAACCCGCAACACGTGGCGAGGCGACCACTTAAATCCTTACGCTATCCGTGCAGTCATACATACCATTTCCTCTCTTTAATAACTTTGCCCTTGTCAGAGTCAGACACCTCGTCATCAAAGGGGCCGTAAGCTTATTCAGCATTATAGTAAATTAAAAACTAATTCCGTTTTCTACTTGTCAGGCTTCCTGGGCTTAAAACATGATTCAGTTCTATGTTGTATGTGACTTTTATTATAAGAACTGTTGAGAATTAGAACTGACTTTCAGCAACCTACTTTGAAAGAAAATAAGATCATAAAAACTCATCGTAACTACTCTGCTTACCTACTTTTTGTACAAACAGTATAATGCTATAGAATCTTTTCGCAGTGTTCAATTGGCATTGTAAAATCGCCGGTCTGTTGTGGCCATACTTTCCCTTCTAAAGGCCAATTTCGCAGGTGTTCAATCTATATCAAACTGTTTCATGGTTTGATAATAACGGAGCATGGCAGTTAATCTAAATTATGCCGGCTGTCCAAGCACGTGTGCTTAGTAATATATTACTAAGCATAGTAATACATTGAGGCGCTCATAGCCAGTTGCAGTCACTGATCGGTAAACGATTATCAAGGTTAAGCAACGTTAGGTGCGGTCAGTCTATAGATGGGTAGCCGCTTAGTGGTATTTCATCTGAGCGTCTTCGTGCTTCGGAGGGCACGTAAAAAGTCGGTCCCAGTTGTTGTCAAATTGACAGCAGTCGTTAAGCCATTTCAGAGGCCTACAAGCGGCGTGAACAACCCTTGACAACAGGTTGGCCACTAACCACACGACAAGAAGAAGTAATACATTGGCTTTTGGTAGGTAGTAAGTTTATTGAGAACAACATACCAACTTAGTGCATACATTATTGCATGGTACCTGTATATAAACTATCTACAAACAAGTATCTCTCTTAAAAATTGATGCATGGTTGACTTACTGTTTGGGTTGCCTCGTCACTGCCATTAAAAGATCACTACCGCGGTGCCGTCGCATGGTATAGTGTTAATTCCAAAATATAAATATAAATATGTAAAAAGACAGGGACTATGTAAAAAGATAAGCAGCCAATAAATGGAGAGTCATAAAGACCCGCAGTTATAATGCTGACACAACGCTCTAAAATTTATAACAACGTCTTTTTAGTTAAAGGATAGTACAGAAACGTGATTAGAAACAATCTTCTAGAAATTGAAAACAGACAAGAAAGAAAATTAATCAAATATCACGCAAAATACGTAATAAATCTTTTAGAGGCAGCAGGCAGTGATATAGTTATGAAAATGTACATACACGAGCCGGTAGTATAGAATTTTGAAACGTAATTCTAAGTTTTGATATTTGATATCTTCAAACATCACCGTAAATGTTATGAAGAGATGAGACGCAGGGACGTATCGCGTACACGTTTTTAATATATTTTGTTTATTCAAATAGCCAATAAACACAAATAATATACAAATATCCTCCGATTCGGATAAGCGTGCGTTTTAGATCCGGGTCGTTAAAAAAGAGATACCTGAACCGAACCGTAAAATAAATTCCTGGAAAACTGGTTTATAGAGCAAGGCACTGCGGAATCGCCGCAACTGCACAAACACACAGCAGCCCTTCTGAGAAAAAAAAGATGGAACAAAGAACAATAATTGATTGGTCACAAAGACACAACAAATTCGATTCATTAGTATGCCCACTCTGCAGAAGTTATTGATCAAATTAGCATGTATACCAACGTTAACAAATACCTTTAAATTGGAGGTGCTGTTCTGCAAGATGGTGGTAAGAACTAGAGGAATTCCTCTTGGCAGTGCACATGTAATATTACTGGTGCCCCACAAGCTACTACGCTTGCATGTTTACATTGGCTTGGAGATATAAAAAAACAACAGAAACTAAACAAGGCCACAGACAAAAGCTTAACTGATACAATTTATCGCCTTCTTTATCTTAATATCCGTAAACATTATTAATATAATTTTAATTGCTGTTTATCCGGTAAGAAAACAGAGCGTAAAGATAATATTGTAAGCAGTCATTTCGCAAATAGGAACTTTCGAAACGGCGCGCGGCGTCGCGTTGCGTTGATTGTGGCGCCTACGCACATCCTGCGGTCCCCATTGATTCATATAAAACTTACTTATGATTGACGGCACGACTCCGGTACGACATATGAATATCCTGCTTTTTATTTTAGGTATTTATTTTATAATAAAGCTAGCGGCCACTCGCTGTCACGCTCTATGGAGCGTTTTTTGTACACGGTGCCTGTCTACTAAAGTTGTTTGCGCAATTAGATTAATTTTGCTGACCATTAATCTCTTACGTCGGGTTCCTATATAAAAAAGCGAATCGTTTTACCAACGCCAGTTAATTTTTGACACATATTCTATGAAAAATATGTCAAAATTTAACTGTCCGTAGCTAAAACGAGTCGTTCCTTGATAAAAGAACCGGCCCTCAACGAACGGTCGGATTGCTAGGTCCAGACACAATGTTTTTTCATTATATCTGGGTCCGGGCTAATTGACTTATTACATGATTGGCATATATCATAATATGACCAGTACAATGCTATGACTTAAAATTTTGGTAATGTGCAACTTAAATTGACAGCAGGATCACCCCTCTATTACAACACGTACCCCATGACACAAATTGACTCAGTTGCTTCACCTTTGCCTAACCTTGCACGCTTATTATATAGACACAACTATAATACTATGGTTTAATCTGAATTCCAACATTGGCTTTACGTATAAATGTCATTCAAATCACGAGTCGCTGTGCCTCTGTGAAGTCATTCTCAACTCGTTGATTCACTATGCGTTCTTACTCGTGCAATGCATGACAACAGGTGTACCTATTTATACTTAAAAGATCTCCTGTACTAGGTTATCACTTATCTTGCACCGTCTAGATACCAAACATATGTAACCTAGTTTGTCTGCTGCACTCGTTTTAAAATCAAATGTAGGTTTTGTTATGATAAGTCTAGACTGGGCTTTACAGCGGTCACTAAGCCCTGAGTTTTGTCTTTCCAAATTAGGTCAGTGGATGGTAGCTGAATGTAATAGTAGTCCTCTGAATGATTAAGGGAAGTATACCTGGTATAGCATTACAAATTTAAAAGAGTGGCCGTTCGTTTTTTGAATGCGTCTTCTCGTAGGCTCAGTCCTTTGCCTGAATTTAGCAACAAACCTAAATGTAAAGTCAGTAACTTCACTAAACTTACTAACTACTAACTTTGACGTTCATAGATGTTACTTTGTGACCTAAATGAATACATTATTTTTTATTTTGAACTGACTGATTGCGGGTATACTATTGTCGTAAAGCTTCATCTGCAACAAACTCATATGTAAGAGGGTTTAACAAGAATATTAGTAATAATATACAGATGAATATTACGACAAATTGGAAACAGACAACAATGCTTATCCCACTCGCACTCCTACCATTGCAGTCTGTGTGGTTCATCATGGAAGACACATCGTTAGGACACTCATAAATGGCAATATGACTTGGAACCCGTAATGAAATAAATCAAAAGTATATTGGATATGTTCGTAAAAATATTCCACTTCCCTCATTATTTAAACGCTCTACAACCTGGATTTATATTGTATACTTTATTGTGTCTGGGTCCTGATTCATTGATTACACTTGTTTTTTTAGCCAAATAAATAAACCGGGAGACAAAGTAAATATATTTGTATCGGTCTTGGATTCTACGGAAGATAAGATTTGTAATCTAACAGTGATGGCAATCTTTAAAAAACGAAGCACGTACTCTTAACTATGTGGAGCGGATCGCCTAGTTTAGAAGCACATTGTTTTGAATACATCGTAATTCGGTAGTTCTAACTAAAAGACACGAAACTTGTAGGTATAATTATTATGTATTAAGGTTTATATTTGGGTATTTGTATTTCAAGTAATATAGGTACCATTCTATCGGTCGGTACCTAATAGGACATCCAATCATAATAACCAAAAAAATACTGTTTTCCACCTGAATATAGGATAAACATGGACTTGAATGTATGTAAAACCATACTAGTTTATGTTGGTTTTATTTTTAAGTTTGTATTTTTTCTACGTATTACTTACTTCCTACTAATATTATAAATGTAGAAGTTTGTGAAAATGGTTGGATGGATGTTTGTTACACTGCCAACCAAAACTACTGAACGGATCTTGATGAAACTTTACAGTATTATTGTTTATTCATCAGAATAACATATAGGACACTCAAAAATGTACCATAAGTCATAACATAAATCTACAATAATGCGCCCGAATCCGCGGGTTAGATCTAGTAATTTATAAATGTCACTGTGAGTTTCTTTGTTTGTTACGCTTTCCCGCCTTACGTACTCGACCGGTAATTATGAAATTGCGCATACACATTGTCAGTGTTTTAGAAAAGGACAAGGTACCTACCGTACATCTAGAAAAATAAGTACGATGCGGATTTGCGAGCAAAGCCGCATTCCAAAGCTTGTTGTAATATAATTAACACTTCATTAGTTACTTTTTATCAAAATAAATTATTCATCTGTGTGTTAGTGAACATTGTAAGTGATAACCCGAGATAAGGAATAAACTTTTATTTTACACTGTTTGTGTCGCAAGCCGGTCCTATTGTTCTACGATAACTATATTACATTGTTTATGTGTGATTCATATATAAATAATGGACTGCTAAATGTTTCACGCGGCTTTCAACATACGATGTGATAAAAATGGAGGTATTCGGTATACCACAAAGCGTTCCCGAGGCACACATATCTAACTTACGAATGTTTTTATCTTTTACCTCATATTGTTTTTCACTCGGGTCGCCAAAGCGCGAATTTTACACCTGATGTTTCTATATTTTACTTTGAAAAGACTACGGCCACACTAGGAATTATGCCTGTGTCGCGGTGAACTTATTTATGTACGCGTACACAATCTACCACTAATCAATTTTTTTCCTTATTTCTTAAGACTGCGCCGAGTGAAATGTGCCAAAACAGGCGCACACACAACACAGGCGGTCACAGTTAAGTTGATAAAATCAATACTTTTTGTTTAATACAAATATAAAATATACATTTACCATAAAAATGAATGCGTTTACAATTACTCCGTGTAAAAAACTTAAAATAATTAATATTTTTGCCTACAAAATTACGTAAATTTGCATTTTTAGATTATACCAGTAGAAATCAATCCTATTTTAAAGCTTAAACGAAACATAAATAGTTATATTACAATTTGTCCGTCCCAAAAATTTAAGTTATTGGTTTACAATAAAGATACATATTTATCAAAAACCACTTCAAATCCTCCATACAATTTTACTATGGCGGCCGCGCGCCGATTTGAATATCGTCATTCAGTCTCTGTCATTCAGTCCAACCGCGTCTTACGCTCGGCGCAGTCTTTAGTATTTAGTAAGTAAGTATTATAAGTAATCTTTTGTAATCAGTTGCTAATACGCCATATATTTTGCTAACCGGCTACCATAAAAGTGTACACGTCTCTGTAATTGCAATACAAAGTGGTGGATGACCTACAACAGGTTTTCCTAGCGTAGGCATCCACAATGTTCGATTGTACTGGAGTGTATGTTATAGATTAATTCTATATTATATGTTCTACAATATTGTCTGCTACTTACAATATCTGTATATGCAATTTATTGCTGTTTCTTAAATTAAAAAAAAATCTTCACAAACATTCAAATAACGGACACAAAGAACACCCAGACTCCGAACAAGCGTTCGTGGATCACACAAATTTTTGTCGCGGGATCGAACCCACAACATTTGGCGCGGCGACAGTGGCGAGGCGTCCACTTTAACCACTACGCCATCCGCTAGGCCATATCATAAGCTAGGGGTGATGCTAGCGAACATCCATATATTTTGTGTCATAATATTTGTATAAAATAATGTTAAAACAATTCGCTACCATTGTGGTAAGAAGCTTTATTTTTAAATTTGCTATCCTAATAAGTAATAATATAATATTCTATTACATACACACAAAATCATCTAGCCCAAACTAAGCAGAGCTTGTACTATAGATACTAGACAATGGATAAACATACATATATACTTTTTTTGTTGTATATACATTCATATTATACATAGAAACACCCAGACCAAGACAAACATCCATGTTCATGCCCACAAATGTTTGACTTGTGCGGGAATCGAACCCGCGACCTCAGGCGTGGCAGTCGGTTACACTGACCACTACGCTCATATTTTAAGTATTTTATGTTACTTATATCATTAAAATAAAATATGCTGCTATGCATGCTATGCTGCAATGCATGCTATGCTGCTATGTATGCTATGCTGCTATGCTACAATGCATGCTATGCTTATGCATGTATTCATAATAATAATATCATTGCTAAAATAAGCAATGATATTATTATTATGAATACATATTTTAAACAGAGAGATGCCTAAAGAATATATAGATTTGATTTAATACCAGTAGTTGTGTGTGTCGCCAAAGCGTTAAGGACTCTTTTACGCGAGGCACGTCTAAAGTTCTACCGTGCTAGCTTTATCTTATTTGGTAAAAACCAGGGATACCAGGACAATTGATTCAAGAAACTTGCCCTATGTAAATGGGCATTTACATTCATAATACGTAGTATTTTATGAATACAAATATTCACACATTTCTTTCCTGGTTATATCACTATACAACCAGGAAATTAATGTGTGAATATTCGTAATTTTGTATTAATGAATTAAATAGTTTATTAAGTGTAATAAACTATTTAATCCATTAATACAAAATTAATAATAATTTTATTATATTATTATTATATTTTATTATTTATACCTATTGTTATTGTCATTTATATATTGTATATAACTATATTACCTATCATTTACCTACCTGTTGTGGTTAAATATTCAATTAATTATATTATTATCTAACTATTCAAATTATAAATATAGTAGAGAGATAAAACATATTGTATAAAAGAATATAATATTAATACATTGTATTTTTCTTAACTTTTATATGTATAAATATAGCTTCGTGTCTGCATATCCGAGACTAGCTGTGCCCGCGGTTTCACCTGCGTTTATAATTACTGCGCCGCTGTTGTAGCATGATGTTATATAGCCTGTAACCTTCCTCAATGAATAGGCTATCCAACACTAAAAGGATTTATCAATTCAAACCAGTAGTTCCTGAGATTAGCGCGTTCAACCAAACAAACAAACTCTTCAGCTTTATAATAGTAATATAGATGTATAACACCTATATTTTACCAAAAAATATTATAGTATTTTAATTTCCACGTAATTGATGTAATTGGTACATGCCTATTTCCCGAACATGATTTCAAAGAATTTTCTGGCAGCTCATGCTATGGATGTTCAATTAAATACTAAATTATATTATACAACAATACAAGTTAATTCACAATCCACGTGTTCTTACAATAAAACCTTATTCGCTTGCATAATGAGTAATGAGTTGACTAACTCGTGTGCCTTTGTCACAATCACATCTTGACCGTGTATAAAAAAAACATTACCGCGGGAAAATGAGTCAGCCATTCATAACTCACCGTTTACCTACACGTGCGACAGGTATTAATTTTTACGTGTATTTGGATAACCATTTTATATATTTACATGGACATTTAATAAGATATTTGATTGGATTTTCCGTTTGAAATTCGAATCCCGCATCGCCAGTTACGTAAAATTATAGACTTAATAAAAATTATAAACGTATGCTCAATTTAAATATAGAAGCTTCTTACCTCAGCACTATTCACACCAAGTTTATTTTTTTGTTCTTTCTACCCTAGGCACATAGTGGCCAGTCTGTACAAATGACAGTAGTTGAAATGGTCACCTCGCTACTACCTACTAGAATCCTACACAGGATTTAAACAAGTGTTTTGATCTTACACATACATACAAAATATATAGTTGTATGAAATAAATATAGCTGCCTAGTAAAATACTAGTTGCTCTTTATGCCTTTCATTGCTAGGTCAGTAAAGACTGTAAAGTGTCTCGCTATATAGGATTATAGGGCGTGCAAAAATAGTCTAAGGCTCGGCGCGAACGAGGCACCGGCCACTGGCCGGCGATAGACCCATAGCCACACGTGTGCGGCGAACCATACAAAACGTATGAAAATGCAGGTGACCTACCTAACACGGTAATGTACCACCCAGAGTACTTAAAGTACATTTACAAGTATAAGAGAAAGTTGGCCATGTTAATTCTATTACAACGACTTCATTTAATTTAAAATTCAGTAGCGAAAGTAGGTAGTCTATGGGTTAGTTAGAAATATAATTAAATGCATTAATTTGTGGCTATGGGCGACTTACATAACGAAAATTACTTCAAATTATATTCAATTATATCTCTTAATTAATTGCATTGTAGGCATAAAGGTAACATAGTTAGTAGCTTGCATTATAAGTTATTGAATCACTACTCATCGACGGTTAATGTACGTGACCAAGACATTGAATAAACATCCTCAATTTTTAAACGTAACGCTTGCAAAGACACGACCCATCGAAATCGTGAACCATACGCGACGAATTTGCATTTCGAATCAATTACACGCGCGCTGTTGTCCCCACACTGGTCGTGATTTCCGAACGCAATTTACAATTGACCATATGACAGGTGCACTAAACGTTCTGAAACACGCATTCACTTGTCATTTGGACTTAACGTCCTTGTATTTATTACGTTGAGACATTTTCAAAAATAGAATAAAGTGAATGAGTAGAACAATTATTGTCGATTGATTCAAGATCAAGCGTTTAAAAATTTGTCATTGACCGGAATTGTTTGTATTGTTTGTAAAACTTTCGTAATTAAACTGCTATGTTGGGTAATTTTACGCGTGATTTTCACCGTTATTTTTAAATTTGTGCCTTGTTTGTTAGCTGGTAACAGTGGCACTAGCACAAGGCAATTGGACTTGGTCCGTGGCAAATAAAGAAGGCCAAATAGCTCTTGAACAAAACGGTATTGTATACCATAGTCTACTCAGTTTTCTCTATTTTATTCTCGTAGCGGTCCATTAATATATTAAGGTATAATCAATGGACCGCTACGAGAATTAGATCGTGTTAAAACACGTATAATCGGCTGGTTCTTGCATATGCTAGGTGCGTATTACTCGAATTTCGCCAAAGATATTCAGGTCGCTAGCACCTGATACCCTGGCTTTGTGCAGCGTCTAGAGATTTTTGGAGACTACGGCTGATAGGCAATGTAACCTAGCTTCCCAGAACTACGGCATTACAGCCTTAAAGCCTGTAGCTCTTGGGTCGGGTGAATGTGCAAATTTGGCAACAACTGACGAACCTCTGTAAATTAATGACTAATCGTAAAGTATTTACAATATGTGTTATGAAGTGGTTTTGTTTAAATTATTATGAATAAGTAATTGGGGTAGCGCAATGGTGATAAACATGACTGCATAATGTGCTATAGCCAGGTTCAGAAGTATTATTGGTTTTCAGTTCGGTGTCTGGAATTAGTAGGTAAAATCATAGCTTACAAATTGGGAGTATATGATACCTCTCTACCTACCCTTTCGGAGACATAGACGCGAGGCTGTGTATATATGTGTATATGATAGTAAAGATTTCAAAGAACCTACAATTAAAAAAAAAACATTAAATATATTTTTTCCAGTTCAATTGACAGGACATTTTAACAGACAAGGGCAACAAGGTCAGTCTGCCACGGCCAGGTTACTTTCTCTCGTATTACGTAAATGACCTATAGCGCTGCCTTACCTATAAAGTACTCGATTCAGTTACATTATCAATAATTACAAAATTAATACACACACAGACTTAGGGCTGTGTAGTCCCTAAGGAGTAGATGTATTAAGCCAGCGGTTTTTATGCTCTACATAATTGTGATTAAGCTCTAGAGCTTTTTGGCTGGACCTGAAAAACCGAATACTATTCTAGAATAGTATTCGGTTTCTTAAGATGTTTCTGAGGTCCGTGGCATATTTCTAGCTGGACTAGGATTTCATTGTAAGGCAATAATGAATATCTTTTAACAGAAATAATATTAATTTTGGGTTATTTTGCCTTTAATACTCCATTACACTTGCATGTTATGGGTCCACAAATCTTTAACTGTAGATTCTAGTTCGAGCATTTCAGTTGAGCAAGGCGAGCTTTTGGACTTTTACAAAGGGTCTTATCTTATCTTATGTGGGGGCTAGTCAGTGCAGACCGGCGACACTTCGACCCAGTGGGATCTTTTGTGTCGACACTCTCCCAATAACGACTGCCATAGATGTTTATGGCAGCCGGGACCGACGGCTTAACGTTCTGTCCGAGGCACGGAGCAGGCGATAATTGTCATACGCACATATTTTCGAAAAGTCATATAACTTCCGAAAGTCAGAGGTGCGCGACGTGGGTTCGAACCCGAGACCCTCTGCATTGCAGTCTGTTGGTCTCCCCACTGAGCTATCGCTGCTCTTACAAAGGGTCTACTAAGCTTTTGAATCTGAAAGGAAAGGAAAATATCTCGTGGATGGAATAGACTATTAATTGTATGCAATGTCGTGAGTGACGACAGCCTGCCTGGCGGGAGTTTCTTGCGGTTTTCGCGCGAAACGCAGGGTGAATGTGCCCGACCACAATTACGTAAATACTAATTGTTCTATTTGTTTGTTAAGCTAATTAAAATGCATGTTATACATTAGGTAGGAACAATGCTGTTTGTTTCTCAAAGAATCTGCAAGAGAATACATAAAGAAAATTAATGTCATTGTGTAGAAAAAATGGATAAGTAATAATACATAGAGGAATTACATACATACACAAATATGCTAAACTTCGGCAAGCCCCATTTTTTAAAAGCCACTATAGTTCTTTATGTTAAGGCTTTATCAAACGTCATCAATACGGGCTGGTGAAATGTCTATTGCATAAATATGCAATACATAATAAAATATATTTTAAATGAAAAGTAAAACATATTAGTCGTGCTCTCTCCTAAAATTAATCATAGAATTATAATATCAATGGTTCGTTCAGTTTCTATTACCTTCTTAATTATTTATATACACCAATAATCTACGCTATAATCCTACTTTCTCAAACCTTTATTACGTGAAACCTAAATATCGCATTGCATAATTTAGGTCTTCTACACCAACAACGAACTGTTAGATGAAGATGTATCTTTAACTAACGTATCGGCTATATACAACCGGGGCACTATATTATGTATAATATTAATAAGTTAAAGTATCTAATAAATACCGAACCGCTTTGGAAACCAGTTAAATCAGAACTAGGTCTTTATATAATAATATGTAAATTCGCATCTATAACGGTAAGAATTACTTGTTCCTAGTTGACTTAATTATGGTTTGCTAGCTGTCCCCGGC
Organism: Catocala fraxini; assembly: GCA_930367265.1. NCBI lineage: Eukaryota > Metazoa > Arthropoda > Insecta > Lepidoptera > Erebidae > Catocala > Catocala fraxini. The sequence continues at coordinate 14,098,342 of OV884047.1, read as the reverse complement.
GGTTTCACCCACGTTTGTAATTACTGCTCGGCTCCCGTAGCTGGTAGAGTGATGTTATATAGCCTAAGTTACTTCCGAAAAAAGCGGTTTTACCCTCTTGCATCCAATAGGAATACCGGATACCAGAATAAAAAATCCTATTCTATGTGCTAGTCCAGGGCATGGTTTACTTGTGTGCTAGATAATATCCAAATCGTTTTAAAGCTTTACACGAGATTAAAAAATCAAACATGCCAGTAAGTTCACAAACTATCACATTATTAATATTAATAAGATATTAGATAGCACAGAATATCACTTATTCATTCGCGAAGCCATAGGCTAAAGGATATCAGAACAACATTTTTACATTTAGTTAAAAGCCCAAGAATGCTGCACAACCAGTCATCGAAACTGGAGACCTCATGATCGCCAATTGCGTATGCACTTACTCTTATGGTACTGGACCAATAGCATCCAGTTACATCAACGTAATAATTATACTTTAAACATAAATTAACGCCTGTTTTTCCCGAGAAGGTAGGCAAAGTTGAATTCACACCTGCAAAAAGCCAGCTATGTTTTAAAGGTTTTAAAGATTATTGCTTGTCTCGGGGGTACATTTCCAGATCCCAAGGATTGAGTATTGATTTTTGTCATGTAAAACAATGACATGTAAAACATAATCACACAAACGGTCCTTTCGAGTCTGGGTGTTCTTTGTGTCCATTGATTGGATGTTTGTAAAGTTCCCCGCGACACAGGCATTATTCCTAGTATAAATGATGTCTTTAAAAAAAACCTAAACATTTTCGTTACCAATAAGTCAAAATGAAATATGGCGAATTCTAATAAACAAGGCTGGATAATGTCATGACATTTCAATCAAGGTATATCTTATGAAGCATTGTATTAAAGTTGGATATAAGTACTATCTCCATCTATTTATACGTTCCATGGAAACTTCCTTCGTATTTAAAGTCGTTCCTCCTCGCGTTCAAACATCGGGGACATTAATAGGACGCAACTTTTTTTTGACTACCGTATTAGGCCAAGCCTCGGCTGGCTTAAGACACGATTCTCACAATGGGAGGAAGTTCACAGACCGTGCGTCATCGCGCGTAAAAAAGTTAAAAAGGCGCGCGAACGCATTTGATATTTATTTTCTTTATGTTAGGGCGGGTTATTAAAAAAAATATCACGTGTGTGCATTCGAATAGTTTAAATTTAGAATTTGTTTATGGATGTTTTATGAGTATTTTCGGTTGTAATTGAGACAATCAACATCTGACAATCGGTTGTGTTTAGAGTTTATGGCTGCCGTAAAATAATGCACTGTAGCATCATGCTTGTATATGTATATATGAAAAGACAGTAGAGGTATACCACTACAACAATCTACTTCTGTAGGTCACAGTTTCGTTATAGAAGTTTTCCTAGGTTTAAGCGAGAATCCAGGTGCACCCTACCTTTAACACTAAAGTAATTGTTGGTTAGATTTGGTCTGACTCAGGTTAGGTACATACTAAACTAGCTTTTGCAGCTTTGCTCGCGTGGTATGTCATTAAAACAGATCGTCGTTATTATCGTTAGAAAATAATATACTTTACTTATTTATAATATTCATATACATACATAAATACGTGTAAAAGGTAAATACTTTAAGCTAACTCTTTATATAGTTCATATACAGGATGTACGGTAATTTTTTTTTAAATTTGGCGTGGTGTACAAGAAAGTTAAATAAGGTAATTAAAAAAATCATATATCAGGTTATGTAGTAGTTAGGATAGATTTTTTTTATTTTTTTTCTGAACGGCTATCGTCTCTACTATGAGATTTCAAGGTTATCCAATAATTACCGGACTACCTGTATATAACTTAGTGATATCGCCGCTTGTACGCTGAGGTCTGTGGGATCGAATATAGCACGAGTCAATTATTTATGTGATCAGCAATAATTGAAACAACATTTTATTGTTAATTACCTAATGCAGAACTTGTTTAAAGAAGGAGTCCTTGAACATTCACATGTGAACGCCCGCACATATTCGTGTTGACCTCGCAATTTAAACAAACCTTTAATTAACTTTTCAGCATTCTTTTATTAATTACGTCAAACAATTGGGTCGTTAACTGTTCCAATTTTTTCTCTATATTATATTAAACGTTTACTAAACTACATGAATAGAGCTGTAAAAGTAGCATGTCACTGACCTGATCGGTCTACACCCTAACAAAGTTTTATTAAAGCCTTTTATATGATCCTTATGCCGTCGGAATAAAGTTCATTTTCGAGTAAACTGGGTGTAAGTATGACGGGGTGTTAAGGTTGGCTGGTTGTCAAAAGTCCAGGACAATGGGCGTTTGGCGTCACATTGCATTGGAGGGTTACGGGTGGGTGCATACGATTATTATGTAAAGTAACCCTTGAGTAATGGTTTGAGGAAAATATTGCCCTTGCGTAAAAACCCAAGGATTCATAGGTACAGTTAGGTTATTGGTTTACGAGTTTGTTATGAATCGTAGTAAGTTTTGTTATGAATCACAGTTGTTTTTATAGGTACTGTCTGAAGAACGATAATATATCTATACAAACATCTATTGAGTCACGACTATGTATGCCCGATTTTAGTGTTATACGCTCGCATTATGGTATTATACACATCAATAAGGGACGAGCCAAACGCCGTACTGCAGACTACAGAAAATGCCCTTACAAATAAAATCTATCTGCTCTGTGGATTGCATAAGTTTGCCCAAGCTTGCAGTATGCAGCATAAGGAATCAAATTCGATTCAGCAGTGCAATTGGGTTCTTCGTTCAGAGTTTTTTAGCGCGGTATATTTCTAGATACCGCACAATTCTTTGTGTGGATGTAATCGTCTCTTATATGTAGTTCTAAAACATATCTGAGGAAATCCAGATGATATGTGCTTCCGCCTATTCTTTCAAGAATATATATATAGCCATCTACATATGTATGTCAAAATTTAATCAAACCTCGAATCATACTCAGCCACTAGCATCATTGCATGCTTGTACTAGGCTGTTGAGACAGCTGATTAAAGCAAATTCTAATCTGGTGCCTGTCTACCATTCCCGAGTAACAGTCGTGAACGTATTGTTTGTATGTATGTTGGTAGCGTATTACTAAGTGTGAGTTCTTAGTAGCTGATGCATGTATTTCATATTATATTAATCTTGTATTCACCTTAGGACATCTGTTTTACGCGATGCAGCGATGAATCACTAAGTCCACGGGATGCTAATCGTTTACATCAGATTAGTTTTATTAATAAGATTTATGTTAGCTCAGTGGCATAAGCGTTAGCTTTTGATCCGATCGGTCCCGAATTCGATTCTCAGGTCGGGACAAGAAGACAGTTTCTTGGGAGACTCACGTGAGACTTCCCGTGAGACTCACGCAGGCAAAACCGCGGGCAAAACTTTTTTATAATATTAATAGAATATCAAGCACAAAATAGGTTCTTTAATAAAACTACCGTTACATCATATCCATGATTAATAAATATTCGTCTGAAATATATTGCTCTCTTATAAAGAGTATTTCCACCCAAATATCCGTGCGATGCTGTTCTATACTGTAAAATCAGATTTTCATCCAATTTTATTAGAACTCTTTGACTGCATTATTTGTCGCATAGAATTAGTCTGCGGTCGATCTTGGGGTCCCGAGCTCGATTCCTGAGTCAGACAAAGTGCTACTGGGTTTTCTGTGAAGATATTTTCAGTATCAGCACGAAGTGCTTGCTAGACTACAATAAGCTTCTTACAAACGGGACTAAAACTTTGCTGGTGTAATGTGTGTGCGTGTGCGTGTGCGTTTGCGTGCGCGTGTGCGTGTGCGTGTGCGTGTGCGTGTGCGTTTGCGTGCGCGTGTGCGTGTGCGTGTGCGAGTGCGTGCGCGTGCGCGTGCGCGTGTGCGTGTGCGTGTGGGTGTGCGTGTGCGTGCGTGCGTGCGGGCGTGCGTGCGTGCGTGCGTGCGTGCGTGCGTGCGTGCGTGCGTGTGTGTGTGTGTGTAATATGGCGCTAACTCTGTGTATAAAAAGGTGTGATGCCATAGATGTAACTATTATAAAATCATTTCCTATCACCCTATCAGGTATATCAAGTAGGTAATACGCAAGTAATACGTTCGTCAGTTATAGAATGTCGACCGCACTAATCGTGCTCATTGCACTTATACGGTGAATGACTAGCTGCTAAGCTATTCAAGTCTTTGTTCAGCTGTGGCCTTATGGCCACATCGAGAGCAAGCAACGCTTCCGTCAACATTCCCTTTCATTCCATGTTGATATTGGAAATTATTTGGTTTCGTAATCGACGATTTAGTTCAACAACGCTGTGTGCTTTGTAATATAACGCTGCTGGCTGTAACTACCAGTTTATACGGCTTTGAGTATTTAACCTGTCAATTGTTGGCATGGCAGATATAATTGAAAGCTTATTGTGACTGACCGCCGCGCGCCGGTGTGTCGCTGCCACTCAATAGGTTGAAAAATAAAGACTTCCTTGGTGGTGGAGTAGTAGTGTATGCGACTTATATCCATGCGGTCTCGGCTTGGTTAGTAAGACGGTATTAAGTTATTCTGTCATGAAATATTCAGAGATAGCAATATGCTCGTTTTCCGTACCATGCAGGTCTTGCCTAATAGGATTATTAGCCAGGATATAATTGTACCACCGACTCGAGGAGAAGAAGAAGAAGCCAGGACCAGCACGAGACGAATAATTGTGCGATCCGCAAATAGTTGTCCCGAGGTTGGGTGTTATTTGTGTGCTTGAATGTTTGTAAAGTTACCTGCAACATGGGATTTATACATAGCGCGCTGTTTGTTTTTAAATAAAAAAGAAGATGGAATCTCGGTAGTACCAAGGCGCTCATAGCCAGTTGCACTCACTAATCGGTAAATGATTAGCGAGGATGAGCAACGTTGGGTGCGGTCAGTCTATAGATGGGTGTCCGAGAGGCGACGTGCGTGTTCCCACGCGCGCCTCTGTTTCGAGTCCGTCTTCCCTCTAGGGGGGGGACAGTAGGGTTTAAAGTGAGTCAGTGCCTTTGGGTAGGTCTGTTCGTGTAGTGGCCTGCCATTTCATACGGCGGGCCGAAACCTCGGCGGGGTCGCGACCGCATGTGCAAGTGATTCGCGCGGCCCCGTCGGTAGTGGCTTTGTTGAGGAACACCGTGGTAGGTTTAGACGGTATTCCGGGAGGTACATTATTCTTATTCTATCTTTCTTCTACCCGGCCAGTCCGACATAACCCCTCCGCCCGCCCCCGCGGAGGGGTATGCGTCACGCATTCCCAGAAGTAAAAAAAAAAAAAAAAAATAGATGGTTGACCACTTAGTGGTATTTCATCTGAGCGTCTCCGTGCTTCGGAGGGCACGTAAAAAGTCGGTCCCGGTTGTTGCCAAATTGACAGAAGTCGTTAAGCCATGTCAGAGGCCTACGAGCGGCTTGAACAACTCTTGACAACAGGTTGGCCACTAACCACACGAAAAGAGAGAAAGAAAAAAATAATTAGAAGTTAGTACATACCAAAATGTAATTTTGTAAAACATTAATAAAACATTGTTCAGTAATTGTTCACCAACTGCGAAAGAATGAAAAATATAAAAACCAACCTACTTGTTATATTTTAATATCATTTATCTTCGAATAGGGGTTGCTTCAAGCAGTGTTCGAAGCTGCGGGCGTAACTTAAACCCGGGCATTATCTTATCTTATGTATAAAATTCTTGTGTCACAATGTTAGTTACCATACTCCTCCGTAACGGCTTGACCGATTTTTATGAAATTTTATATGCATATTTAGTAGGTCTGAGAATCGGCTACTATCTATTTTTCATACCCCTTAGTGATATAGTAAACATAAAAAAAAGAAAAATTACTTTTGACAGAACGAAGTGTGTCCGGGCAGCTAGTTTTTCTATAAAATATACTGAATTATGTAGAATAATGCTGTAAGTAATCTTTTGAGATCGAGCTTTAACGTAACACTGTTATTGTCTAGTTGATAACTTATAAGTTATAACTGATAAGTGATAACATTTGGGACCCCACTGCATGTAGGCTAGTATTATAATCTAGAGTCGCGAAGAACTTTACAAACATGCAATAGCCACAAAGTCCACTTAAGCTCGGAACAATCAAGTGTGGGTCACACAGAATAATTGTTTGTGACCACATGCTGTAGGTTATATCCTAAATAAGTATCCTAATCCTAACGAATATTATAATTGCGAATGTGAGTGTTTTTGATTGTTTGTTACGCTTTCACGCCTCAACTAATTGACCGATCATCATTAAACATTGCATAAACGATGTCAGGGGTATAGTAAAGGACATAAGTTATCTTTCATCCAGAAAAATACTATATTCCATTTGGTTGGGTACTTAACTAAAGGTAAACAATCTTGATGTGTCTTATTATCTAAATACTCAGTTTAAAAATAAAATGCTGCTAAAGATCAATGTAAATACAACAATAACGATTACTAAATCAATTAAACCGTTAGTTTAAGCAGTAGTTTATTTGTTTAATATGTGTTTGTGTAAACAGTCACATCAAGATTGTTTAGCTTTAGTTAAGTACCTAACCAAATGGAGTATAGGTATTTCCGAGGAAAAATATTTATTGACAAATGTATAGTAACGCGAGTGAAGCGGGCAAAATCTAGTTGTTTATATTATAAGCCCAAGAAGGACCTTAAAACTGGGTCCAGATTCAAAAATAAGCTTTTGAACATAAGTCATATAGTTCACATTCAAGTAGCATGTTAGTGTGCGTGTTCGCCGCTCGTGCATATACTAAGCTTACACTCTCACACATACACAACTCCTTATCATCTGCGAGTCGTAAAAGTTACAAACGTAAAGGTTTACAGTTGTCTCTATAAATAGACGATGGGTTGACAACCTCGGAATACTGCTCCACTATCTGATGTGCCAATTTTGTTCTAAACTAGTTTCTACTTTATTAGATCTCCATCATTGCAAAAATCGTTGGCAAAGGACTATTTATGCTGTCAAACTTCATATCTATACCATTTAAATGTTGATATCATTTGCGGGGTATATGGTCTATATAATTGTAAATACAAGTAAATAATTAGGTTACAGAAATGTAGCAAAATAATCGACGCAGATATCAAAAACCGAAGTGGAGAAGGAACATAAAGAGGACTGATCCCACCGCTACGCTGGTTTAATAATGGCCAGAGAGTAAAGATTATGGTTCATTTGAACCATACTTTTTTACTCTCTAAAAGAGTTATTCCAAAAAGTAATGATCACTCTACTGCCAATGATTTTCAAAACAATCGAAGTTAGTTATACATAAATTATGTATCCAACAACTCACGGCTGATTAAGCAGGTCATATATCCGACAAAGGGAGTCCTACGTTGAGCTTTCGAAGCTAAGTCATCACTACATCTTACTTTTCCATTAGCTATCTGTTCTATGTCAAACAAAACAACCACCATAAGTACCATATTATATGCAGCTAACCTCGCATATCTATGAACACACGCAAGTAGGGAGATGTTCAAGTACGTCTCAGCGGAAAATCATCGGCCCCAATCGCACCAAGGATCATGTCAACGATCGGTGATTTACTGATTGCATCGAGGTTGAATAGCGTTTACGAGATGCTTTTAACTGCTATATAAAATCGCGACGTTTTAGAGACTAGATCGATTTAGTCTGTAATACTCTTTTCGTTTGATGACTACGTCAGCTGGAGGAGAGATAAATTAAAATGTATTGTACATATATGTAGTACCTACTAGCCTTTATCTCCGGCTTCGCTCGCGTAAAAGTAGGTTAGGTTATGTTAATAACAGTAGATTTTATTTTAAATAAAATATCGCCTATTTTACTATGTGGTAATATACATTTCTAATGGTGAAATAATTTTCAAAATTGGTTTTGTAATTTTTAGTTAAATCCTTACAAACAAACAAACAAAAAATCTAATCTTTCCTTTTTAAAGTTCGAAAAATCTCTTATACAACAGCTTTGTCCGTCCGTCCGCCCGTCTGTCTATCCGTCCGTATACAACTTTCAACTCAAGAACCGTAAGAGCTAGAGACTCGCGGTTAACGCCATTCGACTCGCCATAGTCGGTATACCCCGAAATGACTATGACCTTTGACCTCAAGGTCAGGTAATACATTTTTTTGAACTCTAAGGTTTACGACAATTCTTGGCCGATTCTCACTTGTTATAATATTAGTATAGATATAAATGTGGGCTGATCTGGAAGGCGTCTTCGTCTAGTAATGAGCTCAATTTATATTCCAATTTGTTGTCAGCACAATGCGTGCACATGTTACGTTGTGTGCTGTCTTCGAATATTATTCGAATGCTGATATGCGCATTACTAAATGGACTAAATTGTCGAATTCGCAGTTCAATTAAATACGGAGTAAATTTATTGAATCATCATCAAAATTCCAAATAGCAACCGTCAATCTTTGATGTTAGAAATAGCGTTGCTTCTTTGGTCATTTTAGTTTTACCATATCGACGACTAGTACTATTATTGTTATGCCCATATTAAGTCTACTAATATAGGTAACTTTAACACGAGGCCTATTAGTAACCAAAGCACGCACAGTCTATGTATAAACACTAAATTGGAACAAATCATATAAATGTATAGTTCTATAAGGCAATAATTAATTAGTTTGTTGCGTTGTTTGTCGTTCCGGTAACCTTAGAAATACGTTATAAAGCGTGATAGCATGCATTCCGAAAGTGTAATATGAAAATATAATCACGGTGATAGTTTGTTATTAAAAAGGTATAAATATATAAGGTATATATATATAAAAGAGGACTCTAATAATTAATATAATAATAATAATTATTAGAGTTCTCTTTTTAAGCCTAGGCGCAAAAAAAAATTATAAAGCTGAAGAGTTTGTTTGTTTGGTTGAACGCGCTAATCTCAGGTACTACTGGTTCGAATAGCAAAATTATTTTTGTGTTGGATAGCCTTTTTATCGAGTAAGGTTATAGGTAACATCACGCTACGACCCGCGGGGGCGGCGCAGTAATTATAAATGCAGGCACAGCTAGTATTTAATAATAATAATAATATGTAATAAGCTTAATATGTTTATCTGTGAACCTGTCTGAGGCGTTGTAGCTTCTAAACAGATGAACCGATTTAGATTTAGATTTTTCTTTGAAAAGCGACTTAATCGAGAGTTTTTTTAATATGGTAGGAGAAAATCTGCCTAACCGTTTAAAAAAATCATCAATCTTTTCTTGTTGATGAAAGTTAAAGATATGAGCAGCTTGTATAAGTCTTAAATTTTCGGATCGATATCGAAAATTGGTATCCTGTTACTTCAATGATATATTAACTTGGTAAAGACGAAAATATAGTCAACTTTCTAAGTCAAGCTTATAGACTTGACTTAGAGTGTTTGATACATATTGCAAATACTGGGTTTTATCATTAAGTTTTTTATGAATAAAGTTGCGATTTATTTTCTTTAAAATACCGGTTCATCTACATTTATCTTGTTGGTTCGGATACTTTTAGGCGTCCTAAAAGTATCCGAATAGTATTTTTACAAACCAGCAATAACATTATATTTCTTTGTAAGGCTCCGTCACGATTGCGGCTATAACCTTTGACTTATAATTATTTTATTATAATTAAAAATGTGTAATTACTGGCATTACTGGTGACGGAAGACCTCGTGAGAATACATGCCTGCCTGCTGCTTTTCTCACCGTCAATGACTAGCGATGAGAAAATCTGCATTCCTGTACACAGTATAAAGCTGTCTGGTCTCTCTCTGACTACCACGGCGGTGAAGCGGTAGTAAATGCGACTACTGTGCATAGAGTTCGAACCTTGGGTAGGGACAAAATAGACTTTTTGAGCTTTATGCCTAGAAATCCTCAATAGCAGTCCGGAATTAGGAATTTGGCGATGTTTCCTTGCCACTGAAAGCATATATAGCCGTTTGGTCCTGCATCTGATCTCTTTCCAGGCGTGTCGGATTACCGTTCCATTGGATTATGAGAGTGTGGGAGCACAGAGTGCCATTGTGTTAGCGAACACTTAAGCACTATAATATCTCCTGCGCAAAGTCCAGCCAGGCCAGTCTCCGTTAAGATTGGCCGCCGTGACCAAATTTCGAGTTGTAGGACATTACTACACATCATTGAAATTACCGAAATTACAAGTCTGTCTACCCCATGGGAGATAAAAGACGTGAATATATCTTCTTTCTAAAAATATATTAATTGAATTTTACCACGTTTGACACCTACGTCATAAAAACCCCTAGGTACATTGTATATATTGATAAACCGTTTAAAATTTCGCCACGCTCCCAAAGTCGTGATGAAAGATAAACAGTGCGTCCCACATCCTGCTACACATAAATCTGACGTTATCGCCGCGAGATGATAACAGATTTAAGGAGATTAATGTCCGCGTGTCAGGATCATGATTAACTTTATCTTTCCTTTATCTGAAGGAGGCTGCACACTTGCATCATTTTGGTGTGAATTGAATTTGTAACTTGGTAATAGGATTAATTTTAGTGGGATAGTCGTCGGAGCTAAGTACGCCACTATGTTTTATTCATTGTGTCTGGTTTCCAGAAAATCAATGAGATAAAACATTGACTAATTTCTATTATGAAATGTAAGCTGATAATAATGCAATATGTAATGCTATGCGGCAGAAAAATGAGGGCCTGTGTAAAATTTATATTTGTTTATTTTTCACAATTTTTTGTCGCACGTGACATTCGAACCCACTCAGCCCAGTGACGAGGCGACCACTTAAAACTACGTCATCCGTGCAGTACATGATAACGTGTTCCATATAAAACAGTTTGTCGCACACGTAGCTATTTGTATACCGCACTGCACTTCTTATCATTGCGTTTCAAGAATGTGTTCCTAATACAATAGATTACGTTCAGCTATTATGTTTGTACGTGATACGCCTACATGTTCGCATGATGGTGTTATGAAGCATTTAGTTCCAGCTGCATACTCTTACATTTCGCGCATTCTCAGGTGGCAACTAGACGGTGTTATTTTGAACAATGTATTATGTAGTAATTAATTACTGATATTTATTTGTAATAGCCTCGACTGCATACTGCTGGCAGATGGTAGGTAGGTACTGTAGTTTGGTAGATGAAATTATATGATAATTATATTAATTTATCAAGCATTATTTTAATTTATAATTTAATATGTAAGTCTTTGTTACTTTTTGAATAAATGAATTATTATTATAGTATAGCTCTAGACGCAATTGGTCGTGTTTAATTGTCAACTTATTTTTAGGTACATTGCGCTTAATTATTCGACGTTGATACTATGGTCGCTTTTGAGCGTCGGCCTTTACGCTATAGTATAGCTCTCGACGCAAGTCAACGCGTTTAATCGTCAGCTTGTTTTACATGCATTTTGATTAAGAAAGTGACGTTTCCGCTAGAAAGTGCCTTTAGAGAAAAAACTATGAGTACTCGTCATACACCCCCTGAAGTTCTATCTTTACCTAAGTATGTTAACAATAATATTTTAACATCGTTAGTATTACCTTAAATCACAGCTTACGTTCTTCTTAGCTTTCAAGTAATCTCCATAAGTCTATACCAAATAATAAAATCTGTTTAGCAGTTAACCCGTGAAAATATAACACAGACTGATTGAAGTTAGCATTTATTTATTACTAGCTTTTGCCCTAGTGTTCGCTCGTTTGGCAACAGTATATATTTCCGAATTAAAGATACCCATGTTTCTTTTGAATCCTTGACAACGTGTATGTAATTAATTGCATTGTGGTTGGTCGAGTAGTTAAGGCGTGAAAGCGTAACAAACAAACTCACATTCTCATTTATAACATTAGTTAGGATTGGTATGGATATGCTTAAATAGGAGAAATAATTGGACAGCAATAATTTCGCTGTTCTACATTTATTATGTGTTGTCCATAATTATTGTCGGTCGTTTCCTGCGCCCGGCCCGCCGGTACTCGTACATATTATCTGATAGCGTTAGTTTACGAGTTACGCCTATTGCTACGTTGATTTATTAGGGTCTATCTGTGGAGCTATTGTTCTATATTATTGGTACTTACGTACACGTAACTAAATGTAACGTAACACATACAGTCAGCCAAGAAAATAGTCTATTAGTTCTGACGAAGGTCGCTATCGCTAAGGTTGACTTTTCTAACTTGACACATAGCATGACGTAAATATAATACATGATAAAGAGAGCAACGGTAACTGTCATTATACAGTGTGACTGGTTAAACATTGTACATACTTTAGGACATGATAATTTATGGTCAGACGTAACGTATAAATCAAAATAAAATAAAAATCTGTGTAACCTGCAAAAAAAACCTTTATGAAAATTTGTATGAAATATCCATAAAATGTGGACACTGCGCGGGTCGCACACAGCTGATGATGAGCGCGCCGCGCTACCGAGGCTAATGACTTTTGATAAGAAAAGGACGGGCGGAGGTGCAAATTCGGGAGAGTACGGGGTGCGGTAGCGGAGTTCGGGGGCAGAGGTTTTGTTTGATTTTGCTTTAGCTTTGGTATATGCGCAAGAGTGACCGCACATTAAACTTTTATTGGAGAACCAGGTCAAATTTTAAGTACCAATTTTTTTAGATATTCGGATCCAGCATCGTTTACTGAATACCCTCCTTCAATATGTCCAGTCTTTTACCAATCAGCCTATATTATTGCAAGGGGATATCGACTTTGTTGTTTCATGACGTTCAAATGAACCTCAACTACAGTTGAGGTTCATTTGAACGTCAACCTACAGTTTAGTAGACCACATTTTTGGCCGACTGTACTAAAATTGCAGTCTCAAAAGCCGCAATTTTAAATCTTCTGATCTTGGAGTTTTGATTAATTTACAGTAGCGAAAAATGAGTTTAAACATATCTTCTGGAGTATTATCCAGATTTACAAATCTGTATATCTGGATAATGCTCTGTAGATCTATTACACTGGGAAACAAAAAACATATATTTTCTGCGGCATTAATTTTGTACCTGGTTTTAATAAACACCTTCATCAGTCATACCCGATTTTTTGTTAATAGCATAATGTATTAGGTTTTCTTGTTGTTGTTATATATAAATAATAATATCAGCCCTGTTATTATATAGCCGCTTCTAAAATATATATTTAATACATACTTAATTGTATTTTTATATCGACCTTCTTTCAGTCATACCTATAGTTATAAACTCTTATCTCACAAACTAGAGTCAATTTAACAAATCTGATATTTTTCTCGTATTTAGCATACTGAACTTACACAAAATTGACTTCAACTTACCATGCCGTAAAATTACTATTCCCCAGTGTTATGGAGCTTTACATCTGAATTCGATATGCAGACACAGCATCTGGCTCCGGATCCTATATAATAAACTCCTTTAGCTTAATATATTGGTTTTAGAGCTGGATGCCGTATTTCGTCATCTCAAACGCCAGCTGGCTGCACTCCTCCGCTTTCCCCTCTAAATTTACAGAGATTAGTATAAAGCCTTTTATTTCGATAAACCATTTACCAATCGTATTTTCTTAATTGTTTTGGTATCACAGCGATATTGAATGCGATTGCTGTGCATGAAGTTCGATTTCACGATCGATAGGCAGACGGTTGTTAGGTTGTTCTGGAACAGTGCTAGGTAGAAGACAATAATTAGCAAAATGTGAGTGTTATAGACCTATACGTCGTAATCGTATCATTATAAGTCGTATTTGCGCTTGATAACCTTAACAAATGTTGAATAGGAATAATATAAACAATGCTAATTAATAAATGAATTACATACAAAAGCAATCAAATGGAATATTTTATTAGTAAACAAACTTACATAAAAAATCTACCGTCAATCTTCGTCACTTATTGACATAACAATTCAGTGGTTACGTTTAATACGCCAATAACATTACTATCGATGTGTTAAACAGTACAACTGTCAAGGTGCTAATAAAAGTATTATTTTATTTCTCATAAATATTTTGACAGGAGCAATTTTCGCCTTGCTTATATGGAATATATGGAATACATGTTTGTATTAGGAATTCACGTTGAATTTTAATGGTCAGACATTTTGGAAGTGATTTTAAAGATTTAGCTATTGAATGAACAATATTAGGAATTTTGTATAATTGTGGCATATTAAGCGAATTATTCCGTTCTGTTGCTTGTGACGGACAAGTACGCATGGTGACCTCTAATATATCTGTCCCATGAGATGTCAATTAAGCGTCTACCCTCATGTTACGCCACCAAATCCCGAGTAGCGTTACTAAAATGAACGACGTAGAAAATATATTACTTATATACAATGTAGTTCAATAATTCTATAACTTATTGTATTCAATCTAGTACTAGCATGCATGGCTTTTATCTATTTTAGTGGAGTCTATTCACGACAGAGAAGTATAATTAAAGAATATTGAACGAACAACATTTCTTGCATAGTATTATTATTATATAGTATTACGTATCTGAGACACGCCACTGACACGGTAATTATATTTATGCAGTATTGTAACTCAGCCCTGTCCTTGAAATAATTACCTACAACAGCGCGGTTCGTAGACACGCGTTAGGGCTGGCCGCCTATAGTATTTTAATTTTATCTACCTACTTGAGTTTCTTTCTAGTTTAGTGATTGTAAATATTATACAAAGTGGCGCAAATGTTATCACATTCATTGATACCACATATACTACATGGTATTCTGTCCGTCCGTCCGTCCGTTCGTCTGTCTGTCATACAACTTTCAACTCAAGAACTGTAAGAGCTAGAGACTCGCGGTCAACGCCATTCGATTCAGCATAGTCGATATACCCCCGAAATGACTATGACCTTTGACCTCTGACCTCAAGGTCACGTGATACCATCTTTCAACTCAAGAACCGTAAGAGCTAGAGACTTGCGGTCAACGCCATTCGAATCAACATAGTAGATATACCCCGAAATGACTATGACCTTCGACTTTTGACCTCTGACCTCCATGTCACGTGGGATCACGTGACCCTTGCATATTACTTGATCCATTTTTTCCGAACTCATTGCCGATTCTCACTTGTTTGTTTATTAACCGTCTTATATCAACCAGCTTAAGGCAGTCTATCATTTAATGTGATAAGTTTTGCGCCACTTTGTATATTATATTATAAAAATTAAATTCGTAGTGAATGATATAGAAAGTGTTCAATAAAATCAAATCATCAGAAATCGCACGCTTACTGCTTACAAAACAATCACACCGTCCGTCCGTCACTGTGGCGCATTCGCGACTGGTTGCGAACCAAGCGCATACCAACGCAGAGGCGCGTAGGTATGACTCGAGTTCCGACCGTTTGTATGAGGTTAGAATACTGTTAATAACATTACCGTGCCACTGCCTGGTACTATAGGTTATATTATGTACATATACATAGATAGATAATAATAGACTTGCAGGCTTGTATTAACTAATAATGGCAACTCGATGTAACAAACATGTTTGAAAAACATATATGTTGAGTAGTTTATATTTGAACATATATAGTACGCGTATATATGATTATTCAAATAAAAACTGCTCAGGGATATCTCAGAAGGGATAGGCTGAGGTGTATTACATATCCACAATTCGTCCGTTAAGGTTTCATAAAAGCCAATTGCCGCTTTGCAGGCACAGTTCCAAAGCTTGTTTCTACGGAGAATTTATTGACAGGTAAATGCAAGAACACTTAGAACACAAGAACACCGATCCGGGAATCTAACCCGAGACCATATAGAGCAGTCGCAAGTACTTATCCTTGAATCGGACGGCAAGCATGCAAAGCGGACAAAACACGTGCTTATAAATTTTCTATTCAACTTGTGCAAATAATTATTTGTTCAACAGTTGTGTTGAACAAATCATCATTGTGATGTTTGCTATATTTTCATTACAAAGCACGTCTGTTTCCTTCCAAAGAAAAAGTATATACTTATAGAAATAGGAAACAACATCCTGCCTAGGCTTAACCTGGAAATCAAACCAGACTTTGACGATCACCAATAACCGAAACTAACAATTTTTCAGTTGGCTCAATATTTGAAGTAGCATAAAGGATTAGGCATTGGACTTGGGATCAAGAGGTCGCGTTTTCGAATCCTGCCAATTGCTCTACCACAGTAACCCCCACTCCTAACATACATAAGTATTCTTCCTTAGCTGAAGGGGGTAACAACAAAACTAGTAATATGTAATAAATTACTAATAGTCTTTTTACCCTATTGAGTCGCAGCGGCACACCGGTGGCTAGACACAATAGGTTTTAAATTACGTTTTCAATTGCGTGGCATTCCAACAATTGACAGGTTAACAAACTTTAAAACTACAAATTGGGGTACTGGATCTAAAATATGTTTTCTTATATTGTACTTATATGCTGACTGATAATAACAACAGTCATATTATGAGTTATGTATATTTTTGCGTAGCAGGTATATTCGCCAATTCAACGCAATAAATGGTACGATCTAGGAAATGAATAATGTGCGCATTTCACACTAGTTAGTGCTGGTCTAAAAATAGATCGTTAAGTGGGCCACTCCGAAATATAGCGATGCGTGTGGTATTCGCTTAGGATATCACCGTTCAATGATTCGATCGCGACGAGTGTTTTTGGCAAATGCACGGGCAAGGTTAAAATGTTATCCTAATCCCAACTTATGTTATAAATGCGAATGTGAGTTTGTGTGTTTGATTGTTTGTTTGTTACGCTTTCACGCCTTAACTACACAACTGATCATCATAAAACTTCGCAAACACGTTGTCAGAAGAACAGAAAAGCACATAGGGTTCTTTCGGGAAAAGTACTGTTACTTACTAATCTAATCTAACTTAACCTACATTTATGCAAGCGAAACCGCGGTCAAAATCTAGTAGGAATATAAACGTACTTATAAAGTTTGTACGAATGTTTATCACAATCGTATGACGTATATAAATGTTCTGAGTTAGTTTTTTCATATCAACTTATTCTCTTACCCTGCCGGTTTATAAAACTCGCCTCACCGTCAATACGTCACTGAATCAACAGAAAACTGTAAGAAAATGTATATGCAACAGGTGCTCAAACCCAAGATAAAGCAAACACAGCAAAACCTCGTGATACTTTAAACTCATGCAGCGTTTAGTAACACCAATATCGTTAATAATGTTTGAGTACTTCGAAATATCTACACTTCAAGATATTGAGATGAATATCACCTTAGTCTCTGTGACCATGGCTACTAAAGCAGTTATTATGTTAGCTCGCTACTGTTGGTTTGTACACCGCGCATTGCAGTCTTGTATACACGGACAACAAGAAAAAAAATATCTAAGAAAGTTACGAAGCGGTTAGCTCTTTATTATTAAATTTTACAAAACTTGGGCACATGGCCTCTAAAAAACAAATAAACACAAAGTACAACAAGTTTGAAAAAAAAAAAAAAGAAAGAAAATTAAAAAGAAAACAATAATTTCATCTCGTAGTAATACTATTGTGGTCTTTAAAATGTACATAAAATGTTGGCTTGGCGATAAAACCAGTAAAGAATAGCTTCAACCATACAAGTGACACCATTATTGTCCAACAATGTGCCTTTGTGCTGCGAAATATGAGCAGCGGACCTGCGCCTACGACGATTTCGTGCATCATTTACTTACAGTGGAGGGAGATTTTGGGTATACTTTTCCCGTTTATTTGTTGTATGAATGTGAGAATGTTGTGGCCCAGCAGTGGGGGACATAAGTAATCTGACATCATTGTTAAAAAAAGTTTCGAGTCGTTTGCTGGATTTATGTTACAAAAGCAAATAGTTTTATAAATATAGAACAGTACTCGTTTAAATTTTCAATAGTAAGTTAGGTGTGATTATAATTAATAACCAGTGTATGCTTCCAAATGGGAAAGGTTTTAATAAAGCTCCTTCGTAATATATATCGATGTATTAATATGTCCTGACTCAGTAGAATGTAAAGGCAAAGCACATCATATATGTATGTGGCTGGAACCTCTTAAATGCAAGGAGCACAGCATCAATCTGTAGTATGATTGGCAATGGACGTCATACAGCTCGGACGATAGTATCTTGCATATAAGAATGCACTGAAATCAATATGTCGCATAAAAATACCTTAAGATTCCTTGTCAGTTCAGAGGAACATTTTGCTTAATTTACTGATAAAATTTAAGTTCCTACCACATGCTCGTCCTATATGTACTAGTCTGGAAACAGAGCTAGGTCATTGATCTACGGCTAGCTAAATTTCAAGTGTCTCATGATTGGTCACGAGTGTGCGCGGACGCATCTATTGTCAACTATATTGTACGTTTGATGAGGCAACCTGACGCGTGGCCGTCTCTCATTGTGGGATGTTCGGCGGGTAACATTTGTTTATAGATTCTAAATATAGTTTTATGCTTTTGATATAATTGTGTAATTAGCTGTATCATTCTTTTACAATACCCAGTTACACAGTTAGCAGATTCATCAAAACATACCCAGCAAAAAGATCTTGGGTGCGTGCGTTAGCCAAGTTTTGAACCGTCTTTTGACTGTACCAAAAACTTATCGATCGAGGAATGTTGTGTATTAAAGAGAATCTCACTGTATTCTTTACTCTGTGGTCTGTGCCAGACCATGTATTCATTGAGATCTTTATAGTTTCTGACTGTAAGGCTGATGTGTCGCTTGAGGTCCAGAATATAGAATCAGTAATAATAATAATAATAATCTTTATTAAAATTTTACAATTTGTCACATACAATGTGCTAAAACAAACTTTATTCTTACAAATTGTAGGTTATTACAGTGTTGTAACCATCTGACACCCAAGCTAAGATTGAACTTGTGTTATGGGTGTCAGGGCTCTCAAAAATTGACTCCTTTATTACAATACGTAAGTACGTCGTGTGTGACGTGGTGTTTTACTTAGTAGGTACATTTTTAAATAAGAGTAAATAAAGATATCTTATAAGTATCTAAATAGTTAATTAAATTAAAAATAATCAAATTTTCAAATAATAAAGAAACGGAGAGCAATATTATGAACAGTTGATGAAACTATTTATGGATCACACAATTGGTCCCTTTCAGTGATTGTAAACACAGTTTTTCCTAATTTAATTCTTGCCCAAAAACATAGTTTCTGGGTCATCATCGGATTTAGTACATAAATATATATAAATATATTTAATATAAATAAATATATTTAATATAAATATGAATCTAAAATTAACCACAATTTGTTTATAAAAATTGCTGGCAATTTTGGTCCCAAATTACAAGTAATTTTCTTGGCCCCTCCAGCTAAGCTAATCACTTGTGTAAGAGGTGGATTTACGTTGATAATACAATGCGTGGGAATCGTCTCCACGACCTCTTAGCAGTATGTCCCATGACTTGACCATTGCACTACCGCCGCTTACCACAATCGTTTTTGAGGGAATTCATTATTTCTTAGATGTTCCTCTGCCCTTATGCGTCTGCGCATTAGTGTCAAAATAAACCACATTGAATTAAAGTGACCATGTCTGAACACATTGCATGTAAACCTTGGTTAATGATTATTACTCCTTATTTCTGTCACTACCACTGTTCGTAGCACAACATCTGTATACCACCAAGGGATAACGATGGTGTAAAATACCATATATAACCCGCTGTCCTAAGATTCTCATATATTTGAGGCGAACCTATTGCCATCTTCTAGCCACTGCTTTTTGCTCCATGCTGCTTCTACAAATTTCTTCACAGAAACACCCAACAGCAACTTGTCTGATTGGCAATTGCACCTGGGACCTCACGACTAGCATTAGACGTAAGAACAATAGCAAGCCTATATTTAACGGTGGTCTTTAGATTGCCCTTTCATAAAGTAATATCGCAAATTAGACGCGGCCTACTTTCAGCTATTAGCTGCAACAAGCTGGCTGATTGAAGCTTATTCCTTATCTTTACCATTCATGATATACCACATATGCATTTCACTAAATTGTACCTACTAATATTGTCAATGTAAAAGATGTTTGATACTGAACCACATGTAAAACGTTTGGATGTATTATCCCCTTAGAGTATACATAATTAACCAAATTATCCCACAATAGGACATAGGATATATTCCGATGTGTAATGTAGCGTGCGTTCCCGTAGGATTTACAAGGGCAAAGCCGCGGGCAAACGATTTAATAAAAATGAACTCATATATAATAAAAACCTCGTAAGCAAACGCCTCATGCCTTCACGATTTAAAAACAAAGACTGTTAATGGTAATGTAGAATGCAAATTAAAATTCTTCTAATGATTCATTTCGTCGGCAAGCCAATGTATTTCATGTACAGCCTTTTTATGTTTTTTCTACAATCTTGAAGTTCGTATACAGTATGTAACACCACAGAAAGTAGTAGTCGAATTAAGGGGTCGTTACGTGTTTATGCCTCATTGGGCGTTAAATTAAGTTAGAAATTGTTATAGGCTTGGTATTTTTTTTTAAAGCGTCTTTGTTTGTGATCTGATAAAAAAGGGCTACAGTTTATTAAAGACTATTATTTTTCTACCAACTTTTCCAATTTCTCTTTTCGCAAAACCTTATTCAGAACATAAAGAACATTTAAAAAAGGAAATTGTTAATTTGTTGAGCCATTCTCTAGATGTATGTACCTACCAACGAACAGCATTTAATTTGCATTTATGTCTAAAATAATGAGAATGTATAAAGCAGAAGAGATATGTCATGGTCGTAACAGGTGGATTAGCAAGCTCACATTTTCACAATAGTAGTATTAATAGTATTGTTTTATTTTAGAAAATGGTATTTGTTTCGACTTTCCAAGTTGACAGCTCAAAAATCATAGATAATCATATAATCTCGAAGATTTGCCGTCGATGTAGAATGTACTTATTCCAAATACATTCGAGTTCATGGGTAACAGTACGTTTATGGTCTGCCTTATACGATTTATGGTATGACAACCATTGGCCGGTAATAATCTATTGTTAGAATACTTAAATTGTTAGCTACATATGCGGAAATGATCTTGTAGATAAACAGTCCTTTTTAGTTGTGCATTGTGCGTAAATGGTACGTCGTTGTCAGATCACGATGGCAATGGGCTGTTTGATCATTTGTTTGTGTTGTATGACGATCATATCATATAACATTACGCCTAGATATCGCAAGGGGGTAGACAGAACTCTATCACAACTTACATTTTAATAATTATACCGATTCAGACCTCACTTGCTATGTTTTTTTTTATCTTATCTAGTAATATAATGAGTTTGTGTTTGTATGTTAGGGTGTGAGACGAGACTTGCATTGACTAAATACGTGTTTCAAGTATTTTGTGGTAAATTAAGTAATCCCGAAGTATTGTCATCATTGGGGTTGCGGGTTCCAATCACTAGATTGCGGCAGCAGCCTAGGGCTAGATTATTTGAGGAGTCGACGAGCCGAACAACTAACGCGAAGTTCTCACCCGTCTTAAGAGCAATTCGGATGTTGAATGACATGGCGGCCAGAATTGAAATTTATACCTGTACATTGGCGGAATTAGAGAGAATAACACTGGAACACTTATCATCTAAGAGTTAAAATTGATTTTATTTGTGTTTGCTTATCATAATTGATTGTAATTAACTTGTATACCTGACTAAATAAAAATGTATAATACAATTATTATTTATATTTAGAATATTTATATTGACTAATTGAAATGACATTTGACATTACTATAAAATTAGGTTAATGTTGCTTAAAATTTATTTTAATGATTATTAATGTTTAAATTTCTTATTACTGACTAAACTATAAAATTATGATTGTATGCACTAACTTTGAATTATTATTTTTTGACAATCTACATTATCGCATTGGGTATATGCCTGTAATGATAATTATATGTGTAATAAAACTTTATATGTATATATATAAATATTCTGTGCGTGTGTTTGTAATTAAACTGTTCCTAAACGGCTGGACCGATTTTGATGAATTTTTTTGTGTGTTCAAGTGGAATCGAGAATGGTTCAGATTTGTTTTTTTTTTAAATTTTTTTTTCTTGTGTGCAAGACAACATCCGTCGGGACAGCTAGTAAATAAATAAAGATTTTAGTTAAGTCCAATATTGTTGTTAAAAATCGGTCGAGCAGGTAAGTTCTTTGATACTAGGAGAGCAGTATGGTTCAGTACCACATATACCACATATAGGAAGGAGCGTAATACAGAAAGTATTCTAGTACTTTCTCTATTAAGCTCCCATACCCAAGGGACCGAAACAAAAACAAATACTAGTAATAAATTAAATAGTTGGTAATAAATAAAGTCGAGATTAAACTGTAAGACAGGATTATCTTGTAACATGATCGTATTCTAATACGAAGCAGGTGAAACAACAGTTATAAGTGTTTCCAATTTCACACCTAATAACTAACTTATTATATAAAATTACTATGTATGTATAAAATCTTTCTTGCAATATTATAGAGCCTTGGAAAGAAACCGTTATAAACGTCCAACAGATAATTTCGTCAAAACACAGTTTCTAGTATCTAATGACCGAATAACTGCTTCCTTGGCAAATTATCTTCACGACCTATGTTTATTTTTACTTATGTTTTTTTCTTGTTGTTTCAGGGCCACCAGCCTTAGACTTCAATAAACACAGACTAGTCCAGCCAATCGTGCAACATGCGAGAACTAGACGAGAGATATCAACCACAAGACACTCGGTACGTATTATTTAGAAAGAGTACCCTATAGCCTTTTGTCATAAAGTTGATTTTGCACTGACAACTAATTAATTTTTCACAGTCACATCTTTATTTATTTCGGTGTTGTGTCTCTTAAACAATTTCCGGAGGATAACTGTTCAACGTAACTCTTTCTTCAGTAATTTATTACGGAATGAATGGTTTCGTAAATGGTACGATATTAAAGAGAAAATTAAAACACACCTATGCTTCTGCATTTAGAATACAATGAGGTTTAATATTGTCTTAAGTTTACATTTACGTTTGAGTCTCTTCGTGGCTGTTGAAAAGCAACCGAAACGTTGGCAAATTGTAAACTGAAATATAAATAATTTTAATAATTTAAATAGTTGTAAAGTTTAATAACAGTAGTTTAAAGGCGTACAGCGTGCGATTTATATTTCGGATTAATTTTACTTGATATTTGTGAAACTGGCCATAACAATTTCAAATTTGTGTAATAAAACTGTTTTAAAATAAACAACGCGATAAAATTCGTATAAAGTTGTTTAATTACAAAATAATAATCCAAAATAATTTACTAAGGCAAAAACTATTGCATCAGTAGTTACCTGTATGATTTCCATTTCAAAATCCTTTATTCCCATTTCTAAGTATGCGTATTAAATAACAATGTTGCGAGTTCATTGACACAAAACCATTATTACCATTGCCTATCTAAGGTAAATTCAATTATCAGACTGGTAATACAGCCATTAGCTTAGGTATAAGTTGTGCAATGTTCAACTCACGCTGAACACTCCACTACAATTTTGTATTAATATCTCTGATAAACTTGGACTAGCTTAAACGCTTTTACTGCAGCAAGTACCGAGTATACTATTAATAAATTGTTTTGATTCACATATTACTATTCGCGAAGCAGACGACGCGTATGACCGGCAAAAGGTCCAAGTTATAATTGCGTTACCAGCAATAAACAATATGCTAACTCACAATTTGACAGTGTTCTTTATCCCGCGATTAGCAAAAGTCGTAATTTAGGTAATTTATTTGACATACAAAACTTTGCCGTTTCCTCCAAAATTCAAAAGATGCCTTTTTTTACTGTATCGTTGGCATACTATGCAACGATGTTGGGCTGTACGCCCAACAGAAGATGACCAAAATATTTCCTGCTAGATTCTGCCTGCAGCTTCGTTCGCGTAAATGTAGGTTATGTTATCAATTTTCTATCCCTCGCCATAAGTAGTTTTTTCTGGATGATAGGTACCCTATGTCCTTTTCTGTACCCCTGACAACGTGTATGCGAAATTTCATGATAAGCCTCGACCAGTTATCATTTTGATGATGATTGGTCTAGTGGTCTAAGGCGTGAAAGCGTAACAAATAAACTCACATTCGCATTTATAATATTATAGTGGATAGTCGATGCCCAAAAGTCGTAGACGTTTTCACCCGAAATAGAAAATATTAAAATGTAAAGAAAAAGTAAATTAAATGTAAAAAGCAAAGTATGAGCTTAGCCTCGGACCAGTGCAGACATTGTTGTTCCGATTCGGTTCGGTCTAGCAAATTGGCCACACATTACACCGTACAAATTTATACCCTGTATCAATCGTCGTCTCGTCCGATTGTGCCGGACTGGATCTAATTCATTTAATCACGACACGTTTATATAGGCTCGGCAGCGTTAGCACGTGAGAGGTAAATGCTCTTACAACGAAAGCTAGAATAAGTTTATGTTAATTTAAGTGCAGTTCCTATTATTTTAGCGTCGAAGTCTATCCGTGTTCTTATTTATTATAAAAGACTACTCACGTACTAGGAATAATTCCTGTGTCGCAGGGGACGCTTAAAACATTCAAACAACGGACGCAAAGAACACCCAGATTCGGAACAGCTATCTGTGGATCACACAAATGTTTGTCCCGTGTGGGGATCAAACTCACAACACTTGGCGCGGCGACCTCTTAAACCACTACGCCATCCATGCAGTCATATGTCTTCCTCTTTATTAATGATATCTTTATTACTTCTCATAATGATCTCATGAAGATGACGATCAGAGTGTGATAATGGGTTTCCCATTATCACCCTCTGATCGTCATCTTACTCTGCCATTTATCTAAAGTACAATACTATTCGTTAACTGGTAGAAAATCCTTAGATTTAGATATATATTGCTGCTATATAGAAATAAACTTAATATAGCGATTGTCGCTGTTACTATGGCAACATCTACCTTTACAGCGCGATATAAATGGTACGAGGAGGCTTGCAGTAAATCTTTTTGAACTTTCGTTAACTATTCTTCTCTTTCTTACGTTTTCTATATGTGCCTTTAGAGGAACAATATATAAAGTAACCTAAATGTATGGCAAGTAATGCTAGTGATAAATCAAATGATTAACACCCTCAAGACTAAAAAGCAACTAGGAATGAGATTGCCTATAGGTCATTGGAGTGAAAAAGGTTTGAAGCCGTATATTATCGTGTTATGTTACCACTGAAATGCAAATATTATTGTAACCGCAATACGGCTCTAATTGCCGTGGAATAGATTATAAACAATTCAAACACATTCATTTGGAACGGTGCCAGTATATTAAATACACAGTTTTAAAGTTGTCAGTGGATGTATATCAATTAGACTAATATTATTAGCTGACATGCAAATTTGCTCTATAAAAGCTTCCCGCATTATGTTCAGATTTGTTCGTTTGATAGTACGTTTCTCCAGACGTAAGCCAAAGTCACCTTTTAGATCTAGGGATATTTAGCGGGTATGACAATCAATAGCGAGAAAGAAGAGACCATATACAAGATGTCCCGTAAAGAATTGATAATCCTCCTCTTAGTAGAGATATAGGGGCCTCAAAATATTTATTTTGGGTAAGAAACAGCTTGAGGACCGAAATCTAAGCATTTTTGGTGTTTCATTTATATTTATGGTCTTTGTAGATTCTGTCCTGAACTAGGTACCTAACGGTATCGATTTAAGCTTAAGGACCGAAATCTAAGCATTTTTGGTGTTTCATTTATATTTATGGTCTTTGTAGATTCTGTCCTGAACTAGGTCCCTAACGGTATCGATTTAATAGAAGATCTATTAAACGTGTTAATTATGTATTGCCCTAGAATTATCACGTAAACTATTATCGAAACAGAGAGTATTGTAAAATAATTGAAGATAATATGTTACGCTTCTGACTGCATCGTTATTCTTGTGGTTTGCACTTAGATATGTTTATGGCCGATCGTGAGATCCCACGTTCGATTACCAGTTCGAGCAAAGTGTTATTGGAATCTTCTGTTTAAAAACTCTTAGTATCACCACTAAGTCTGATAATATTAGCAATAGGTTCGCATGCAGAGCGCATTAGGATGAACTTAAAAGAGAGATGGGAAAAGAAAGAAAAATTATATACCCCAGAGGTGTATACAATATTTTATTTCTTTTCGTATACTTTGAAAGATAAAGGAAGATAAAAAGTTTGTGTATGTAATATGCAACGTCCTCTTGAGATTACCACTCTAGTGCCTTGACAACTTGCGAGATCCACAGAAATCGTAAATTACCATGCTAGCAACTCTCAATGTTAAATTAATTAATATAAACGGTGAACCTTTGCAGTAGCCTGCATGCGTGACAAACAAAAATTAAAATTACTGTAAAATATGGAAGTGCAATTAAAACAGAAGCGTGTGATGTCGCTGACCGTAAGCGGGGTGGTCTAAGGTGGTCCAAGTCTTGTCACTAAGTTTTTTTAAAATAATTTCCTGGTGGAAAACAGGCATACATCTCGTCTAATAGTCAATGGTTACCGGAACCTATAGATGCTTACAACACCGCCTCTAGTATTGCAAGCCTTGATAATATAATTCGCGCAAAATCGCCGTGATTCTACTGCAAGCGACATATACCTTTCCAAAGAGCCTGGCAACTGCTCATCATAGAAACGTAACACAAGTTTGTTTGGGTGCGACCTGCTGAACGGTGAAGGGTACTTATTTAATTGGAACTGCGCCAATTCGTGAATTTTTCCGACTGTGATCCTATTTCTTCTTCATTTGTTTCTTTAAAAAAGACTACTGCTCTCATAGGAATAATTCCTATGTCGCTTGTCGTCGGCTTACAAACATTCCAACAACAGATACAAGTAATACCCAGACTCGAAACAGCTATTTGTGGTTCACAATTTTTTTTCGTGTGGAGATCGTACCCATAACATACGACAGTAAGCAGGCGACAACTTAAACATTTTGCTATCCGTGCAGTCAAAACCCTTTAAATCCTATTTTACCCTTCCTCTCTTGGTCTAAGGTAGGACTTGTATGTTAGAAATGTTATTTAACAAAGACTTGTTTGATAATGTGTCAAATTGTTGCAGAAATTGTCTCGCTAGTAACCAAGACAATATCTGCGATTATTTGAAGTTACCTCATAGTTAGACTAGTTCTAATATCGTTAGTGTCAATTCGAGATCAAAGATATTTGAACTGTGATTTACGCATAGCGAGTGGAAATGGAGCGTAGGACGATCTGGATAAATACCTAAGACTTGATATAAAATTATTGTATAACGTAATCTTAGGCATAAGTAGTTGTTTTTGGCATAGGATGTTATCAAGCAGTAACGCGTAAAGAAATGTATACGAGGCCTTACGTCTACGTCCGCAAAGATGTATTACCCAAACTTGGCGAACTATGGTTTTAAGTTCTTACAAAAGCCGAGCTTTTGCTATTTACGGGTCATAGTTTAAAACTTTCGCTGCTATGGAGAATTTCTTGACAGAAAAACTCAATGATATTTTTTTGGCGCGGCCTCTGGAATTCGAATTGTCATGTACTGATTGGTGCTTTCATTACCAAAATAGTCAATAGCCGGATGGCTACTGACAGAAATCATTTTATACCATTAGGCCTGTTGAAGCTATGAATGAAGATATAAGTGATTACTACCTACGTGATACCCTCGTTCCAAGAAACTCCCACATATGATGACGGAATTTGCTATTCTTAGCTGAGGATCAAACGATCCAGTCATATGTTCCTGCGTATAAAAGGGAATTACCAAATCAATATGAGTTTTAATAGCGAGACGTATTTTGTTTTGTCCCAATTAACGAGGGTGCTAATATAGAACGTGGATTTTTTTCCCTTTATGCATACCCTTATTCCTCTGATTCTAAATTCCGTAATTATACAGTGTGTCCCTGGATAAAGTGCAATCCCGAAAGGGGACGAAACTAGACCATAAATCATCAACAAAAATATAAATATATTGTATTCATATAAAAAATATATTGTAGGTTTGTACGTGTTATAAGATTTTTTAATTTTTTTTATTAAAGACCCTATGTACAAAAATATCGATTTCTTCCGCAATAGGGGTCAATTTAATTAAAAATAAAAAAGAATTATGACTAATACCTGGCATATGCTATGAAATAACAAATAGCAAGCCAAAAAGTAGCTACCATGACTAAAAATAAGTTTTTGTAAGAAAAATGCATCTTTTTCAACTGTTTTTGTTAAATAACTTAAAATTACTACAGTGTGGATATCGAAAGGGAGCGCAGAGCGCTGTCTGTCCGATGCAATATGTTGGCCCGCAGGTTTTCACGGTGCACGGGGACTGTCAAAGTTGCGCTTTTTAAGGCGTACTGTCAGTCATTTTACACCTGCAGCCTGTGGGTTAACTATGCGCAGCGGACATACAGCGATCTGCGCGTTCAATA
Organism: Catocala fraxini; assembly: GCA_930367265.1. NCBI lineage: Eukaryota > Metazoa > Arthropoda > Insecta > Lepidoptera > Erebidae > Catocala > Catocala fraxini. The sequence goes on along the minus strand of OV884047.1, from coordinate 14,069,809 downwards.
TAATAACGCGTTCCGGGTGATGATGGGGCTGCCGCGCTACTGCAGCGCCTCCGCGTTGTTCGCGGCGGCTGACACAGACGGCTTTGCAGCCATCACGCGCAAACGGTGCGCATCTATCATGCGCCGCACGCGCGACAGTTCCAACACCATCTTGCGCGCGCTGGCGGACCGGTGAGACTCTCCGATACTGGCGCGCTGGATACGACTGCACGCAGTCGTTTAGTGATTTGTTACTATCGTCGCGAAGTCCACCCGGACCTGCCACTAGTGTTTAGTTAATTCCATTATTTATTACTAATATTAGTTTGTAAGCTCGCAATTTTTACTAACAAATATGGATGTAATCTTAGGATGAATCTGAAATAAATTATTATTATTAAAATTTTTGACTACATAGCTATGTAAATTTATAGCATATTATTATTTTCTATTGCGTTAGCTTTCAATGGAAAAAATCATCATTCTAACTCAAATAAACACGCTAGCTACGAGCTTTTAAAGTGGACGTCCCCTCTACGCTACCTGAACCTTAGAACAAAAGGATTCCGATCACAGCTGCCAAACTATGGCGAAAATACCACATGGGAATGGTAACGTGATAAGGTGTCCACTTTAGAAGCTCATAGCTAGCGCGTTTTTAGAGTTAGAATGATGATTTTTTTTCATTGAATTCTAATATGATAGAGAATAATAATATGCTATAAATTTACATTGTTATGTGGGCAAAAGTGTTAGTAATTTTAAGTTATTTAAAAAAACTGTTAAAATAGATGCATTTTTCTTACAAATAACTTATTTTTAGTCATGGTAGCTATTTTTTGGCGTGCTATTTGTTGTAACAATGTAAAATATGATACTACTACTTCACCGGTTTTCCATGAAAGGGTGGCAAACTTTTTCGACTAACCGTGCCATTCGTATGACCATATATTATAAGTAGGAACAGCAAACTATTCATCAAGTTTTCTATCTAACAAAAGATCCAATAGTACTTTGCCTAATTTAGGAGTCCACGTCACAGCCATTTGTTGCATAAACATAGACTTACTAAGGCTTGCCACTTGGCCCGAACTAACCGAGCCTTGTTTTAATAACTATGAAGACACAAATGACTGCAACAAATATTATTGAATGTTTCAGAGCGGTGCACATCATTCAGAGGTGACGATGACGGTGCCTATAGACGGAGAGGAGTTCATCCTCGACCTTCGACTGAACCAGGATTTGGTGACGGACAACCATGTACTTAGGTACCAGGAGAACGGGAAGACTGTTGTACACAAACCTACGAAAGAGGTGAGTTGGAATCAATATTCGATACTCTTTCAAGTCTTATACCAGACATAATTAAAAATCTATTTTGTGTGACCGCCGGTGTGCCCCCGCGACTCAATAGGTTAAATAAGAATGTAAAGAAAACAATATGTTGAATTAGATTTTGCTTGCGGTTTCGTTTGCTTCAATCTAGGTTATGTCAATAATTTCTATCCCTCGGGAATAGTACTGTTTTCTGAGTGAAAGTTAACCTATAGCCTATACCTTTATACCCCTAAAAACGTGTATGCGAAATTTTATGATGATCGGTCGAGTAGTAAAGGCGTGAATGCGTATCAAACAAACAACCTCACATTCGCGTTTATAATATTGGTTAGGATTAACTGTTACACGGTTTTTTTATACTACTCAGTTGACAATCGAGTATAATTATGCCCTACCTGTTTGGACACTGCATGTATCTAGTTGCATGCTCACAACACAACAGTGATATACTTTGCACGAGCCTTGAAAAAAGTTATATAGTTTCTGCCAGTGCATGGTACACTGATTATACTTGAACAATCAAGATTGACTGGACAGGTCAAGCGATGACGGCATCGCTTTAGCATTTAAGGAATCAGGTATGACCATTTCGTTTATTGAGAAAGACTTGTTTTATGAGCTACGCAGTGCGACAAATTTTGTCCAGCGGATGAAAATACGGCTACTGCCAGATATTATCCAATTGCCATGAGATTAACGCATACGGGAGACAATCCGGCCACGACGTTCTAGTGTCTACGCTCATCTATAGCAGCATGCAAAGCAAACTCAACAGACCACGTCGCCATATGTGACATGTGTTAGTGTATCTGGCAACCGTGATCTTCCCTGTCAGATCGATACTAGCAGACATGATTGTATCCGGATGACCTAGAAAAGAAATCTGCCGGATATATTCTTTCGGCAGATTTTCGTCCTCGTCGTTTCCACGAGTCATACGACAATATTATTTAGGCGACATTCTGCTTCGAGCCTAAGAGATTATAAAGGAGCAATACAAATACTTTATTTAATCAATCAACTATGTAATAATTTTGATCAAGTGCCTCTAATTTTGCAGGAAATAGACTTATGTCATTACGGCGGCTCGGTGCGTGACAAGCCTGGCTCATGGGTGGCAGTGTCCACGTGTCACGGCGTCCAGGGTATCGTGTTTGACGGACACAAGATGAGATACATCGAACCTGCTCAAGGTAAGCTCTATCAGCCGTATATCGTATAATCATGCTGAGATTTAACAGAAAAAATGTTACTGCCTTCCAGTAACATTTAGCTCAACCAGGATAATTACGATTGGCCATAGCGTTAAGACAATTTATTCCGCGGGACGAGACAATAAAGCAGTTTAACTCCGAATACATGACATAGCTATGTCTCAGACTTTTATCTGACTCTTATAATATAAGCTATATATCTATTTCTAGGAGGGGACATTACTTCGAAACACTACGTGTACGATCACTCGGACCTGGCCGACACATACCACTGTGGTTACGTCGGCGGGGTGACCAACAACTCGCAGTATGACCCGCAACTCTTCCACAAATACCACAGCGATAAGGAACTACACAAAAGCAGGATATCTAGAGTAAGTTACATCATTCTTTGCGTCCATTGTTTGAATGTTAGTTAAGTCGTCGACACAGAATCCGGACAAACTAAAAAAGACAACAAAATGTGGGCTTAGCAAAGCTTACCTGATAAAATGGACGTATATAACAAACATTTCTTCATGTAATATAATACTAGGTTTTGCCCGCGGCTTCGCTCGCGTAAACGTAGGTTAGGTTACTAACATTCCTTATATTTAAATAAAGTATTGACTGTGTTACTCGGTGATAATTTAGCTATATAATTGTGAAAGAATTTTTAAAATCGGTTAGATATTTTTTGAGTTAAATCCTTACAAACAAACAAAATATTAACTTTCCTCTTTATAATATTAGTATAGATGCGGTTCTATGCTATTCATTCAATTGCGATGAATCTTTAGTGACTTTATGAGGGAAAATTCCAAATTATTTAAAGAATCACTGCAACGCATTCAACTTGTATTATTACAAACATTAGGCATTGCGCATATGCAATTCTTAGAATTGAGTTTTACGCAAATGATAACAGCTCCTCATGGTGTAGAAGTTCAGGCACTCTTAGTTGTTGAATCACTAATTGCATCACTGCAGTACCAAGTACTGGTTAATTAGTCGAGTTAACGGCATAATTGGTATCATTGTTATTAACGCTGTCTTAATAAGCATCAATTTAATGGTGTGTTGAAATAAGCTAATTTAATATAATTAGCTTAGCAGCGGTGGTCCCTTGATTTTTTGAGAGGTAGGGCTCAGCGTGAGATTGCCTCGTTGAATAGCACAAGTTTACACTTCTGTTTTTTTATTTTTTTTTTATTTTATTTTTTTGTTTTATTTCCGGGTTCGATCGGGCATGACTTAAGTATATTTTCTGTAAAGTAACTTTTCCTGATGTTACTAATAACTAATCAGTAATAGTATCTTATAGATAGTATTAAGTAATTTTATAATGTTTTTGTATTATCTGTGAAAAGTTTATGGGACTGAAATAGTCAAACATAACCATGATTGAGTATGTCAGTCCCATAGATTTTTTAATTTTCGGCTCAAAGTTTCATTAAAATAATGTGTAATGATAAAAAAAATGCTCCGTAGTCAATAGGCTCGCTTCATTACGCAGGAACTAAGAAAATAGTTTTTCGAAATATGGGCAGGTATAATACATCTCTGCCTACACCTTCGTTACATAATCGTGAGTCTGTATAAGAATATAAATTAATAACTGGTGTGTCAAATCAGTAATTAATTTTGTTTTTCAGTACAAAAGGTACGCATCAGACGACACACAAGTCCGCGGGCCGTACAACGCGAACAAGCTATCCCGTTATGTGGAGTTAGTCCTCGTAGCCGACAACAGAGAGTTTAAAGCGAACGGCGACAACCTGCGCACTGTGCACCGACAGATGAAAACCGTCGCTAACATTATCAATTCCGTAAGATATCGTTCTATTTATATCAATACACTAGAATAGAGTAGAATGCATTTTCCATTTTAGCTTCGACAGCCTATCCATTGTCCAGCTACAAATAAAGACCGTCGGTAACATTATCAACTCCGTAAGTTATAATTCTGATTATACAATACACTAGAATAGACTAGACTTCATTTTTCCTCTCCTCGAAGACAACCTACCTACTATACACCGTTAGATAAAGACTGTCGCTATTTTGTATCAACTTCGTAAGATATCGTTTTATGTCTATAGTATATAGTTACGTATTTAAAAGTTTTAGGATCCAGGCCAACGTCAATTTTTAATCAGAACATAAAATCTGTAAAGTTCCATGTGGAGACCGCTGCAATCCCCTAACTCCGGTCCTGACTCCACTAGGCAAGACTAGACTAGACGATAATCTACTCTAATAATATGTATTGTAGAGAAAGCTAGAGTTCACAGCAGAATATGTAGATTGTCCCGTTCTCAGTATCTAAAGTAACTTCTATACCACATTTAACATGGTAGGTGACATCTAGTGGAATATAATTTACCTATTTCCAGGTATACGCTCCATTAAACATCTTTATAGCTTTGGTCGGCGTTGTGGTGTGGAACGAGAACGATGAGATACAGTTGGAAGAGGATGGCGACAGGACCCTGACTAACTTCTTAGGGTACAGGAAGACCGTGCTGGTCAAGGATATGCCTAACGATAATGCGCAGTTACTCACGTGAGTTATGTTATTATAAAAAATATATCTCTGTCAATTTATATTTATCCATTCTTACGTTTATGCGAATGGTACATGTTGAAGTAAAACTACATTATACCCAATTTGTCACGGATTACTTTGTTTGTAACTTTTAAACTCTCCAACGCGGCTTTTCAACTGATTTTCAGCTGCCACGTCGTGAAATAAAAAAGATTAACTCAAAATTTTATTTTGCTATTTTACATTAGCCGTATTAAATAAATAGTATTTTTGTGTATTAAATTAAGTAGCTAATTTGATTTTAACAAATCGAAACATTCGATAGATCCATTATCACGAATATATGTCGCTCCAAACGTCAAACTTATTGATATAATATTGTTACGTGCTGGGTTTGAGGGATAGGAATTAAAAAAATATTACCGACTAACACACGTTTTATTCTAACTCACAATTAAATTTAAAGCACCACACACACGCTACTTATACACTTTCCCACTCTAACTGCTTCAAACTCTGTAATATTTTCGTTTCCGTTTGCTCTGATGAATACTTGACCGCTTACGATTGTAAACTGACTTTGCCGGTGCGGTGGCCTCGTTTTTATATGACATTCAAGCGTTTCTGGAAATTTCTAGAAGCGCAATACCCGGCATAAACAGTACGAGAAAGTTCTAGTGTTCTCTCTACTCTTCGCGTTCTAACAAGCTACGTAGTTCAATAAGACGTCAATAGATGGCGCTGTAATAAATTATTAGAAGGAACTGCTGAATCTTACCCATAGTGCCAAGAGATGGCACTGGCTGTAACAATATGATGAAAATGAAAAATAGATTAACAAAACAGTTTAATTAAATTAAGGTATTTGCAATCTATGAGACTAATTATATTTATATGTCTGTCACTTTCAGTCGCCAAAAATTCACAGACGGCGTGGTCGGTAAAGCTTTAAAAGGGCCTATTTGTACTTACGAATTCTCCGGCGGTGTGGCCACTAATCACTCGGAAGTCATTGGCCTGGTGGCCACGACGATAGCTCACGAGATGGGCCACAACTTCGGCATGGAACACGATACTGATGAGCTGTGTGAATGTCCCGACCAGAAGTGTATTATGAGTCCTTCCAGTACTTCAGTCACGCCAATACATTGGTCTTCATGTAGCTTAAATTCGCTTGCATTGTCTTTCGAAAGAGGCATGGATTATTGTTTGAGGTGAGTGTAATTTTGTTTATACATATATGCTTATGTAAGATAAAATGTGGATCATTAAATCACAGTTTTGTGGAATAGATATTTGTGGTGTTAAACATGAATAGTTTCAGACGTCTTAAAATTTTGATTCCTGCAGTTTTTGTACCAATGCGATTCAGAATATACCTAGTATATACCTAGTTCACTAAACAATTCGTACCATATAACAAGTTATATGAACTATAATTTACATACAATACATGAAGCATTGTTAAAAAAAGAAACAAGGTCCAAAATATAGCCCTGTGGTACTCCTCTGTCTTATAATTCTAAAAATCTCCTTTCCCCGTAATGTCCTGAAATATGTTGTATTCCATCACCATGTTAGGTATCAAAAATATAAGGTACCTTGACAAAGATAAGGATTAGATTGGATGCTATAAAGTCAGAGTTTTCGAAGCATATTATGTTTAAACTTTAAAGCAATCAAAGGCTTTAGTCAAAATGGAAGCCTGTACGGCTTACATTTTTCAAGATTAGTACCGCATTAAATATAAAAAAATGACTTACGATACTAAATTTTAATTTTATATTTATAGGAACAAACCGAAACGTTTATTTGACTCTCCGACGTGCGGCAATGGTTTCGTGGAGCCAGGGGAACAATGCGACTGCGGCACAATGTCAGTCCCGCGCGCGTACAATCCTTGTCACGCGTGCTGCGATCCGACTACGTGCATGCTTAGATCTAATGCGACGTGCGGCGCCGGCATGTGCTGTGACCTACAGGTGAGCTTTAACACCGCACTACGCAGAATTGTCGGTCACATCTGATGGAAAGCATCATTATTACTTCTGAGGAAATACTCGTTCAAAGTTAACTGTTCATAAATTTTTACCTGCAAAATATTTTCCAGACATGTCGTCCGAAGTCGGCGGGCACGGTGTGTCGGAGCGCGGATCGCGAGTGCGACTTGCCGGAGTACTGCACGGGACACTCCGAGTACTGTCCTGATGACGTGTACAAGATGGACACCACGTCCTGCGGGAAAAATGGGCAGGTCTGTAGCCGACTATTGTTTTTATAAATATAACGAATAGCCTTATTGTGGGATATTAAGTTGTATATGTATGCGTGCAGACTGCTTACTGCGTGCGTGGTGGGTGTCGATCACACTCGGACCAGTGCCGCCTGTTGTGGGGCATCACGGGAGAGACCAGCCACAACAAGTGTTACTACAGCACAAACGTCAAAGGAAATAAGTAAGTACTCGATATAAGATTAGCAATACAAAACTAAAATACGTCATACAATAGAAAACTGATAACATTTTAACAACTTAACTTTTTATGAAGCACAATAAATATACTTCCCAAAGTATTTTTTATCTATGAAACAAAATTTGTCGATAGATATCAGTAATATACAGGCGCACATTTATATACAATGTTGGGGTAAGAACAGCGCCTTGTAGGACACCTTTCATCCCTTTTAAAAACTATAAGGGCCATGTGGTCAACAGATCTCATTATGGCCATCTCGAAACTAAAAGTAAACTACCTAGTTATATAATTATGCCCTCGAACAGCCAGTAAGATAGCCACTGCGATAGAATACTCTGTCAAAGTCAATCGAATGCTTTCGATACATGTAGTCCGTTAATCCGTTTGCTAAGTGATTGTTCGGACTGTCAATGACCATACTCCAGTCAAGTGTTAGATATACAAGAATCTCACCGGTTCAGCATGAATTACTCAACAGATCATATCTTTCAAGACGATTTGTAGTACCTTATGCATAGTAAGATTTTCCGTTCAATACTATTATTTTACAGCACAGTTGAGTATTTATAATATTTTAATATTAAAATAGTGCTATATGTTTAAAGCTTTAGTTTTAAACGATAACGAAGACTAAATCCGTGTTGTTTGTTAGGAGCGGCAACTGCGGCTACGACCGCCTGAACCAGCGATTCATCCCGTGCGCGGCGCACGACGCCATGTGCGGCACGCTGCAGTGTCGACACCTCAACGAACGACTCGAGTTCGGCATGGAGTCCGCCGCCTTCCTCTCCGCTGTCTTCATCAATGACAATGGTGAGACATATATTTTAATATATTAGAATTATAATATTGTCTTACGTTTACGCGAATGTTATACATTAAAATTAAACTACTTTGTACGGATTTTGTCGCGTTGTTTATTTTAAAACACTTTATTACATAATTTTGAACTATACCACTTCTATTATTGAACTTTACTACAATTTAAGCTAATTAAATTTTAAAGCTACTTATATTTATGTTTACCCCTTGCCCCGAAATATCGGTTGCTTTACAGTAGCCATGTTAACGGGGAGACTAAGGCGGTAGTTGTCTCAATGTTCTAAAGTGTTATTATTTTTGGATTATGCTAGAAGATTCCTTAAACTGTATCTAAGTTAAAATAAGCAGACCTCGTGACCAGAGACGTCTTTAGGTTATCCAGTTCTGGGACGAACAATAGTTCAGGATTGCCAAGACATTTCAGCATATGCTCCCACCTACCCCTTTTCGTCAACATTGCATAAAAATGTTTGAGCTGACTGTTAAATAAAATCATTACATAAACTACGGCGCTTGTTAAGCCTTAGCACCCACCTTCAGAGAATACGTACCTTGACAGGGACAACCTTCTCTGGCTAAATAAAGTCAAATATCATTTATTCATTCAGGTAACACTTATAAACATTAAACCATATCGGTTAGTGAGCGTAATTAGCTCTTTAACTCTTTACATGTGATCAGCTTCGACTTATAATTTTTTTATTAATCGTGCAGGTACTATCATACCATGTCGTACAGCCATCATAGATCTGGGATTGACCGACACTGACCCTGGCTTGGTGCCAGATGGAGCCAAATGCGGTGATGGAATGGTAAATAATAATAATAATCATTTTTATTAGCCAAGAGAGTACATAGCGTATGACATTATAATGTAGTTACATATTAGTTAAAATACATATACTAATGTGAATAGTGACCCCGATGCTAGGAAAATCCTGTTATAGGGGCCACCCATTCGTCTGGGAAAGGGTTTATAGGTATTACAATTTTCGAGCGACATTGGGCGCGCGGGACTAATTGGCTTGATAGTATCAACGAAGTGAATGTGTGTGCGTGTTTGTGTATATGTATGTGTGTGTGTTAAATCGTTTATATAGTGTATTATATTACAGATTATAATATTATAGTATATGTAAATATATATGTATATTTATAGTTATATTTATGCATAAGGGGGTTTTATCAGTGATTCTGTTTCGTCATAATTTAAGTTGAGGAGAAACGCTTTAGTTTTTACTTTACTATTATGTGTATTTAGAGAGTGAATGTTATCTTTTTGGTTAATTTTATTGTAAATGAGCGCGCTTAAGTATGGGAAGTGTTGTGTGGCAAATGTGGTGTTTGTACATATTTTGGGACAAGCTGGTTTAGGTCTTCTTCGTGTTATTGGACTCTTATTTGCACTATATGGAAGACCTGAATGCTTTTTTAAAACAGTGCGGTAAATGTATAGTTGTCGGACTGTGAGAGCTTTGAATTTCATATATAGTCGTGTTATTGGGAAGTGCGAGTCAGATTGTGGTAGTTAAGAGGGTCTTCGGCCAAAGGTTATAAAGTTCGTTTTTTGATGTTTAAGGCGAGGCTGTTTTGTTCTTGCCATGACATCACCTTACTGAGACCCTTTTCGGCTACTTCTTGAGCTGAAGCCCAATCGCAGCCATAAGTTAGTATCGCCGTGTCATCAGCGTAGGCTATTATTCGTGTCGAAGGTAGAGATAGTTCACACAGTTCATTCACGTAAATTTGATAAAGTAGAGGGCTGATTAAACTGCCTTGTGGGAGGCCAGTAACTGCAGAAATTGCTTCGCTAATATATTCTCCTATCTCCCTCCTAATGCGTGAGCGGTACCTCGCACTCCTATGGTTTCCAGTTTCGAGAAAAGTAAGGGGACAGAGACAATGTCGAATGCCTTGAAAAGATCTAGAAATATTCTGAAATACTTTAGGTTTTTATCAATTTTATCTACAACAAAATCTAATAGGGTAGTTACAGCATCTTCAGTGGGAAGGGCGCTCCTAAAGCCACTGGTTTGCGGAAATAATTTTGTATTTATTCAGGTAGCTGTTTAGGTGTTTATACATTATTCTTTCCAGAATTTTGGAGATGGCCGGGAGTACTGAGATGTGGCGATAATTTGTGACACTATCTCTGTTGCCGGACTTGTATATAGGGTGCACGATGGCTTTTTTTAGGGCTCGCGGGAATGTACTTGTGGATATAGATAGGTTACATATATATATGTGATAGATGCGGCCAGGATATGGCTAGTGAGTCTTAGCAATTTTGGGGGGATGTCATCCCAACCGGTGGCACTGTCGATATTGAGGTAGTTAATTATTTCTTTGACTTCATCCTCATCTGTATCTAAAATAACCATTGAGTTTATTACAGGTTGTGTGTGCGAGCTAGAGGTCTGTGGGGAGCTAATGTTTAGTGGAGGGTTATTAACAAGATTTGCACTTATATTTGTAAAGAACATATTTACAGCGTTAACAGAGTCAATGGGGCAGTTTTCAATTGACAAGAGTTCTGTGGGTGTCGATTTTATAAGTTTGGTGTAAGTTACGTTTCGAATTGCTTCCCACATTTTCTTGGAGTTGTTTTTCGCTTTTTCGAATTCCTTTGCTTCATAATCAGTCTTTAGTTTTTTAAGTAAGTAATTTTACAAAAATTCTGGTAACTTAAATAGATTTGCATTAACTTATAGTTAGGTACCATACGGGACAGAAGTGAAATCATTAACGGCCATAAAAACACTGATTTATTTGCATCTTGAGGGAATCTCCAGAATTAAGCGAAACTTTTTCATTGCACAGATGGCTTAGTGGTTTAGTTGGTCGCTCCACTATTGTTACTGCGCCCAAGTGTGTTAAGTTCAATCTCCACACAGAACAAAAATTTGTGTGATCCAGAAATAGATGTTTCTAATCTGGGTGTTCTTTATGTCCGTTAATTAAATGTATGTAAGCCTCCCCGTGGAATATAAATGATTCCTACTGCAGATGTTGTTTTTTAGAGTTCGAAAAATCTCTTATACAACAGCTTTGTCCGTCCGTCTGTTATACAACTTTCAACTCCAGAACCGTAAGAGCTAGAGACTCGTGGTCAACGACATTCGATTCAGCATAGTCGATATACCTCCGCAATGACTGTGACCTTTGACCTCTGACCTCAAGGTCACGTGGCATCACGTGACCTTTGCATAGTTCTTGAACCATTTTTCCGAACTCTAAGATTTACGGCAATTCATTGCCGTTTCTCACTTGTTTAAACAAACAAAAGTTTGATCTTCTTCTTCTTAATTGTCCAAATATCCATCCAGTTTGAGTTTGAGTGAAATCCCAGAATTTCAAGAAGATCCTACTGTGCTCTATGTCTTATCAACTACTACCCACAATATTACTAATGTTGAACGTTTTCAGATGTGTTTGAACCAACACTGCGTGTCGGTGGCTGCCGTGAGGGACTCCATCGCTAACGGCGAGTCGTCCGTCTGTCCGTCCAACTGTTCCGGGCACGGCATCTGTAACTCCGCAGGTAACATACACACTACTGTATGTCTTAAAACTGATTTTCGGTCACGGTAGCTAATCTTAACGGACACTAGCCAGCTGCGCAGAAGACATTATAGTGTACAAGTGTGTACGCAAACAGAAGTGCACTCTCTATTGCCTCATTCTCACTGTCCAATGAGACGGCAATCCGACACGACTGCAGAGAGATCAGGCGCAGGACCAACAACTTTACGTGGTTTCCTAGGCACGGAACACCGTGCATATGCAACACCGTGGTTTCAAATTTTGGGCTGGTATTGAGATATTTTTAACGAGAGAACCCAATAACTTCTGTTGCTCTGAGTTTTAGGTATAGAAACCGAGAACTCATGCACAGCAGTCGCATTCACTAGCGATCCGTCATTACTATTTTACTATCCTATAAGCATTATGATTAGAGCAGGATATCCACAGACCAAATTGGAATTCATGGTACGGTAAGGAGGAAACACGTGTCTTTGTAATGAAATGTTAAAATATACATGTGTGTGTGTAGGAGAGTGTCACTGCGAGCCAGGCTTCGCCCCACCTCTATGCGCGTTGCCGGGCCCCGGCGGATCTTACAGCTCTGGACCTGCCACCGATCCCACCAGTAAGTACTCTAAAATATCACACCCTATACATATACAAAAATAATTAGGTTGAGTTGATTTTTTTATTACTAGATCTACGGACTGTAGGAATAAATGTGATGTTCTGAGAAAAGGTTTTATATAATAATAATATATTTTGTCACATACACACAACACCATCTAGCCCAAACTAAGCAGAGCTTGTACTATGGGTACAAAAATATATTAAATCTGTCAATTCTTTTTTTGATTCTCTAACTGACGATTGAAAAATCAGCTCATATTTAAATTTAGGTGGGTCCTCAGATATGTTACGATTCCTGAGAATTTAATTAATTATTATTAAATATTGTCTCACCAAATAAGTGGATTTTCACAGTAATATCAAGTTTATTTGGATTAATGTATAAATATATAGCTATAAATTATGAAAATAATAATTATAAAAACTATAAATTAGAAATATTTAATTATCTATTAATATTTATTCTATGCAAATTTTTAGTACAATTTTGGAAATGTTTATCAACATATGCGACGGACTGTAAAGTACAGTACAGTTTAGTTTTGTAGTACATATTTTAGTTTTGAATTAAAATATAATTCGTCAAGTGACGGCTTTGCAGGTCATATGACTGATAGCACAGGAACGACTTACTGAAAGAGTGCTATAATTAAATTTGCACCTATAATTTCTCTAAGTGTTTTTCTATTAAATTTCAAGTTATAGAATGTTCTTGACAGCACCAACGAGAATTATACATAAAGTATATACTTACCTATTTTTCTGTTACAGTTCAACGCAACTTCATGGTGGCGATGTACGTGATATTCCTGGGCATCATACCCTCAATACTGCTGATCCTGTTCCTCATATACTACTCTCGGCACAACGTGCTGCTATGGTGGAAGAAACCGCGCAAATCGTACGTACACCTATTCCTTTGCAACAGTTGTCTAAACACTACCAACTCTAAACAAGCATTCGCTGACAAATTCGCCCGATTCCGGTCCAGTACTAGCTCCTTACGAAAACTCTTAAGCTTCAAACGTAACGATTCCGTAGATTCGAAGCTATATACCGATGTTCCAAAACCAGACTCACCTATATACGAAACTATTGACGACCATATAGTAAGCACACCCTTCAGAAACCATAAAAAAGCTCCCCTTACAAAACCAGTTAGAAAGATCAATAAAGACGATATTCAAATAGCAAATAACAGCGATTTTAAACTCAAACCGCCTGTGAAACCGAAGCCGAATATTAATAACGGGTCAAAGGAAAATAAACCTAATGTTGTAATAGTTAAAGCATTGGAGTCTACGACGAATGAGATGGTTACGAATAGTAGTAATTGTATGTTTAATATTAGGAATAGCGGGTTATATAATAATGTTTCGGGGCAGAAAGTGCGTGGGTTTAAAAAGTAACACTAATGAGAATAACATTCAGTCTCTTGTGCTGTTTTCTGTGTGTATATAAGCTATTCTCTCGCCCATCAATCTTCGTAGTGTCAAGAGCATCCATACCCATATGAGAAGACAATTTCAATCGCAATTTTGTAATTTTCATTATTTAACTGTACTTTTCGCAGACCTTATTGACAAGTTTTGGTCATTCCTTTGTGATTTAACACATAAATGTCATATAAAGATATAGTAGATATTTAAATTCTAATTAAAACGCGGTAGCAATGTAGCTTCTGTCTTGCCGTCCATCGGCAATGACAGTTAAGAGTAGAGTAGGATTCCATTAACCATCCACTAGAACCTCCCTTTTTATCATGGCTTCTCTATATGGTACACTTGGATCTCTAAATCAGAAGACACACACATCAGATCAATAAGCTGCTAATGAGGTTCATATATAATAATAATAAGGTTAACCTAGCAGAGTGTAGTAAGTAATTTTTATCTATCCTTTTTATACCCAATCGTATTGACTCAAGTTATTACTCCAACTTGTTTTGGCCGAATATAATTTTCCATAGCTGCAATAACACCTACTGAACCCAAAGACATGACGACATTGTAATTATGTAGAATATATGTCAGAATTATTGATGGTATTAACTCCAAGTATATAACGCGAATCGATGTAGATAACAGCTGGAATCGACGGCTTTACCTCTCTTTCGAGACACGGAGATGTGTGACTTATTCATAATGGTCACCCATCTATAATTACGACAGGCATAACATTGGTTAAATCCGCCGATCGTTTGATGTGACCGCGATAGAATCACAGGCACACATTTGTAGTCATAAGCATTAACACATTTCATGTCACCAAACTAGAAATAAAGTTCTGTAATAATAATATAAGAGAATTAACACTAACACTCTTTATGCTACATCTTAATTACTTAATTTTACTATTTAATTATAATAAGAAATTTTCTTTTATGTTATATTGTGAATAGGCTTGTCATATGTGTTTTTATTTTTGTTACTGTGATATTGGCATTGTATATACCAAAAATTTAGACTGCTAAGCTCAATTAGAAATACTCAATATACTTACTTAGTTAAAATATAATTATATTTTATTTTTTTGGAAATGTTTATATCTGGCAACTAAAATGTTTGCTTTAAATGAAATTTATCCCCCTGTGATAACAGATGGCGCTAGTAATATGTCAGATTTTTTTGATTATACATAATATATATATATATTTGTAGTAGCAATATATATTTCTTCAATCGGTATAATAATGATGCGGCAGTTACTTTGATTACGAGACGTTATGACCATACCTAAGGTTCCATTATAGGTTTTCTTAACTTACATGTAACCTTCATTAATATGTTGACTTATCAATTATGACCTTATGACTATCACTACTTTTTATAAAATAAAGTCCCCGCTGCTTCTGTCTGTCTGTCTGTTCGCGATAAACTCAAAAACTCTAGACGGATTTTCATGCGGTTTTCACTAATAGACAAAGTGATTAATGAGGAAGGTTTAGGTGTATGATTTGTTAAGGTTGTACTATCCGTGCGAAGCCGGGGCGGATCGCTAGTATTTAATATGAGTCAACATATTAGTATTGTAGATTGTTTGTGGCACATGTTGTTTACACATCGTAATTACTATTTCATGAGAAACATTATCTTAAATTGTAAAAGTCTATTTTGATAAACTATGTTTGATATTTGCATTACATTAAAGAATCTTTGTTGACCATAATGTTGTAACTGTTTCGAAACAGCGGTAAAAATAGTGATTGCGAAATTTAACTGTACAAATTGACTAGTTACAGTCTCAATAAGGGATTAAGGAAGCAGCTAAACTGACTACATATGGCCCAGTAATTGAATGTAATTCTAAAAACGACCGTATTAACTTGGCATAACGTTTGTTTTTATTGTGTCTGATTAGTTTGGCTGTTCCTTTTAGTCTCCTATCTGCATTGACATAACATTATATTTTTATACCATTGTCTATCGTAGATTAATTTCTATTAACACTTTATAAGACATAGTAAAAGGATGACCTCCAAAGTAAAAATCATGCATCGATTACAAAGAATACACTACTTATTGCTTATTTGTAAATTTACCGACTAAATTGTTCTACAAATATATTATTTTTATCTTTATGAACACGCTTTTAGAGCAATCGGATATTGTATTATCTAAACGTGATTTATTTAAATAATTAAATTTACATCATGACTTAAATAAATCTTAAATTAAATTCGTGTCGACCGATAGGTCATTAATGTTACAACAGTATACAAAATGACCCGCGAAACATTTTCTATAAAAAGCTAAATGTTATTTCGTGCTCTGTGGAGGATGCAATATAACCTCATTTTTCGGTAGTTTAACTAAAATTATGTCTTATATTGGGTTGAGTTTAGTTAGTTTGTTTGTAATAGTAGTTAGTTTAACAGTAGCTAGTGTAACGTCTGACTTAATAAAACACTTTTTATTTTATTTCTTTCTTTATTTCACTGCATCTTTATGTCATTCTAACTTAAGTATTGCCAGTTCCTAAAAGTCATTTTCTACAAATAACATTATATCAACATATAAATAGAATACTGCTTAATTTGCTACAGACTCGCTTGTATGTTTTCGAAATATAATTATGTCTCTGTTTCTCTTACTAAGAGAAGCAGAGAAAGAAAGAGATGGAGCATGAAATTCGTTTAAATTTTTCGTATATTCACTACTATTTATATCAATTATGTAAATGTTAACTGGCAATATTTTACCTTTATCTTTGAAAAGGTTATTGACTGCAATGTTTTGGTGAGTGTTTTGCACTGGTTTCGCTTTAATACTAACCATTCACGGGCTCATATTTTAGGTATAAGTATGCATGTTTGGCACACGGCATGTTAACATAATATTATTATATAATAAAGAAATGTAGTATGTTTCGCCTTCTTCTTTTGAGTTTATTGTCGAGGGAGAAAGCATTGTTTTAATTTCGCTGAAATATTAATAAGATGTGTAGCAAATATTTAATTTTTATATTTTCAAGCAATGGAAATTATATACAATAGGCGGTGCTTAATATTATTATACAAAAAAAATTACATAAATATTAAAACCGTCCATAGTAACATTTCGTAGAATGTACTCAATTTAAACGACAGGTAGAAATACTTTAATTCAGACTGCACGTATGGCGTAGTGGTTTAAGCGGTCGCCGAGTGGCGCAGTGGCAGTGGCGAGGCGACCGCTTGTGGGTTCGAATCCCACACGGGATAAAACTTTGTGTGATCCACAGATGGTTGTTCCTAATCTGGGTGTTCTTTGTGTCCGTTGTTTGAAAGTTGGTAAAGTCACAGGTATTATTCTTAGTGAGGAAGTTGTTTTTTTTTAAGAAAAAGAAAGTATATCGCATATCTGTACATTCGTTGCATGAAATGATCTTGAAATGCTTAACTGGAGGCTTGCCAATGGCTTAATTATAAAGCCTGGTGGATTCCTAGATCATATGGATAGTTATTTTTGGATGTGATCGGTTACGTAATGTACAAATTTATTGAGGTTCGAAATTATTAATCAATCTAATCCAAAATACGCAGTTTTAAGTTTTAACACCTAATACAAACACAGAAAATTATCTAATAGAGGCACACAGACATAGTTTCATTAAGCCTTATTACGCATATATATATACTATATCAACTCTTATATAATGCAAATAAATGAATTGGTTATAAAATTAAAATGTTAAGAAGCAAATTTGTATTCCGCAATCTACAGATGTTGGATTAGATCGACTATTGAATTTGACCCTTATTTACTCAGATCGACTAATTAAAACTGACCTATGCCCTTTGGTTTGAGATCCTAGGCAATCGTTATATAATATTGATTTGCATGATGATTCTGGATAGTCGCATGTGTTTTATATTTTATATGTAGTTCTATAGTCTATATTGTTCAACATTATATAGATAGAATGTGTTATCAATGCGTAACCTGACGGTTTTGTCTACAACTGATAAGTACCAAAACTTGGTCAAGTGCAAAAGTAAAGTTATGTTTCCTAATATTGATGTAATTATATTACATACATTAATTAATTTAGTTATACAACTTGGCCTAGTTCCTCTTAGAAGTTCGCTTTGTTCTACAAAAAAAGTCGTTTGTGTGTTATATACACATCAACTAATTATATCCCTCTGTTTACAGTACACCGTCGCCAAAGAAAGCAAGTCTCCAACACCGCATATCTCGAAGCGCCAGCAAATTCGCTGCCAACTTCCAAAGTAACGCTCAGAGTAATGCTCAGCCCATCAACGTGCATACTCTCTCGAACCCAGACGACATGAGCTCCAGCTTACTGCGAAGTGACTCCGACCGCAGCCCCCCTGGTAACATCAACCCTTCAGTCAATTTCTTCGGCAATTTTAAGGGATTCTCTCTCACTCCCATAGATAAGAACCAACCTCAAGCTAAAGAAGAAACTGAAGCACCTAAAGTGAATAAACCAAAGAGTGCTATTGCGGAAGCCATCGCCAGTAAAAGCGCGAAAATAACCCCAGTGCACAGGAGCGGCAGTAACAGCCAGAATATTATTACTCAAGGAGTATTAAAACCAGTTTTGAGAAGCGCTCCGCCTTTGCCAGTGGTACCAACCACGACGAAATCCAGCCCAAAAACTAGTCCCTCCGTCAAACGGACTAATAGCTCAGTCCAGAACAAAATTAAGGCTTTAATCAATTCAGAGAAAACTGAAGATGTGCCGGTACAAAATGCTGCGAATCCGCCTCTTAGACCAGTTATTTCTAGTCCAATTCTAGAAGCTTCCACTTGCACGGCGAAGGAATTGATATCACCATTGCAAGGGTCCAAAACTTTGGGACCAATTAGGGCAGCGCCGACAGTGCCTATATCTCCAGATTTTCCCAAAAGGCCGGTGAGTATGCACTCAGCTGGTGTACCGCAGAAGCCTCTTCCGGAAGAGCCTAAAAAAGTTAGAGAGGGCATCTCTCTCAACCGTATAGCGTCTTTCCTAAAGCAGGAAAAGCCCAAAGAAAAAGAACGTAAACCGGTTGAAAGAAGCCATTCACTGCCAAAGAATCCAATTCATCAAATCAAAGTGCCGAAAGTTGATAAGGTTGCGCTTAGAAACTTGCAGATATCAAATCCCATACTTCAGAAAGATATTGATCTTCCAGTGAATACGGTACCGGTAGTATCGGATTCTGAAGATGGTGATGACCCTAAAGCATTTGTAAATAGGGCTCAAAGTATGAGAGCTCCAGCTACACAGAAACCAGTCTTACAGAGTTTCGGATCCATGCGTCAGGCACCGGCTGCCCCTAGACCTCTATCCGGAATAGGAAGGCCTACTGCACCTCCTCCTCCCTTGCCTAATAATTCAGAATCAGCTCCTCCTGTAATGCCAAAACCTCATACCGAAAACAAGTCTGTAGACTACGTGGATTGCATGGAAGAAAAGCAAGCGCCTTTAGCGCATATCGCCGAAGAATCTACGGACAATATCTACGCAGTTATTGAAGAGAGTCCAGAAAAGCATTCAAAGCCGTTACCTGGAATTCCTCCTCCTATGAAAACCATACCCCAGTCACCTCCTGAAGGCTACAATACTCCGAAACCTATGCCTTCCAACTCTGGAAGCACAGATAGCATGGGTTTACTCGGCGAGATTGTGAACGAAATACAGAATCGTAACTTCGAATCTATATACTCCGCATCGACGCTTTCGAGGAAGAAAGAGAAAGAACGAAAAGCGAGAGAGAAAGCCGCTGCGGGTAACAGAGACAGCACGTATATGAACTCTGAATATAAGACTCCTGAGAGCGTGTATAGCAACTCTGGTGCGAAGTCTACCACTTCGACTACCAGCAGTGGCTACTTGCATCCGTCAGCCGTCAACGTGCCTACTTACTTAAAAAAGGATGAAAATAAAGAAGAGGATAAGGCACCACCTGTTCCGGGACCTAACTCCAAAATACCAACATTTTCAAGACAGGTTACTCCACCTGGTCTTAAAAACATATCGACATTCAGAAACGTCCCCCAATCACCTAAAACAACTAAAAACATTACACCTAAAATAACGAACAGTCCAGACGTGGTATCAAGTTGTACGATGCCGGACACGAAGAATGTGAAGCCGCCTGATGTAATTAATAATAATAAGCTGCCAAACGAAGCACCCAAAGTTGCATCAAAACCATCAGTTACGGCGAAACCAAACGATAACAATCGGCCGCCGTTACGGACAGCGCCAACAGTCGATAAAAAAATAGTAAACAAAACTGCCCCTACCCGCAAACCAGGCAACGCGAACTCTAACTTGAATAAGAGTCAAACTCCTGTCATAACCCGCCCAGACGTCGACATTGTTAAGACGTTAGCGGACAATCTAAACAAAAACAAACCTAAAGTAGTACCGAAACCGTCTTCTGTCCAGAGAACAGATAATAAACCAAATCAGACAAAACTAACGGCCAAACCGTCGAATGTTGCCAGTTTACAACAGAAATTCGAAAATAGAAAGTCGCTAGGCAAAGAGATTACAGTAATAAAAAAATAGGCAGATTACTTTATGGTGTCTGCAGATTTGATCGATTTATACTGCTGATCGATGGAATATTTGCCAGCAACGCATTATCAATTTTTAGGACTGAGCAAATATATCGATTATTTTTATCACAGACCGTTTTATTGTATTGTTGTATGACTAAACGATGCTGATATAATTAGTCGATTGACGGTATCAGTCAATAGAATCGACTTACTTTGCAGGCACCTTCACAATATTAAATATTAATTTAATTGAGTTATCTAGTCTGTAATTATATTTAAAAGGCCATTAGAAAGACTCGATATTGTAACAAAGTATGTAAGGATCTGATTTTACAAAGAAATTTTATGTGACGATATGTGTGTTATTGAAAGTTAAATCGTATTTTGGTTGGAAAATGGCTGATTAGAGTAAGCTGCTTTGAAATAATAAGGGATATTTAAAGATACTCATCAAATCAAAGACCCCAAAATGGTACTGTCGTAAAATTGCGCATTTGAAATATAAAAATCACGCATAGAGAAGTAGCTTCTGATCGCCTAACAACTTTTTTTTGTATTCATACTGTCGTTAAAATATTCAAGATATCTCAGTCTTGGCGCTGTGTGCGTGTGAATAAATTCTTGTATAGTATCATATTTTTTCTTTTAGATAATTTTATTAAATCCTATTCCTATACTCATTTATTTAGGATTCAATTTGCCTTGCATTTATATAAACAGCTGATGTAGCTCGTGTTTTAACTAAGCTTGTTATTTATTATATATTTGTGAGCCGTGTTATGTTCTTTCTTTTCTCTAGTATACAGGTTGCATATCTATTCTTATAAGTATTCTGTACCAGCACTGACGTCGATGGTAATAAGACCTCTCTCCTTTATTGGTTGATAGAACTTAAGTCAATGTGCTGTATCTGCCTGAAATTTAGGAAATTATATGTCTTCAATTGCGTAATTTTGCGACAGTAGAGTTGAATATTAGAAGGACAAGTAATGTTCAAAATGCAATAATAACTACGAAATAGTGATGTTAAATAAATGTGAGTGATAAGAAATTATTTTTATTACGCCAGTTATTTCATTACAAATGTACGTAGGCGATAGACGAAATAAAGTGTTCATATTTTGTAACGATTTCGCAATTTTGACGATTAGAAATATCTGTACATAATATTGTAGGGTATATTTCTAGATATTTGTGTGAATTCAGCTCGAAATAAGCGGATTCAAACATATGATATATCTCCAAACTTCTATATTGTGTGTTACTTATAATTAAAATTATTTTGAAACGATATTGTCATTGACTTTGGGAATTTAATACATTGCTTTATATTGACTATAAACAATACATTTATGATGTTAAGTGTTCGAATAAATTGACAATAGTACAAGTAATTGCATACTACAATTGTATTCAAATATCATTCGAATGAAATATGCGCGTCATTAAAGCAATATAACATGGCATAATGTCAGTATATTCTCGATTTATTAGGCACAGTTATAATTCCCCCATTTCACATGATACGTTTCAAATCTTTTAGAATTATGGCAGCTAATGTATTATACGGTATATAAGTATGGAGGTACACTAAAGGTTGACTAGATGTAATTTAAGAGATCTCTGTATATATTACTAGTTATATCTTTTATTCCTTAAATTTAGTGAATATAAAATGTGAAGTGTCTTATGGTACATAATGCTTAATTTGTATTTTTATAAAGAATATAATGTTTGAGATTTATAGACAAATAGTGCCTTTGTGTGTTTGGTACCGTCTCAATAGTAGAATTTATATAAAACATTTTCTGTTTATGAATGGCGTATAACAAGCTGAATTCTGAACATCTATTCCCTTATCTATCCTAATTCTGAAACACAAATTCCCCTTACTATGGCTGCCGAATTTGTGACAATGAAGCCGAAACATACGTCATAGTAGAAAATACAACTCGTCTCCTTGGATTATTTTTCACCAACAAATTATGTAAAATTGTGAGGGCTATTATCCTATTCACTTAATTGAACTAAGGACGTAATAATACGTTCAATAAGACACTAAGTTTTTATACCATTGAATAACTAGTGATACTTATTTTAAATCTCTAGTAATATTATTATTTGTGAATATCTTGGATTTTCATTCCTTTCGACGCATCTTAACACCTTCGATCGTCAGCATGCAATTCCATACATAGTGATTAGTTCTAGCATGCGCCCGCTAGATGCGCATTTAGAAGATGTATCGAAATTCATGTTGACGATCACAAGTGTAGATCTTATGGTTACTAAACTATGTAAATATACTATTTAGACGGTCACCAGTGAAGTGGTAAAGGCACATAGTTTTGAGTGTTGATGCTTTACAATAATTTATATGATATCTGTATGTTCTTAATTCCACTTTATAAATGGTGCTACAGCAAACGAACATGCTTACCATGAAATAGAATAAAACATATTTTTATATTATTAAAAACAGTAATTTTTTGGTGTTGTATTTACAGTAATCTGTGACTGGTCCATAGACATAATTTAGAGGAATTCAAGACAGATTGTTAAATACTATTTAATTTTTTGTATACAATAAATATTTAAACTGTTACAATTCACACATAATAACATAATGTTGTGCTTGTTATATGTAACAAACAAACTTCTATTTCGAATCCGATTCAGACAGTACCCTAGACGTTGCTAGTGTAGTTCTTACATCTGTAATTACGATTCACGCTTTTGTGTATTCTGTGATATATAAATCCTGTGAGGTTAGCTATAACTTTTAAATTGTATCTGGTAAGAAAATTGCTATACGGATTGGCAATAGACATGTTAAAGCATAATTCAACTCTTCCATTAACGAATAATATTAGTAATTCGCGGAGTTTTAGCATAGCGTTTATACATTAATGGATCTACGACTAATGGCTAAATTCAATCTATGGACCAGTCAATATAATGCTTTAATCGGAATAATGCAATAATTTATAAAATAATAGATGCATAATAATAATATTGTCGTCCATCCATAGTCTGTAATCACTGCCACAGCTTGGTACAAAACGTATGGTGCTGTATGTCGCAAAATAACCTCATTACTGATACTGGCGTTTGATTCCCGCCGAAATAATATTTGATTTGAGATGATATTGTCGTTTTTAAAGCGAACTTTGATAACAGAATAAATAAACAACGAAATTGATTAGATGAATGATGAATGTTATAAAAGGAAAATTGGTATATTTTTTATCTTGTTAATATTATTCATCCTATGAAATCTCCATTTCTCTGTTGTAGAGAGTTCCTTCAGTTATTTTAAAAATAAATCATCCTATTATCATAGATCATTCGAATAGCGGAAATAGGGATGTAATGAAATAATTGTAATAAACTTGTCAAATTATTTAAATCATTATTAATGTTTTTTTTACAAATGGTGATTTCGCCAGAGCCGTCTAATTTCGCTAAGTCACTGTTTTCTCCACCCGAAAAGTAACGTGACATAAATCTTTATGAACATTTAAAATAAAAAATATTTCCCCTTCTGATATAAATAAATAATCTGAAGGTTTTTGTATTACTTATATGGTGGAAATATGTGTCCAAAGAACGTGATTTTGTTTACGGTATTCTTGAGAACGAGCTCAGAGTGCTTTTTCGTATTGTTAAAATAGTGATATTTAATCTTAACTACAGTAATAACACATTGTGTGTGTGTTGTCTGCAGTCAATTTCTCAATTGTATAGGTAAACTGTGAAGATAAAGAAACATGGATCTATAAAGACAGTCATTATAGTTATAAAAATAAATCTTCAGTTCGCTCTGGTATTATTATTAATAATTTATACCTAGCTCTCGTTCCACAAATATTTCCATTATTTTTTTCATATTTTATAATTTATACGACAATATAATTTCTTAATTTCCAGTAAATTTGTATTTATTTCATATTTATTTTTCATCTCGTTACAATGTGCTGCTACTTTAGTAATTTAGTTGTGATAATTTAGATGTTTTGAATGCGAAGTACATAATATTTGTAAATATAACCAAAGAAAAATGTGTAAGCGGTGCGCATCTTGTATTCTAAGAGAATGACCATACAAAGCGCAAATTTTGCACGCCGACTAAGATTATTCGGCGCGCTGAATGTACGCCAAGTCCGGATATTCTCTAAGCTTGTTCTTCTTAAAGTTTACGTAAAGTTGTTACAATTAGGACAAAAACGTAATGTTTAATGAAAGTGGCGATGTCTATTACTAAAATTAGCCTTTATTTTATTTCAAGACTGTGAATTATAAATACCTATATTGATTATTACTGATATCAAAATTAGTTATTAAAAGCTAGTTCGATACTTCATTTTTCTTATTATTACAGAAAAAAGATAAATAAAAAATATTTCATGAATAATGTGTTTGATTTATGTATCAATAAGCTTGAGGAATGTGATGAAAGTGAATGAAGCCAGAGAAGTGTGTCAGGATCGTAGCAAATGGAAATCCGTAGTTTCTGCCTGCCCCTCTGGGAAACAGGCGTGAATCTATATATGTATGTATCAATAAGCTCGGCAATATTATGTTTCAAAACTCAAACATATTGCTTTTAACTGATTGAAAGAATGAAATCCTTCATAAATAATAAGTACTAAATTCTTACCAAAGTACGTAAATGTAGTCGAGTCTAATTCTGTCCCATAGAATGTCCTATTGTCTCTATATAATTGTTATTTACGCGTGAGTGCTTTTCTCATCTGGCTAGACTAGAGACCCGACCCTAAGTATATCTCATATTGGAGTCTGATCTTTAAACTAACCAGATTTGGTTAAATATCACTATACACACAGGGACTGCTTACTTCGTTAACGATTTTAAAAGGATAGCAGATCTTTTGGCTATTTTTGATATTTCCAATTTGATTTTATAAATTGTGGCTAATCAAACTCTTCTGATAACCGTCACCAAAGTATTTTATATGTTAATGTGTCTATATGAAAACTGCTTAAAAGATCGGTGTTCCTGACACGTTAACTATAATAGTTAACGTCAATCGAACACCTATCTGCGACCTAAAATAAGACCGTTGGTATAATAATTATACCAACGGTATTATTTTAGGTCGCAACTGAAAATAGCCTTCTAATAGTAGATTCGATTATTTAACAGGTACTTAATGATAACTATTCTCAGAAGGTACTCAGTGTAGGTACACACGGCTACACATCAAGTTAGACACCCTATATACGCATAACTACGCTACATACAAAATATGGAGGGTAGAGGTAAGGAGAATCATCTGTGTACATAAAAAGTGTCCGTCAAAATGCATTAAATTAGGGTGGCGCCACATTAGCATCAGGGTAAATTTTAAAGGAAGCGCCAAATATCAATTAACGTACTATTCACAGTTCACTAAATAAAATCACTCTAGCTACACATTTTCTCATAATCATTCTTAAAGGTTATATTTACTACATTATTTTGTACTACGCAAGTAGTTGAAATTTTCAATAAGTAACTACTTTAATCGACAATAATATTATATTTTTTAACTCGGCATACTTCAATTCGTTTACAATTGCTACATTTCATACCATACCCTTTGTCGACACCAGCGCCATTCTGGAAGGTTTTTGAACTATTATTTAGCTCATAGATGGACATTTTATTTAAATTTTCTCCTATGCGAGATGACTCTTCTTACCTATACCCTCCATAATACAAAATAGAGAATTGTAAGGATAGAGCGTCGTGTCCCGTTCAGCGTGAATGAGACAAAATAACAAAGATATAACGCACTCTCTCGCACGATTCGCAGCGTTCAACTTCTAATAGTTCAAAGTCCAAACAGTCTAGGTTGATGTGTCGCTCTGTGTACGTAGTAGTAAATGAGCGTTTACATAAATAAATATTAATTAAACGCAGCACATTGATTTAGGCAAACTATTTTCCTTATATATTTGGGGATTTATATAAAGTAATTATATTATGTCAGTCCCATCATAACACGACCAGGTTACAGCATAACATAAAATATATTTACTAAGTACTTATATACATTGAAGATGCCCCATGGTGACTGCGTTTTTATCATAGCCGGGAACTACGGCCTAAAATAAGTCGTATGTCTCGGTACTAGTATAGTATTATTATTATCTGTGGTCTCGGCAAGCACGCAATGCTCTTCGAGGCATGGCGCTTACTATAAATTTTAAATATATTTTCAATATTTGTATAATAAATAGGTTCTGTGTGTTATAATGAATTTTATAGTTCATATATTCGGCATTTTCTATTTAATCACCATCTAAACTTTAAATTGCTGAACTACAAGGTTTTAATGTAAATAATGAATTATGTATATTATATTAATATTCAGCCGAATGTATTTAATAATTATGTCTTTAAAATTTGATCACTTTGTATATCGTTTCTTTATTGCCAAAACATATACCATAGATAAAATAATTTATGCCAAAAGACTGATATTCATGACATCAAAATACATGAAAAATTGCGCGAAGCGTGTTTTTGTGGCTGTGATTGTTCGCGACTACGCGTTGTCCCTCTGATTTTATATTTTTCTCAACAATTTATCGATAATATTATAGTTAAAACTTGATATAATGTGAGTAAAAAAATAAACCATACATTAAAATGTATAATATTGTAGAAAATATTCATTTTTTTCACTATTTATTATAATTTTAGGGCGTCCACATCTAAGCCACGCTCAGAGATGACTTTGGAGGAATTAGCTAAAATTGAAGAAGAAGAATTCAGTACAGGACCGCTTTCAGTTCTCACGCAGTCTGTAAAAAACAACACACAAGTTTTGATAAACTGTCGTAACAACAAGAAGTTACTGGGACGTGTAAAAGCTTTTGACCGGCATTGCAACATGGTCTTAGAAAACGTCAAAGAAATGTGGACAGAAGTTCCTAGACTAGGCAAAGGCAAAAAGGTAATTGAATGTCATAGATATATATTTATTTGTTTGTTTTATTTATATTTTTTTGATGTTGCATCTTGATTTATAGGTTATCTAAAAATGGAGAATGAGAATGAAATGGAGTTCACATTATATCGGTCAGAATATGTACCCATAGCCTGTATAAGTATTTATATCCAATTCATAATAACGTTATCAATCCCAAAACATATTCAGGCTTCTTACTTCATTGCCATAAACAAACTACTATCACAACAAACAAAATAACTACCCATTTATAAGAAAACATTACAATGTATTTTTTATACATTATATTATGAGGTAGACTTGAATGAAACTTAAACTCAATTGAACTGCTGATAAGATTCACTTATTATTCTTCGAGTATCTCTTTATCCCATATCCCATAAGGAGTTAGCAAACAATTAAAGCTTGATTTCTTCATACACCTTAAGATCAAATAATTTAGTATTTTATTACTGCAATCTGATTGCTTAATCTCTTAATGACCCAGTATGTTATGAACAGGTGTGTTTGTAAAATATTTGACTCTAACTCCTTTATTTAGAATGTTAGGCATTGTGCTTATGACCCCCTTGTGTTGAAAATGTCCATATAAATCATAAATCTTACATTATATGATGGCCATGTAACATAAATTGGTGGAATCATGCTATATATTTATAGCCTTATAGAATGCTTAACATTAATAAATTATTCAATGTGTATGTTAAGAGATATAAATGAGTAGCATCACCTTTTGGCTTTCTCATTCAAGCTGCAACCACTAAATAAGAAATCATATGGAATCTTCATACTAATGTAATATGCATTCACCTCATCCCCTAAGGAATTTAAGTTTTCAGTCTGTTGACCTGGTCAAGTGATAAAGTACTTAATACTATTATTTATTTATATTTCAGGGCAAAGCTGTAAACAAGGACAGATTCATCTCAAAAATGTTCCTTCGTGGAGACTCAGTGATTTTAGTATTAAGAAACCCACTGGCCACTGCTGCGGGAAAATAACTTAGATAAAAGTGTTAGGTTAAATGTGGGTGTTCAAGAACTTTTCTAATTTAGCATAAGTCATGTTAGCTGTATGGACTGCTATACAATACATACTATTCCATGTTTCAATTAACTATTTGATACAATAAATAACAGTAAAACCTTTATTATTGATATTTTACTGATTATACTATTACCTCTATGATTTACTGCTGATGCTCATAATTCAATTTATGCCATATGCTAACTAAAAGGACATTAAGCTATATGCATTCCATATCATAATATTGTCTTCTGTTTACGCGAGTGTTATTAATTGAAATTAAACTACTATATACAGATTTTATCGCGTTATTTATTTTACACTTTATTACAACATTTTGAAACTGTTACACTACTACTAGATACTATTAAACTTTACTAATTTTAAGCTAATTAAATTATTAAAACTATTAAATCTTGAAGGTTGAATGTTGATGTCTGCTGTGTGTGAACATGTTCAACAGGGGACCAACCACTACCTGAGATTTGACAAACCACAGATTCTCGCCAAAGAACACAGATTCCTACCAAGGATGCTTAGCGAGGCTATTGAAATCAAAAACCATCCTAATTTCAATACAGAAGATGGTTGGAATGTACCACCAGCTTGGGATCCAGTCATTCAAATAGTCAAACCCAAGAAGAAGCAAATCACAGCTAGACTTCATGATACTCCGAGCTCAATCTGCGTAAATAGAAACACCAATGATTAAATTATGTTCCGATACTTTGAAATAACGACACTGGAACATTGAGACAACTACCATCTTAGTCTCCCCGTGACCATGGCTGCTGAAAAGCAACCGAAACATTGGGGAAAGTGTAAACTTAAATATAATAATAATATTCTACCACATACACACAACACCATCTAACCCAAACTAAGCAGAGCTTGTACTATGGGTACTAGACAACGGATAAACATACATATATACTTTTTTTTGTAAATACATACATATTATACATAGAAACACCCAGACCAAAACAAACATCCATGTTCATGCACACAAATGTTTGACTTGTGCGGGAATCGAACCCACAACCTCAGGCGTGGCAGTCGGTTACACTAACCACTACGCCACCGAAGCCGACAATATAAATAGTTTTAATAATTTGATTAGCTTAAAATTAGTAAAGTTTAATAGTATCTAGTAGTAGTGTAACAGTTTCAAAATTTTGTAATAAAGTGTAAAATAAATAACGCGATAAAAGCCGTATATAGTAGTTTAATTTCATTCCATATCACTTAACCTCTTTTAGTTAGTGGATGGCAGATTTGAACATTCACAAATATAATATCTACTCTTTGCTTGGTCAAGGAAACAGCATACTTGTTACTAGTGTTGTTGATACATCAGAATATCATATAAATGCAATTGTGAATATTGCTATATACATAGATATATGTCTTAAATAATAATTAATATTGTTGTGTTCTGTTTTAAACTTAGTAGAATGCTTGGTTGACTGAACTAGACTTACTGACAACAATCCTATTATGCCTAAGCTAAAATTTGACTATGGGTAATCATAATATAAACTATTTTAAGATTATATATATAGAAGTATATTAGTAACATATAAAGGATAGCTTAATGAATGCCACTGCACTGGTATGGCTGCATACTAGATAGTATCATTATTATTATACCATTGACTTGGTATTGTGCATTTTTGGTGGCTATGATACCTTTCTTTTTTATATTAATACTAGTAGTTCACCCGCTTAAGTCCCGTTCCCGTGTGAATATCGGGTTTCACCCCCTTCAAAGTGGAATTTCCAAAAATCTTCTCTTAGTGCTCCCCTACACTTTCCAAGGAACATACATGCCAAATTTCAGCTTCTTGCGTTCAGTAGTTTCGGTTGTGCGTTGTCTGTCAGTCACTCAGTAACGGAAGAGTTTTATTTATATAGATAACTATTTAATGTGGTTCAACATCAAATTAAAAGCTATGCAAATGAGCAATTGTTGCCACCATAGACTTTAAATATGTTGCTACAAAGAGATAGCTCGTGATCCTTCATCTTACAAGTTATTTAGTTACAGCAACTTCAATTCAGAATACTTTAAATTACATATCTCCTCCTTAGTACAAAAAATCCATCTTCATGATTATACTTACATTTAACAGATATATTTTTGTGGTCTCTTGTGCTCAACAACACCTTCTACCGGTGATAACTTAATTCTGTAAGCCATGAGATAGATAGTCTCACATTAACATAATCCACATGTCTTTAGCGCGTGTTGACCTATGGTCCTCCACAGTTCCGGGCTGAGTGTCATTAGTTACGCTGACGACACCCTCGTCACAGCCCGTGGGGGTACCTTCGAGGAGGCGGCCCGTTTGGCCACTATGGGGGTTTCCCAGGTGGTCGGGCGTATCGAGGCGCTGGGTTTACGGGTGGCTCTTAACAAGACGGAGGCCCTGGTCTTTCATGGGCCTCGTCGCGGTCCACCCCGTGGCGCCTCGATAATGGTGGGCTCGACGCGCGTTCCCGTCCAGGCCCACATGAAATATCTGGGCTTGGTGCTGGACGGAAGGTGGCACTTCGACGAGCATTTTAGACAGCTCGCCCCGAAGCTTCTCGGCACTGCGTCCGCCCTCGGGCGGTTATTGCCAAATTTGGGCGGGCCTAGTGCTGGTTGCCGGCGACTCTACGCGGGGGTTATCCGGTCGATGGCGCTTTACGGCGCACCGGTGTGGGTTGACTCCCTGACCGCTTAGTGCAGGACTCTCTTGCGGAGACCGCAGAGAGTCATAGCGGTCAGGGTAATACGAGGATACCGCACGGTGTCGGCCGATGCAGCTTGCGCATTGGCCGGGACACCCCCGTGGGATTTGGAGGCTGAGGTGCTCGCCGAAGTGTACACAGTGAGTGAGGAAATGCGGGAGGAGACGGGTTGCCGTCCCCTTCCGGCTATCATAGAGCGCGCGCGGAATCGGGCCCACCAGGGCATGATTTTAAAATGGAAGGCGCGGCTGGAGGCTCCTATGGCCGGTTTCAGAACCGTTGGGGCCCTCCAGCCGGTGTTGGAGCGGTGGGCAGGGCGGCAGCATGGGACCCTTTCCTTCCGGCTGGTGCAGGTGTTGTCAGGGCCCGCCTGCGTCTCGAGGGTGAGGCGCTCAAGGCGGAGGTAAAGGCGCTCCGTCGGGGCTTCACTGAAGCGAAGACGGAGGCCGCTGCGGCGACGACTGCCGCCACCGCCGCCGCTGCCGCCGCCGCCACTGCCGCCACTGCGGAGACGCGGACAGGCCCTGCCGCCCCCCAGGTGGGTCCCGAGGTGGTGGAGGAGCTTAAGCGCTCCCTTACCATCACGCTCGGGACAATGTTAAGCGCCCGGCTCGCGGGGCTTGAGGACCGGCTTCTGCCGGCCCCGACGGTCCGCCCACCGCTGAGAGCGGATGCCAGGAGGGCGGGGACAGACGCCACGCCGCCCACACCGACGCCTCAGCCAGCCAGGGCACCCAAGGTGGGCAAGAAGGGGACCAAGCAGGCCCCTAAAGCTGCCGCCGCTCCTGCAGCGGCATCGACCGCGGGTCCCTCTAGCTCTAAGGGGACCCAAAACGCCAGCCGGGTTGCTCCTGCCGCCGCCGTCCCTCAGGAAATATGGCTTACAGTGGTAGGCAAGGGAAAGGGAAAGTCCTGCTCTCCCTCCACTGCATCTGCGCCTGCCCAGGTAGCCCGTGGCCCCGCCACCAAAGCTCGGCCTGTTGCCCCTGCTGCCCCCAAGAGTGTGGCGACAGGACTAAGGTCCCCAAAATCCGCGGCAGTCGTGCTGTCATTGCAGCCCGACGCCGTGGCAAAGGGGTTTACCTATGCTGCTGCCATCAGGGAGGCACAGGAAAAGGTCGACCTAAAAGAGCTGGGTATCGACCAGCTCCGCTTCCGTCAGACGGCTACGGGAGCCAGGATCTTAGAGATTCCTGGCTCCCAAAGCGGAGAAAAGGCGGATAGGCTCGCGGAGAAACTCCGCGATGCCCTGTCCGCAGTGGCCAGTGTCACCAGACCCATAAAGTCCACAGACTTGCGGATTGTGGGCCTGGACGATGCTGCCACAAAGGAGAAGGTGGTGGCGGCGGTCGCAGCGGCGGGCGAGTGCGAAGTTCGGCTCGTCAAGGTCGGGGAGATCCGCCCTGGCTTTGATGGCGCCGGCTCCACCCTTGTGACCTGCCCTGTCTCAGCAGCAAAAGTGCTGCTGAGCAGGGGCAGGCTTCTTATCGGGTGGAGCTCGGTGAAGGTGGTTGCGCTGGGGGAGCGCCCCATGCGCTGCTTCAGGTGCATGGGGCTGGGGCACACGCGCCCCCAGTGTCCTGCTGCGGCCGACAGGAGTGATCTGTGCTTCCGTTGTGGAGACGCAGGTCACCGGGCGGCCAACTGTGGCAAGGCCGGGCTCCGCTGCGCCATTTGCGCAGAGGCGGGAAAGCCCTCGGGGCACGTTATGGGGGGGCGCAGCTGCAACCCCCCGAAGACGAAGGGAAAAGCCCCTGGGACCCGGGCCACCCCTGCGGCCACTAGTCAGGCCGCCCCTGAGGCAGCGCGCCGCGAAGCAGTGTGCGGGGAGGTTGTGATGTCTGATTAGTATGGATCAGGTCGGACATCACAACTTCCTCCAGGCGAACCTGAACCACTGCGCCGGGGCCCAAGACCTGCTCATGCAGACCCTGGTGCAGTGGGAAATCGGTGTGGCCCTCGCCGCGGAGCCGTATTTCGTTCCCCCCAGTCCCTATTGGGCTGGGGACTTGAACGGCTCCGTGGCCATCGTTGGGAGGGTTGGCGGCCCCCTCCTCTCAGTCGAAGAGAGAGGGGCGGGGTACGTGGTGGCCAGGTGGGAGAGGTATGCGATCGTTGGCGCATACTTCTCTCCCAACAGAACCGCCGCGGAGCTGGAGGTCTTTATGGACCTCCTGGCTGCGGTGGTGAGAAGGCAGGCGCCACGTCAGGTCCTCCTAATGGGGGACCTGAACGCCAAGGCCCGGGAATGGGGCAACCGCTCCACTGACACTCGAGGGGAGATAGTCAGGGAGTGGGCGGTTGCCACAGGACTGACTCTCCTCAATAGAGGGTCGGTCCACACGTGCGTGCGATGGTGTGGGGGGTCCGTGGTGGACCTAACGTTCACTAGCCCCGCTGTCGCGGCACGTGCCCGGGCCTGGAGGGTGATGTCGGAGGTGGAGACGCTCTCGGACCACAAATACATAAGGTTCGAGATCTCCGCCTCCGACAGTCAGGGGAGGTCCCGGCGCGTGGTACGGGCGGATTTTCCGCGCTAGTCGGTGAGTCGCCTCGACGCCGAACTGGCGGAAGAGGCGGCTATCGTCCAGGCGTGGCTTGCCGCCCCCACGCACCCGGTGGAGGTAGACGTCGCGGCCGGCCGTTTCCGCGAAGCGGTCACGGCCGTCTGCGACGCGGCCATGCCGAGGGCTCGCCGCCACCCCGGCCGCCGAGAAGTGTATTGGTGGAGCTCGGCGGCACGGCGGCCTTACACGCGGTGTAGGCGGCGGCGGCATGGCCGGACAAACAACCAGCTGTCGGCCGAAGAACTGCAGGTCGAGCTCCGGCTGTACGGTGAGTACCGTGCAGCCAAAAAGGAGCTGCAGCTGGCCGTTGGCCAGGCCAAGTCCCGGGCCTGGGGTGAAGCTCTGGAGGGCCTGGATAGGGACCCATGGGGGCGTCCGTACAGGGCTGCCCGGAATAAGTTCCGGGGCCTGATGCCCCCCGTCGCGGAGTCCCTAGAGCCGGAGCTCTTGGGCAGGGTGCTGGTGGGGCTCTTTCCCGAACAGGACCCTCACCACACCCCTCCGACGATGGCGCCGTCCGTCCCGGAGGAATTGGACCCGGCCTCCATCCCGCTTGTATCGGAGGCGGAGATGGAGACGGCCGTCAGCCGCTTACGTGGCAAGAGGACGGCACCGGGTCCTGACGGGATACCGGGGCGGGTCCTCCAGATCGCCCTCAGAAAGATGGGCGATCCGCTTCGGGAGCTGTTCGACGCGTGCCTCACGTCTGGACGGTTCCCGAAGCTGTGGAAGGACGGCCGCTTGTGCCTGTTGCGAAAGGAGGGGCGAGATACAACTTCGCCTTCCGCATACAGGCCAATCGTGTTGCTGGATGACACTGGAAAGCTGCTAGAGAGAGTAGTGGCTTCGCGTGTCATCCAGCACTTGGAGGGGACTGGGCCGGCGCTATCGCAGGCCCAGTATGGGTTCAGAGCGGGGCGGTCCACGATAGATGCCCTGCTCTGGCTCAAAGACTGGACGCAGGAAGCGGTCGGTGGGGGGAACAAGGCGTTGGCTGTCTCGCTGGACATTGCCAACGCCTTCAACAGCCTCCCGCATGGAACAGTACAGGAGGCGCTCCGGTATCATGGAGTGCCCCTGTATTTGCGGAGGCTGTTGGCCGACTACCTCCAGGACCGCGAGGTCCTGGTGGAGGGACGCGACGGTTTGAGGCGCCGTCGCGTATCCTGCGGGGTTCCACAGGGGTCGGTGCTGGGACCGCTCCTGTGGAACGTTGGCTACGACTGGGTGCTTCGGGGCACGCTTCCCGCGAGTATGCGGGTGGCGTGCTATGCCGATGACACCCTGGTCGTAGTCAAGGGGAGGGATCTCGGGGAGGCGGTGCGGTTGGCCGCGGTGGGAGCTGCCCTAGTGGTCGACCGTATCCGCGCCCTGGGATTGGAGGTTGCCCTCTCCAAGACCGAGGCCCTATTGTTCCATGGACCTCAGGGAGGACCTCCTCCAGGTACGCGAGTGGCACTGGACGGGGTCCTGGTCCGGGTTGGGAC
Organism: Catocala fraxini; assembly: GCA_930367265.1. Classification (NCBI taxonomy): domain Eukaryota; kingdom Metazoa; phylum Arthropoda; class Insecta; order Lepidoptera; family Erebidae; genus Catocala; species Catocala fraxini. Next base: position 14,034,495 of record OV884047.1, on the reverse strand, counting down.
CCAAATGAGGTACTTGGGTCTCATCCTGGACGGGAGGTGGACTTTTGGGGCACACTTCACCCAGCTGGCCCCAAAAGTCCTGGGAGCGGCGGCCGCCCTGGGGAGGCTGCTGCCCAACGTGGGTGGCCCGAGCGCCACTTGTCGCCGACTGTACTCCGGAGTGATCCGGAGTATGGCCCTTTACGGGGCACCGGTCTGGGCGGACGCCCTTAGTCGCGACAATAAGACCCTGCTGCGACGTCCGCAGCGGGTCGTCGCGACAAGGGCCATACGCGGTTACCGGACGGTGTCCTGGACGGCGGCGTGCGTGCTGGCCAGTGACCCCCCCTGGGAGCTACAAGCGGAGATCCTCGCCGAAGTTTACCACTTCGTGGCGGCGAGGAGGTCCCGCGGGGAGCCCCCGGGGTGGGAGGAGGTCGCACACTTGCGGCGACAGGCGCGGGCCGCTCTATTGAGGCGGTGGACGGAGGACCTGGCTTCACCGACCCCGGGCCAGTGGACGGTGGAGGCCATTCGCCCGGTCCTCCGGGGGTGGATAGGGCGGCGATTCGGGTCGCTGACCTTCCGACTGGTGCAGGTGCTTTCCGGGCACGGATGCTTCGGAAAGTATTTGCACCAGATAGCGAGACGGGAGGCGACCCCGGCCTGCCACGAGTGTGGGGCGCTGGAAGACACAGCGCTCCACACGCTGGAAGCGTGTGCCGCGTGGGGGCCGCAGCGGCACACGCTTTCGGCCATAATAGGCGGAGATCTCTCCCTGCCGAGCGTGATCAACGCCATGCTCGGCGGCGAGAGGTCGTGGCAGGCAATGGTCTCCTTCTGCGAAGCTGTCATGACGCAGAAGGAGACCGCGGAGAGGGTCAGGGAGAACAACCTCCTCGCTGACCCTCTCCGGCGCAGACGGACGGGAGCGAGAAGGAGGCGATTTGCCCGCCTTCTCGCTCCTGTATAGTGGGGTCACTGGTACAGAGTCGGGGGACTCTCTACCGGCTTGCACGACCCCACACGTCTGGGGGATGGCCTTGGTGAGCAAGGCTGTCCCTCCACAGGTGCTGAGGCCCGGTCACCAACAGCCGGGCCAACCGCCGGGGCGGGATGGTGATTGCTAACGCGACCCCATCCCGCCCCACTCCGTCGGCGGAGGGACTGCTCACCCCAGGTTTTTAGTGAGTATACCGACCCCCTTCAGGGGCGGCGAGTCTCACATAACCACCCTTCCCCCCCCCCGGGGGAGGGGGTATCCATAAAGGATTTTCCTGGGTCAAAAAAAAAAAAAAAAAAAAAAAAAAAAAGGTTTTGTCAGGGCACGGTTGCTTTGGCAAATACCTGCACACGGTCGCTAGGAGGGAACCGAGTCCCATCTGCCACCACTGCGAGTGTGTGGAGGACACGGCGCAGCACACGCTCGAGCAATGTTCTGCTTGGGCGGTGCAGCGCCGTGAACTCATTGAGGTTGTGGGTGAAGACCTCTCGCTGCCGGCCGTGATCAAAGCCATGGTCGACAGCGAGAGGAAGTGGGCAGCGGTCCCATCCTTCTGCGAGGACATCATCTCGCAGAAGGAGGCGGCGGAGCGGATCCGTGAGGAAAGTATCCTTGCGGATCCGAGCCGTCGCCGGCGAACCGGGCGGCGCAGGCGCGCGTTCGCGCGCCTCATGCCGCCGTAATGTAGGCCGCGGGCGGAAGAACGGGGATCTTCCACCCGCCAGCCATTGAGTCGGTCCGACGCCCTCTGTAGTGCCGGGGCGTCGTCCAGGAGTTGTAGTCTGCTGGGTCGCTGAGGTAGTTTCTTTACCAGCGGCCCATCCACTATTCAAGGCAGCGAAGGGGCACACAGTGGGGTTTTAGTCCGTATGCCCGAAATACGGGAGAGCCGGACATAACCCTCTCGCCTCCCCTAGTGGTGGGGGGGTATGCATCAGGTGCATATCCCCACGTAAAAAAAAAAAAAAAAAAAAAAATGGTCCTCCACAGTTAAGCTTATGACACCGTCATTGCTAGGACATGCTAGGCATTGTCAACTTGGTGATCACTGACAGTAAATTGCAATGATGAAGGACTGACTCAGTTGAAAAATGGCTTTTAGGCAAATTAGTACCTCTACTGCATATTGAATTGATCTTGCTAGCAAAAATAATGTTCCTAAAAGATTTCTCTACTGTAATGATGAGTAAAAAGTACTTAATAGTTCTACATACATTTTTGTAAAGAGTATTGCATTAATTGGGCAATAGGCTGTGCCCACCATTGAACGAGAAACGAGCAATTTTCTGATAAAAGTGGTCTAGAATTCATCGTTTCTGGCAATAATTAAAATACACCTCAATACGGTCGTCATATGCAGCAGTATTTTTTTACATCTAAGTAACTACCTAGATTTAAAAGAAATGCTGCCGCACTAGGATTAATCTGTATCGCAGGGTATTTTAGAAGTACCTATTGAAACAATGGATACAAAAGAACATTGAGACTCAAACCTAGGTATTTGTGGATCATACAAATTCTCTTGTTTGGGAATTGAACCCATAGCATTCCTCCCAGTGCAGTGACAGGGCGATCACTTAACCATTGCGGCAAACCACCGATGCAAATGGTCCAGTGCACATTACTCGCCCCTAATATAATCTTAATTAAATCTATTATTAGCTGTGTGAACTGTTACTTTATTAATGTATTTATTTAAAAGTTTCAAGCAAAAGTAGGAAAAGAGATGAAAGAAAAATGCTATAAAGAAAATTGATATAGGTACTTATACTTGTTACGTTTTCGCCTGCATTTTAAAAACGCATAGGACCAACAAATGTACATAAGTAAATATGAAAGTATATATTGACTTAAAATAAAATTTATTGTTATATTTTGTCCTACGTTCTAGGAAATTCATACCCATTACATACATGTAACTTTATGCATAATATTCCTATTTAAGCCTGTACTTGAAGTCATCGGATTCCTGCGAACCTGATGTAAACCATTAAGTCTCTATTGAAATTAAACTGCTATATACGGATTTTATCGCGTTGTTTATATGACACTTTATTACAAAATAAAAAATTAAAACAACCATGGCTGCTGAAAAGCAACCGAAACGTCGGGGATAGTGTAAAAATAAATTAAATCTAAATAGTTTAATAATAATTTAATTAGCTTAAAAAATTGTAAAGTTTAATAGTAGTAGTAGCGTAACAATTTTCAATTTTTTTTAATAAAGTGTCAAATAAACAACGCGATAAAATCCGTATATAGCAGTTTAATTTCAATGAATAATATTCGCGTAAATAGAAGGCAATATTAAGTCTCTACTTGCCGTATTATTTAAATAGCTAGTGAGAAAAGGCTAGATTTATCATCCCATCCATGACACAACTTACAGCTAAGAATGCATCAACCCACACCGAGAATAAAATTTGGCATTGCACGAAAGAAATCTAACTACTTTGAAAGTTTGAACCACGTAACAAAGCTTAGAACCAATGGTTCCAATTCAGTACATACGAAATTTTGAAATGCGCTGCATATAGATGGCGCTATTATCAGGTTTTAATGTCGATAGTCTCCGTTCAATAGCCTTTGATAATAACCTCGGACGTTCGCGCCACAAGCCACAACCGCGTTCATAACATGATTTTGTTTACGCATTGTCGGATAGTCAATCCTTGCGGCTACACGCACGGAACGTATTACGCCGAGTTTCAAAACATCGTGATTTTGTGAAAAATGACAGTACGAGTTTGAAAGTGTTGAACTTGTTATTTTCCCGCCTTTTCCTGGGCAAGTGCATACTGTGCATTTTGTTATCTGTGATCATTTTTAAAACAAGGCAAAGGAAATCTTGCACCTCAAGCGTAAGTACCTATTTATTTATTTTTTGCTAAATGTTATTACACATAATAGTAAGGGAATAAAATAATTCATCGACTGTAATGTAAGGTATCAACGTAAGTACTTAGATACAACCTTTATTGCATTATTTTCTATAAATACATCCATCTACTGTATTGTTATCTAGGTACCTACTTAATCTAATGGGAAAGAAAATAATTATGATCACCTACCAGGCTAGAAAATATTAAAAGTACACAATTATCGATGAATTCATCGAATGACCGAAACGAAACCTGTTGCTCTAGTATTAGTGGATAAGACTGTTTCAAACAAGAATGCGCCCAAATTAACATAGGTACTTAGTTTAGTGTAGGTATGTGATAAAATACAAGCCCAAGTCAGAAATTGGCAATCTAAACTGGAAAGGTGTTCCTACTTACTCCTGTAACTCTTTTCCTATATTGCGTCGCCATAGGATGTCGCAAACTGTTTCGGGATTGCTAGCACATATAATGTAGGTAGTTTGGTATAGAAATACTTACTTAATTCGCATAGGGCGGGTATTGGACAAAACATATATTTAAAACCTTTAATAAGAAACATCTGGCCTGTCTGGAAAAAGGTTTCGGAAGGTAATAAAAATATTTTCATGCAAAATTGTTTATTTTTCTATGCGGTATCTCATCGCATTTTTAATGTCGCAACGCGCAAAACACTTGCACAATTATTGATTTTAATATTTGCGTACTGGTTTAGTCCAAACAATATTTATGCAACTTCAAAATGACGCCATTTAAGTATACCAATATAGGTACATATATATGTTTGACGAAATATTTTAGATAATTTTTATTTATATCTTAGTTATGTATTAACCGGTCGTATACCGCCGGCTCGCATACCAGCCGGCAGATTTGTACCCGTCGTAGGCCGGTGGCTCGCATGCGAGCCACCAAATTGGCGCCAAAACGCCGCGCGCCGCCTTCGCTTTAGCTTAAGCTAACGTAAAGCCAATTTGGTGGCTCGCATGCGAGCCACCGGCCTACGACAGGTACAAATCTGCCGGCTGGTATGCGAGCCGGCGGTATACGACCGGTTAACAAATGCAAATATATGCGCGGCATTTATCAATAGATTGCTTTAGTAGCCATAAGTGGATAGATACTAAGTAGAATTGAAAACGGTACGAGTAAATATTGTGTAGGTATATACATAAGTCATGTAGCTTGCAGAGTGACTCGGTCACATGCATAAACAACGTGCTTACTTAAAAGGCTTGACCGCATTCGTAGAATTTGGTAAAACAATGGAGAGAAAAACGTCTTGGAGCTACCCACTGAAGACAGACATTAAAATAGCCGAGATATTAATCTGACAGTTATAATTGTTACATTACTGTTTTAAATTAATTGGATGAATGGTTCAATGGTGTTAATAGTCATGTTGCTATAATACGCAGAGAATTTATAATCTAAACCGTCTGAAATTTACATATTTTATGATATGGGAGTTGTGTTTGTAAAGCCTCCTGTCTCCTCTAGGGCGAATATTTTTTGCTGTTAAGTATGTATGTCTACGTGTACCTGTATCGCATTTTAGATGTAGACGATTCAAATATTTAAAAATGTCTAGTTTCAAAGATCTGTGTTTTTATACAACACGATAGGATAGTTTTTGTACCGATAGCATCTTCTAGAACTCAATCATCAAAGTGAGTAGTGATGGTTATTGATTGATCACGTTGATACGATTATTCAAAACTAGATGTGGCCGCGGTTTCACCCGCGTTAATGATTACTGCGCCGCTCCCATGGGTCGTAGCGTGATGTTATATAGCCTATAACCTTCCTCGATAAATGGGCTATCCTAAACTGAAATCTTTTTTCAATTTGAACCAGTAGTTCCTGAGATTAGCGCGTCAACCAACCAAACAAACAAACAAACATACTCTTCAGCTTTATAATATTAGTAGATATAGATTAAAAATATTTATTGAGTCCTACGACACCATACATAAATACAGAACAGATCGACAACTGATTGTGGTATCGAATTAGTATTTTACGTGTTTTTGTGTCTCTAGATTATTAAGAACAATACTATTGAACTAAATTATTTTCATACATTTTTTAATAGCCAGATTTCTGATTAGTTATCAACATTTATAATACAACGTCAACCATTAAAATATATAAGGTTCGTATACTGAAGTTCATTATTTAAATGTTAACTGCCGGTGATTTTACCTAGGTATATGAAAGCAGTTTTCTTTTAGAAAATCTTTAACTAATTGATAATAATATGCAGTTATAATAATAATTGTAATATAGTTATAGTAATCAAATTTGAGGACCATGGTGGAATGTCCACATTTAAGTAGCTGGAACTTTGTGTGTAAAAAAGAAATAATTGCTTGCATCGGACATGAATAGGTAGGTACCAGTAATTCGAGCAAACCATTTACAATAAATATCGAATATTTCTTTAAAATCGACTTATATTCGGCATCTTAATGTGAAAGAAACCTTCCTTTCTGTTACACGATGACAGAAAGAAATACCGACCTTCATTATTATCTAGAGCCATGATATTTTGTATTAAGGACATAGGTGTTATAACATCATTATCAAGTTATTATTATCAATACACTTAATACTATACTCCACTGGCCTCGACTAAGAATTAAAGAGTTTCATATAATATCTATTGCAAAAAATATGCGATGCGGCAGACTACTGCATTTATTCTCACGATATACTCCTTGCCATTTTTTACCTTGGCAATACTAGTTGTCCCAATTCAGGGCTTACAACACTAGGTCATACGTACAACTACGTGCGAATACTTGATTGAAGTACCTAGTACTATAAATTCCATAAGACGTACCTACCTAGCTAAGATGCTTGCCTTCGATAAGGACGAGGTGTAGAAGAAAAACTACTACAAGTATTAATTATACCTATTGATTAAATCTTGTCACTGATTTTTAAATGTAAAAAGAGTTCTCGTAGTCACCTGCGGGCAAAGGCATATATATATATTATGAGGTAGGCCAATTGCTGTCCACCAGGCATATTGCCACACCCCATGCCGAAATTGGGGATTACCTAGCCGTAAACTAAATTATTAATACTTTACTCAAGATAGAAATCATACCCAAGACCTCACAAACAACCTAGGTGAGAAAAAGAGGCGCAAATATTTGCAAAATAAATAAATCTAGTAAACTATACAATGTACTTATGTCCTTTATTGTAGTTTTTGTGATACTACTCTGAATAATATATTACGATGGGATTCTCTGTACAAATCTGATCCGTATTTGACTGGTTTTATACTTATACTAAGAAATTGGTAATTTTGAAAACTCGAATTGGTACCTTTTGCGAAAAGGACATTCTGAGAAAGGGTAATATTGCGACCTGTTGACATTGTTGCGAAGTGAACATTTTGCAATTGAGCTAACTGAGGCATTCATAATATTTTCTTCTTTTCTATTAAGTGGGATTACATAATATTGTCTTCTGTTTACGCGAATATTATTCAATGAAATTAAACTACTATATACAGATTTTATCGCGTTGTTTATATGACACTTTATTACATAATTTTGAAAACTGTTACACTACTACTACTATTAAACTTTACAAATTTTTAAGCTTATTAAATTATTATTAAAACTATTTAGATTTAATTTAATTTTTCACTTTCCCCGACGTTTCGGTTGCTTTTCAGCAGCCATGGTCACGGGGAGACTAAGATGGTAGTTGTCTCAATGTTCCAGTGTAGTTATTTCAAAGTTGTTCAAAGGAGATAATTTATTAATTGGTGTTTCTATTTACGCACAATGAGCTCAAATTATCATGAAGTCTAGCTGTGGTTTGCTTCTGAAGTGGAATTAGAAATCTAGTAGCAAAACATAGATGTCACCTATAAGCTATAACACGTCGATTAGAAATAATTAGGCGTATGTTTATCGTATCATATTACATACAAAAACTTATCTAAACTTCAAAGAACATTTAATACATGAAGCTTTCTGATAATATTAAACCGATATGTGTAGTTATAACCCAATTGCCTTTATTTCTCATTAAATTGGATGTTTGCATAAGCCACCATAATCCATATATACTCTTATATGTAAATACAAGTAGATAATATTAGATAGTGGAGTTTTCCTAAACAGATCAATCATTTTGATAGACACTGACGTATGCAAATTAAAAGCTTATGGGCTTTTCCACAGACCACGGAACGAGCTAGTATCCTTCTTGAGTAGACCCTCTTTATAAAGTATATAAAAGACAGATTTTACTCATGTAAATGTAGGTTAGATTAGGTTAGTAACAATATGTTTTTTGGATGAAATACCTGTCATCCAGTACCTTATATCGTTTTCTGTCCCCTGACAACAAGTGTGCGAAGTTTCTTGGTCGAGTAGTTAAGGCATGGCAGCGTAACAAACAAACTCACACTCGTTTATAATATTACTAGCTGACTCGCGCAACTTCGTCTGCTTCACATAAGAGGATTTTCCCCGTTTTTGCAACATTTTTTTTATGCTTTGCTCCTTTTGGTCGTAGCGTGATGTTATATAGCCTTACTCGATAAATGGGCTATCCAACACTTAAAGAATTTTCAATCGAACCAGTAATTCCTGAGATTAGCGCGTTCAACAAAAAACAAACTCTTCAGCTTTATAATATTAGTATAGATTTAGGATTCAGCTTCCGTATGTTTGTGTCTGCAAAACTCGAAAAGTAGTCAATAGATTGACTTGAAATTTTCACGCAGCGTTTCATTTCTATAAAATAATGTTTTTCTGTACTTTATATACCAAAGTTCTCACGGGAATAGGAAATACTTCCCTAATAATTAATATCAGGCTAAGCTACAGCCAAGCATGGCCGGGTAGGTTTAGCTAGTATTCTATACAATTCAAGCGTATCAGTGACAACTACGCAGGCGATTTAAATATATACTTACTGACGCGGAGTATTATGTGCTCTGTGAGCTTTTCCATTTAATATCGGGGCCAATTGCGTAATAGATAAGTGTTTAGTCCGTCTAAAAGGAGTAAAAATAAGTTATTAAACCAGATCTGCATGGATTATGGTAGAAACATCTGTCATTGCCAAGGCTTGATTGGAAATGTCTGTTACAACAAATCGGCTTAGAGTAGTAAGATAGATACAGCATTTCACCCAGCAAATACTAGTGCCGGTTTTATTTATTTCTTATGGCACACAAAACAGGACACAGTGCAATCACAATATTAAATATGGTGGTATAAAAATTCGCACAAATCTACTTTTTATCCTATCTCTGCTTTTCTTTTATCCCATCTCAATCAAAGGTTACGGTAACCGCATAACATCTGGCAGGCAGTGTGGTAGTATGCTCACAAAAAAATATATGTATAAGTAATAAAACAAATTGATAGAAAATTTACAATATAATATGTCGTAAGAACCGCATAATGGCGACTGGCTTATAGTATTGTAAAGAAAATATGTGAGCAATTGTGTCTGTGAAATACTGTGTTTATAAAAATATTTATAACTTAGCTCAGATAAACTGATTCATGTATGATACAGATCTAAATACGAAACGAAGATATTAATGTTTGTTTATTTGTTAAAGCTTCACACAGAAACTGCTAAACGAATTTCGACGTGGTTTTTACAATTTGGTACCTTAGGATTCAACTTAAAATCAAACCCACATTTCATGTACCTAACTACCTACTTACGTTCAGTAGAACAGAAGGTATACTGCATAATATGACCCACGTAAATGTCATTGCGGGCAGTGGTTAACTCTACACATCGCCTGCAGATTATGCGACAATTGAGTCGCAAGCATAATTTCATAAGCATATAAACAAGAAACAAAGGCCGATAATAGTAAATACATAAATCAGTAGGCAACGTTATAGTTCCGCCACGGTGTGTGATCATACACAAAACATAGGAGTGCTTGTTTTGTTACATACCTATGTACTTTATTATGACGATCTCTTTGAGTTAAGGTGTGGGAAGTTCTTGCACAATCACGGTGACGTGACGCTTTTAGAAATAAGAAACCATGTTTTTAGTTGTCATGTTTTATTTTATAAATGGAACGGTATGATGGCAGTAATGTCAATACTTGCGCAATTCTTGATCAAGGTACCTAGTCGGGCAGTGTTATTAAATGTTCTTGGCTTACTAGAATAGCCGGTAAATAGATGGCTATAGAGTTATCCTTTTAGGAGTAAAGCCGCATTTGAAGTCCTGTTTTTCAAGCATACGTTTTTAAAATCTGGAGTTAGGTTTCGCTAGTTTAAAACTCCCAGTTCAAAGTACTTTAGGCTGCAATTATTTAATAGAGACTTATCCATCTCACTGAAGCAAAGTCAACGTTCTAGCTACGTCGTATCAAGCAAGATATCTGCATCAGTCCAGTAGCGTGAGTTTGCGCCTCTGCGCAGTCTCTGTAAGTCCCGGATTTGATGCCTAAATGAAACAACATAACCATATCTGGTTATTTAAAATCTGAAGAAGACTATTTTCAAATAAAATTGTATAGTGTCTGGAAAAGGTTTTAAATGACCTTATGTTGTGTTGATACGTTGTCCTCGAAGGAATTGTAGAAGGTAAATAGTGATGACCTTTGTACTTTGCACTAGCCACAAGTAACACCTCCTTTTTTATAGTAAAACATAATTATATTATATTACACAACTAATTTTAGTTACGGAATAGTGAGGTCTACTGCTCTGCCGTTCGCTAACTAAAAATACTCATTTAAAGGCTTTTTAGTTAGCGGGCGCCAGTGCGATATCATCATTTTAAACACCGTCTTTTAAACTTATGTTTAATATGGTTGTTCAATTTTAAAAAAAATTGGTTGTAACCATTGTGTGTTTAAGAAATAAATTATGTCCACTCAACATTCGACATAGGGGCAGTGGAAATCACACGTTTACCATTCGGTGCAATTCGATTTGGGTGAAACTTGACACTCGGCTAAAACATTTCATGCGTCATTCATTGTCATGTATGTCATTCCTAGCGGAGTCGCGGCCTGAAACTAGTATGTACTAAATTGCCCTTTACCCGTACGCCTATTCCCATAATAAAGATAGTTGAAGTAAGTATCAATCGATGGAAATTGCAGCAATTAAGTGTTTACCAGTTTGAAGCGGATCGTTCCGGCGAACAACAGCGCAATCTTGTCTTGTCCGGTTACCATTAAACAATTGAACAGTAACTGAAAAACTGCGGCCTTATAATAATACGAGAACAGTTGTTTACTTGTAATTAATACGCTTTTATATAATAGTTACGTAATAATATAGTTTTTACGTCCATTTCTATACTAATACTAGCTTTTGCCCACCATTTCTATGTTGCAGGGTACTTTACAAACATTGAACAATGAACACAAAGAACACACATACACGAAACACCTATTTGTGCATGAGCCAATTTTTGTGTGGGTATTGAACTGTGGAGGAACGGAGTGTGATGTCCCTCCAACACAAAGGGAGGATCCTCCGACCAGGCTGGTCTGTGCGGAGTCGCCACAGAACCTACACCGCTAACAGTGGCAGCGGCGAGGATACCTCTTAAACCACTATGCTACGCCATACGTGGGTAATTCCCCGTGCGAGATAGGTGTGACGTCACCAAATAATTAGCAAGTGCGGGTTCACTCTAATATTAAAAAGAGGAAAGATTTGTATTTTTGTTTGTTTGTAATGCATAAACTCAAAAATGACTGAACCAATATTAAAAATTCTATCACCATTAAAAACGGCTTTATCTAGAAGTAACAGGCTGGATAACATCACGCTACGTCACAGCTATGGTGCAATAACTATATGCGTATATAGGTGAAACCGCGGCGACAATTCATGGGTAATAGGAATCTAATAAAAACGATCGATAATAAATAAATATACCCTCTCATTGATATAGGGTTTTTATACATCAATATACCTTCTCTATTAAAACATGTGCGATCTTACGCAATGCCAGCTTTTTCTACATAGCATCAACTCTATGTTTTTATAGAATTAAATTCGTAAACAAACATAGAAACCGTTTGAAAATGATCGGTTACCGAAACCTACGGCAATTATATTATTAAATCGCCTAGACTATGTACAATTTATAGGCTACAAATAATATATAATTTACGTTACAATAACTATAAAATAATAATATCAGTCCTGAATATAAACTGTCCTACTGGGTATTGGCATCTTCTCAGTGTGAGAAGGGTTAAGCCGTAGTCCACAACGCTGGCCTAGTGCAAGTTTGCAGAGTCACACATCTTCGAGGACATAAAGGAGAACTCTCAAACATGCAGGTTTCTTTTTGTGGAAAACGTAAGGAAATCTGCATGTCTCAGAGTTCATCGTTAAAGCTGAGCGATAGTTAACTATTTAGTACGCAAATAACTTCGAAATGTCAGAGGTGTGTGCCTTGGGATCGAACTCGAGTCCCCTGCGTCGTAGTTCTTCGGGTTACCAACTAAGTTACTACTGCCATGCTCCGCGCCGCTCTGCGTATTTACACATAATTTATTTTTAACCCCTTTTAAACATTAGTTTAAAAGAAGGTCTTAAAAAATTTGCTTGTTAACCATGGTCTATCTGTGTGTGGGTTCAAATCCCACACACAGATAGACAGAGACAAAAAATTGTGTGATCCACAAATGGTTGTTCCGAGTCTTAGTGTTCTTTGTGTCCGTTGATAGAATGTTTGTAAAGTCCCCCGCTACACAAGATGTATGGCTAACGCGGGAGCTGTCTTTTTAAAAGAAAAATATCTTTTAATTAATACAGTTACATCCAAATTCATTCTACCGTTTTCGTACGATTGAGTACCTAACATCTTCAATTTGAAATTTGAAATTCAGTCACGAGCCCATTCGCCCCTCAAGCTTCGCCCCCTAGTAGGTATTTGTTAGATTTCTTCTTAAAATCCACCCAAAAATAGGACCTCCGACTTTCTATGAAAGGGGCGAAAGTCAAGGGGCGTTCGGGCTCGCAGCCAATTAAACCCGTGACAACAATGAAACAATGAAATATATATAATACGTAACGGGTTTTAACGCGATTTTTCGATCAGGTTACACCGGCCGTGGTTACAAGCTGACTGGTGCTGCGATGCCATGTCTCCGTTTGTGACAGAAGAATCTTAATCCACCCTCATTTTTGGCATACTTTTGTTTGGCCATGTACCGTCACACAATACACTCACGGTATCCCTATTACGTTAATACCCGTTACGTATCATACAAGGTTGATTAAACAGTGAGGCTTTAATTCTATCTACATATGTATGTATCTTATGTGGGGGCCAGTTAGTGCAGACCGGCGATACTTCGACCCAGTGGGATCTTTTGTGTCGACACTCTCCCAATAACGACTGTCATAGCTGTTCATGGCAGCCGGGACCGACGGCTTAACGTGCTCTCCGAGGCACGGAGCAGGCGATAATTGTCAATCAATACGCACATCATTTTGAAAAGTCATATAACTTCTGAAAGTCAGAGGTGCGCGACGTGGGTTCGAACCCGAGACCCTCTGTATTGCAGTCTGTTGGTCTCCCACTGAGCTATCGCTGCTATCTACATATAGTATGTATCAGATACAAGCTCTACACTAAATTGGAGGAATAGTTTAGTCACGGCATAGTTTTTTAGTTTTTGCTAAATTACAACGGGCTGTATCTGCCCTAACAGCTGACCGTGAGTCTAAGCATAGGTATCTAAGGTCATGTACACCTTAAAGCGACAAAAAATGTAGGAGACTAAGTTTTGCTTCACAATTTTTACATTTTGTTCTTCAAGAAGTGACTTAGGTACGTGATTATAGATTCTGGGCGCCATACAAAATATACTTTTATTGAAATACGCCGTTGTGTTAGGCGGAACACTTATTTTAAATTATGTCTTTTACTTTTTAATTTTCAAACATAATATATAATCGCAGCATAAGTCAGCTTGTGACCACGGCCGGTGTAACCTGGTCGAAACGTCAAGCATAAAAAAAGGTAAACATTATGCATGATCGCGTTAATACCCGTTACATATTATATATATATCATGCAACGCGAAAGTTTAAAAGTTATTATAATATATATTTTTTTTTTTTTTTACGAACAATACACTTTTCAAAATATATACTCATGGTAGAGTAAGAATGTTTAGCTTAATTAAAAAGGGTCGACAACTATCTGTTGGTTTAATTTTAATTTTGATCAGTCAAACATTATATTTAGTATGTTCATGTATTTTAGCTATTTTATTGCCAACGACCATACTACGTTGAATACACCGGTTCTCGTCCGATCACCGAAGTTAAGCAACATCGGGCGTGGTTAGTACTTGGATGGGTGACCGCCTGGGAATACCACGTGCTGTTGGCTATTTTGTTTTTTATATATTATGCAATGATTCAAAATATTTTTTTGTGGAAAAAGAATCTTAATTTATGATTTATTATGAAATATGGTAAAAATATATTTTCAATCTTGCAATTATCTATATAATAATATAGCATAGCAATAAATATAACAAGAAAGTATAAAACTTATAAAGTATGTGTTTACAATATCCTATATTGAAAATACAATAACTGCATAACAGAATAAATACTCAAGAAACATGATTTATTCATTATTAATTTTTACTCAAAACATTTTAAATAGTCCATCTATATATTAGGTATAGGTATTAAAAATAATACCGTAAATTTTTTTTTTTTTTTTTTAACCTAATTTTAGCAATGGTTATCAGTCTAGTTTCGAATGTGGAAATAAAGAAATATAAAATATATGAAATCTCAATTTCGTTGCATTCTTGCTGTTAACTATTCATAATACAACAAAGCCGGGTTAAATAAACAAAGCTCGCATGGTTTCGGCCATAGACATTTGATGTATCAGAAGAAAGAAGAAGAAAATTCATTTATATCACTGTATGTATCACTGTTGCAGACTCAATTTAAAAAGTATAGAACCAGACGCCCGTGCGTCAGGAAAGCGCGTTCTTATTTTGAATGACCGCAAGTCAAGTAAATTTTAGAAACGCATAACGTAGAAATTGTGTTCCTATTGGTCTGTAAATTTATATTAAAACGATATACCTACCTATGCAAATAAGTAAACTATATGTAGGTACCTATTGATCGCGCGCATTCAAGTAGGACCTCTGAGCAGCTTAAACACTAAAAGCATTGTAAACACAATATTTCTAATTATATTTGTGTTTAAACGTCTAGGACTTCAATCGAGCAGTAACATGTATCAAAAACGATTTTCAGGAGCAAAATGGACAGAGAAAAAGTTTATTTTGGTGCACACAGCCTCACATTCAGTGTGTTCAGTAGTGATTGATTTGCGCACTTTATATTCAGCTATTTATATTTATTATTATAACGTCAAATGCTGTTGCCATAAGCAATAAAGATCAGGAGTCCTATTGCCGACACCACGTATCATCAAAACCTTTTTCTCTTTTACTTTTTATTTGCGGCAGCGCAACCAGACGTAATAGGTTATCATTTATGTTCCATAGAACATAAATGAAGTAGGGTAAGTTTACAACGTAATGCGATTTAGGTAATGACATATAGGTCATCCCTAAATCGCAGCTACGAGGAGACCAAAGAGTAAAGTAATATATAAGGTAGAGGAGACTAAACATTAAAAACAAAATGCTGCCTAAGGGAACAGTGATGCCTATAGGCAGAAAGTACCTACCATAAAATAAAATAAAACATTTATCATCCTCACACATTTTTCGAACAAGCAGTATTTGACCCCGCATTATTTGCCCATAAATGTTACAAAATTGGCACTATAATATCTGCGCTGTAATCATTAATTAATTAATAAAAAAACAAGACTTTCATCATCATTTCAGTAACCGCTCTAGTTTTAAATGTGGTAACACAAATACGAAATCTCGATTACTTTATTCATTTCAGCCGTCATTAAGAAAAAGAAAACAAACAACTTGAAATTAAACGACTGTGCAGAAAAGTTAAAAAAACAGACACAAGGCTGACTATGTTGTTTTTCGCCCCAAAATAACGCTATGTTGTTTTTCGCCCCAAATTGACTCCTCGTTGTTTTTCGCTCGAAATTGAAACCGTGTTGTTTTTCGCCCCACATTTGCGTGTAGCGGGGATAATTGCTACAGTTTTGTAACAACTTGGCTATTGTAAATAACTCGTTGTTCGCTTTATTCTTAAACGATTACCTGTGGCGCTATACTTATATGGCAAGACAGGGTATGTAATAATATTGTCTACTTCCTTATGTCATTTTAAACTTGTTATAAGTGAGTATTATTTTATATCTTTACTAGCTTTTGGCCGCGGCTTCACTCGCGTTAATGTTCTAAAAATAAAATATAGCCTATGTTACTCGGTGATGATATAGCTTTCTGATGGTGTAAGAGTTTTAAAATAGATTACTTGTAGTTATATAAATTAAATTAAATAAAAAATTCTCTTTATGATATTAGTATAGATTAGTACAGTTAGCTACATAATATATTGAGGCGAATCTCACGGTGGGTGGCCGCTTCGTCCCATCGCATTGAGGGTTAGTTTGATTTGTACACGTGATTATTATTGTGTAATATAATCATTATTGTTCTGACTCTGGGTGTGCTTTGTGTCTGTTATATGCCTCGATGGCGTAGTGGTTAGTGTAACCGACTGCCACGCCTGAGGTCGCGGGTTCGATTCCCGCACAAGTCAAACATTTGTGTGCATGAACATGGATGTTTGTCTTGGTCTGGGTGTTTCTATGTATAATATGTACGTTTTTACAAAAAAAAGTATATAATTATGTATGTTTATCCATTGTCTAGTACCCATAGTACAAGCTCTGCTTAGTTTGGGCTAGATGGTGTTGTGTGTATGTGGTAGAATATTATTATATATTATATTATTTGTCACACCCGACAAATGACAAATCACTTAATGCGGAAGGCGGCTGTAAAATAAATAATTAGTGATTTTTTTGGAACAGTCGAATGACAGATAGATTTATGACACTACATAAATGCGGCATAACGTATAGATTTTTTTTTATTTGTTGTTACAAATGTAGTGTTTATTATGTAACTGACCACAGCACTTATGCACACAAGGTTTTATATACCGGCGGATACTCTCTTTTGGTCTTAAAGAAAGAAATTTTTTAATTAAAAACCATGCATTTTCCGTAGCATAAGAATTCGGTGGCACAGATATAGTGAATGCAACTGCTGTGCAAGAGGTCTCAGATTTGATCCTTGAGTCAGTTACAGTGTTATTACTTATTAGTGTTAATGTAGACACATTTATAGTAGCAATATAGGATCTTAGGCCGTATATAGAAAGAAAGCAGACAGCCTGCGCCGGTCTACCAGCGCTTTACCAACGCGGTGTCGGAACCTGTCGGATACGTTCGGCTAGGTTCGGCGCTTATTTAGAGCTCCCAACTGGCCCCCCCTCATTGGATGAGAGAGGGAACACCCCCGGTTTTTTAGTGGGTATACCAGCACTTCTGCTCTTCTGCTGGGAGTCCCACACACCCCCGCCGGTGCCGTCCCCTTGCCGGCGGGCAGTGCATGAAGCACATATCCAGGGACAAAAAAAAGGGTTCGGCGCTTATCGGTACTGGTTTGGCACATTGTATAGAAAATCGGTTCCTGCTACCTGCGCCAATTACCCGCGCATACCGGTTTCGATAAGCGTTGGTAGACCGGCGCAGGCTGCCTGCTTGCTTTCTGTACACGGCCTTAGCCTGTGCCCGGTAGCCTTCAATATGATCGTCTCTATACTATCATATGGATCTAAAACTAGCTGCCGAAATGTGGGTTTAATACATTTCTAAATACCCCTGCCTCCGTGGCGCAGCGGTAGTGAATGCGACTGCTGTGCATGAGCTCTCGGCCAACAAAAAGCTATTGGGTTTTTCTGTAAAGAAATCTCAATAGCAGCCCGGAGTTAGGAAGTTGGCGGTGTTAGACACCACCGTGCCTCGGGAAAACACGTAAAGCCGTTGGTCCTGCGCCTGATCTCTCTCCGGTCGTGTCGGATTGCCGTCCCATCGGATCATGAGAGTTAGGGAACAGAGAGTGCACTTGTGTTTGCGCACACACTTGTGCACTATAATATCTCCTGCGCAGATGGCCCGTCTCTGTTAAGACTGGCCGCCGTGGCCGAAATTCGGTCTGGAGGACATTATTATTATTAAATACCCCTGCGAGAATATAAAAGTGAGATTAAGTATATAAAATACAAGCGTTTGCTCGCGGCTTCGTTCTGTTATAACTCGAGATAGTTCCTTATAAATGGTAAATCAGCATTTAACTTATTCTAGTACATTTCCATTGTATTGTGTCTACTTGGTCAGCATTTTCATTTACTTTAATAATTTACTTCATACAAAAGTTAGTTAGATTCTGTCCATCGCGAAACGCGGTTCGCTCCAGGAAGTTCGGAAATCGGTACCAGTAGAACTGTATCTGTAAAATAAGTGTTTTGACATTAAAGTACAGTGCAGTGTAAAAAGATTTTTTTTTAAAAGACAAACTTGTGCGGCCTCCTAACAGTACGCAAAAGTAGGTTAGGTGTAATAATACTTTTATAAAATATAGCCTTTGTTACTCGGTGATAATATAGCTTTCCAATGGTGAAATATCTTTTTAAATCGGTTCAATAGCTTTTGAGTAAAACCCTTACAAACAAACAAACAAAAACCCTCTTTATAATATTAGTAAAACATAAAGATACGGGCCCTCTTCACTAATGCCGAGTTCTTAATCATTCCCTCATTCAGTACTTTGGCAGCCATTATTTACTTAACCGTTACATTTGAGTTAACAAAACATTTGCGTCGTGAACTTGATAATTAGCGCAATATCTTTAATTGTATTTGCGTCCAACATTGTGTACATAAACAATTATCGCGGAAGTATATAGAAGGACGGAGCAAGGAAAAGGTAAGTTACTTATATAATGTAGTTTTAGATTATTTCTAGTTCAACGCTTAATAGGTACCTAGTAACGCGTAGAATAGAATTCTAGAACTTGTACACAGACAGAAGCTATTATACCTACACTAATATTATAAGGAGAAAATAATTGTATTTATGCTTGTAATGTATAAACTCAGCAACTTTTGAGCGTTTTATTTTACATACATACAAAAGAAGCATGAGAGCAGAATAAATGCTGTAGAAATGAGAGCGCTGAGAAATATATGTGGTGTGACTCTGCAAGATAGAATAAGGAATAGTGTGGTTAGAGAGAGATTATAAGGCTAGTGTGAATGGAACAGTCGCAAGAGGAAGACCTAGGCGAACGTTTCTTGATCAGATCGGAGGCGTTCTGGACAAAGGTTAAGAGCACCTTGTACCGACGGGCGTGTATGAGGAATGTGATGAAAGTGGATGAAGCCAGAGAAGTGTGTCAGGATCGTAGCAAATGGAAATCCGTAGTCTCTGCCTACCCCTCTGGGAAACAGGCGTGAATCTAATCTATTTTAAGACTATTTTATATTTCACTCTATGGGGCGCATCGATGTTGTATCGAGAGTATACTAATACAATATTATAAAGAGAAAAGATTAGATTTTTTGTTTGTAAGGGTTTAACTTAAAAAACTGCTCAACCGTATTTTAAAATTCTTTTACTATCAGGAAGCTATATTATCTTTAGTAACATGGAGAATATTTTATTTTAAAAATACTGTTACTAACTAAACAAACCTAGGTACTTTTAAGCGAGCGAAGCCGCGTGCAAGAGCTATGTAACATATAATTCTAGTAATAATAATATATTCTAACAATATTCTATCACATACACACAACACTGTCTAGCCCAAACTAAGCAGAGCTTGTACTATGGGTACTAGACAATGGACAAACAAACATATATACGTATTTTTTGTAAATTCTAACATATTATACATAGAAACACCCAGACCAAGACAAACATCCATGTTCATGGACACAAATGTTTGACTTCTGCGGGAAACGAGCCCGCGACCACAAGCGTGGCAGTCGGTTACACTAACCACTACGCCATCGAGACCGACAATTGTAATGCGTAGTATAGAATTCTAGTACTTGTACGCAAAGATAAGCTATTATTTACATTAAAAATAGAGGTTTAAATATGAAGTTGCCGCCTTTGTACGAAGAAACTCCGTAACGTTGTGGTTTTCATAATAACTATTTCATCAATATTTTTTGTAAGGTCACTTCGAATTCCTAGACGGTTATGTAGTATATAAACGGCGACTTAATATTTAAGATCTAATATTATAAGGAGAAAGGATTTGTAGTTTTGTTTGTAATGAATATTCTCAACAAATGAACCGACCTTAAAAAATTTTCAACGTTACAAAACTACTTTATCCGGATCTAACATAGGTTTTATATTATGGTACGAGGCACTAGAGCGGTGCAGTAATCTTAGACAAGTGGGTCAATTTTAAAAATTATACCGCCATTAGAAAGCTACTTTATCCAGATGTAGCACAGACTATATAACGTCACGCTAGGAGTCACAGGAGCAGTACAGTAATCATAAACGTGGGTGTTACCAAGGGGACAGCTAGTATAAGCAGTAGATTTTGCTTGCGTTTCTTACTAGCACTAGTACCAGAACACATGCCGGTTAAAATGTAGCCTATTTTCTAACCAGGATTACAGGAATACTTTTTCTGGATTAAGGGGTACAGGACGGGAAATGGAGGTCCGTTCCTATACCCCTGACAACGTGTATGCGAAATTTCATGATGATCGGTAGAGTAGTTAAGGCGTTAAAGCGTAACAAACAAATCTACATTCGCATTTATAATATTAAGTTAAGATTTCATTTATAATATTTTAAACAGACATATTTCATACATATTACGTGTGACGTTTTAACATCTTCCATAATTTTAAAGTAAGGTTCAGAAATTATGTTTAAAATGGCGGATATCAATAATAATTAGTGTTGTTTTACACGCTTATAACTGAATTATGGCACATTAATATGATTGTTGTTGCCTATGATCACCATGAACGATTTGCACAGGTACAATGAAATACAGTATTTAAATGACAGACAAAGAACAGTGTACATTGAAATATATTTAGCATGGAGTCAACACACATTACAATAATAAGCAAATAAATTGTTGCTAATTAACTTGCAATTAGCATAAATTTTGTAAAGCGGGATTTATAAGTATAATATTAAAATAGTATTTTGATGGCTTTAAATGTTTATAATAAATACGTAGTTGATGCGCCATTTTTAAGAGCTGATCCCTAACTAGTTCTGATTTTAAAATTAAACTGGTAAATACGGATTTTATCGCAGTTTATTTTTCAAAACACTTCTTTAACGTTGTTTTTAAATTCGTAGACTATTTAAATGTATATTGAAATACACTTTTCTCGAATCTTTCGCGTAAATACACGACAATATTATGGTTGTGATTTATTAAGCTAGCTTCTGCCCGTAACTTCGCTAGCTCGGGCACAGTACGTCTTTCTAAGTTTTCTAATATCATGTCTTTTTTTGTACTGTACAGTCTAATCAGTTGAGTAGTTAATGCGTGAAAGTTTAACAAACGAACAAACTCACATTCGCATTCATAATATTTGTTACGATGTTAGGTTTGTTTTACAAGTAGTAGTGTTATTCTCATTTAGTCATATCTGGTGTTAAATAATTTTATTGCTCTTTTCACAACTGTCGTTGTTTCTTGACAGTCTTTATAAACATTGAAACGACAACGAATAAATTTTAAAATGTTCGGAGATAATTATGCGTTGACCGAAAAAAAAAAAGCCAGCCAGAACAGCAAACTTGTATTAAAACATGCTTTCATTAATACAGCACGTATAAATTTAGTATTAGAAATCGTTTATATTAAACAGTTGTTATAATGGCAACACTTCTAAAATTATAGCTAAATCCGAAACATGTTTTGCATTTATTTATAGTTTTACGTAAACAAAATTATTGCGTGACAAAAAACTTCTATTCGAATGACATCAAATCACTGCCATCCTGTTGTAGTTTTTCTTACATAAACAATAACACGTTGTTCAAATTGTGCGCCAGCGCAGCGTTCACATAGAGATTAATTGGTGGTTATAGAGTGTTATTAATCATTTAACTGCCTTCGTGGCGCAGTGGTAGTGAATGCAACTACTGTGCATGAGATCTCAGGTTCGAATCCCGGGTCGGGCCAACCAAAAGATATTGGGTTTATTGAAATTAAACTGCTATATACGGATTTTATCGCGTTGTTTATTTGACACTTTATTACAAAATTTTGAAAATTGTTACACTTCTACTACTATTAAACTTTACTAATTTTTAAGCTAATTAAATTATTATTAAACTATTTAGATTTAATTTATTTTTACACTTTCCCCGACGTTTCGGTTGCTTTTCAGCAGCCATGGTCACGGGGAGACTAAGATGGCAGTTGTCTCAATGTTCCAGTGTAGTTATTTCAAAGTACCCGAACATAATTTAATCATTGGTGTTTCTATTTACGCAGAATGAGCTCAAAGTATCATGAAGTCTAGCTGTGGTTTGCTTCTTCTTGGGTTTGACTATTTTTATTACTGGATCCCAAGCTGGTGGTACATTCCAACCATCTTCTCTATTAAAATTAGGATGTTTTTTGATTTCAATAGCCTCGCGAAGCATCCTTGGTAGGAATCGGTGTTCTTTAGCGAGAACCTGTGGTTTGTCAAATCTCAGGTTGTGGTTGGTCCCCTGTTGCACATGTTCACATTCACATATTGGGTTTTTCTGTTAAAAAATCTCAATAGCAGCCCGGATTTAGGAAGTTGGCGGTATTAGACACCCCCATGCCGCGGCATGCACGTAAAGCCGTTGGTACTGCGCCTGATCTCTCTCCAGTCGTGTCTGATCACCGTCCCATCGGATCATGAGGGTTAAGAAACAGAAATTGCACTTGTGTTTGTGCACACACTTGTGTACTATAATACCTCCTGCGCAGTTTGCCAGTCTCTGTTAAGACTGGTCGCCATGACGGACATTATTATTATTAATCAATTCAAAGAGTATATTGTCAAGGTAGACAGATTCATTTTCTTTCAAAAAAAATATTTTCCTCTTCAAAGTGGCCACTCTTCGCCTGATGGTAAGCTATCATGTGGTCTAAGAGCAGTGGCCTCCACACCATCCTCATAGCAGCTGAGGCGATGTTCACCTACCTTGACGGCCTAAAGGGGGGTGCTTTATCACGCCCCGCTTAAAGGACCCAAGATTGAAGGAAGAAGGAAACACGTGCTTTGGCAGATAGTCTTTGCTGTATACCCCTGACATCGTTAAAGTCCATGACCGATTAAAACTTGGACCAATAGGTCGCCTAACTTTTGACCAAGGCAAAAGTAACCAAATTTAACCAATTTGGACTCGATGCTAAGAAGCAGCCAATAAAGATAGTTAAGTCAATGAAAAAATTTCAACTTGATTAGCTACATAACTTTGTTTAGCACAGATTTCACATCGTCTAGATTTGATTCGTTTTGATAATACTAATAAGCTACATACTAATATAATGTTACGCCTGTATCACCGAAAGGGTACGCAGAAGTGTATTACATCGATATTATACCCGTTTTTAGGTCCTACGCAATAGTAGGCGAGTCTATTGTCGTTTTTCGGACGTAGTTGCAGACTCCGAATTCCTACTGCGAATATATTGGCAGAAAAGGCCAATATCACTTTGCATAACCCGAGGGATCTGCCCCGAGAACTCATGCACTGCAGTTGCATACACGGTCAGTACAATATTTTTGAAGTTGATTTACATTTTTGATAAAAGTTATCATTTGATCGGCAAAGGCGGAATCCAATGAGATCTATCTCCATTTTATTGTTATTGAGTCGACAAGTAAATTGCAGTGATTATAGCTATTAGGCAATAACCAGAATAATTATTGTACTGTCAATTAGTGACGCACGCACGATTATCGCATTAGGTTATTCTCTGTAAGTACTACTAAATAGGCATCTTGGGGAGCGGTAACCTTAGCCTGTGTGCGTTTGCAACACATAGCTGCATAGGAATCACTCGCGCGTGGCCACTTAACTTGAGAAGAAACGAGGAAATGAGAAGTAAAAGGATGGGTACCAAGGTGGTTTGACCTGCGGCGTACGCATTTTCATCGAACGAAACGCAACAGTATGGTTACAGTAACTTTATGTTGGTCTAGATTTAGCGCGTGTCTTCTCTCATGTTTGTATTTTATCAATATTTTTCTATCCCTCGGGCACAGTACTTTTTTCTTGATGAAAGGTTGTCTTTACTTCTGACAGCGTGAACGCGAAATTTCACGATGACTGGTCGAGTTTTTAAGGCACGAAAACGTAATAAACAAGCAAACTCACATTAGCATTTATAATATTCTGTGAAAGTGTCTCTGGGTCAAGCCTTCATGCTAAAACCGCCGCCTTATTCGAATCGCCGCCGAATTGACGCTATTTTGCTGGTCCGTGGCACAACAAAGACATGAACATTTTCATGTCACTTTCTTCTTACATAGTGTCACGCTTTATACGCAGGGGTAGGCAAAGGTTTATAACAACCTCATTTCGCCAACTATGGGCGGGGTGGAACTATTGCCGTTTACAATGCACAGCTCCAGACCCCGTACTGCTTCCAAAAATTTCTTAACAGGGAAACACTTTATCCGACACATTTACAGCAATCGCATACATAACCACTGCTAAACTAAGCCAGCCAGAGCGCATGTATTAGGAACATGTGCGTGACGGAGTGACGAGACAAAATCTCTCCATTTCACGCTCAGCCGAAGGCTCACGTGTAGCAAAGACATCATATGACTCAGTCGTAACAAAGTGCCACGGGAAGTGGATGAGTCTGCAATTTGGCCACGAGGTTAAAGAGTCACGAGGCTGCACGCGTGATAGCATCACCTGTATACTTCTCTGTCTTTAAGTTGGAGTGTGAGGGATTAAAGTAACCTTTCCATGGATAGCGCAGTCAATTACGTGGTTAGCTCATCACTGACAATGACCCTGGTGTCATAGAAGTGATTTGGAACAAAAATTTGTATGATCTGCCACGGTTTGATGATTTAATGTTTGTGATATGGTTATCACAAACATTAAATCATCAAACCGTGTGTTGTTACACAGGGCTTATTTTTGGATAAGGAGTAGTCATTACAAGAAAAAGACTCTTTAACAGGAAACTCGCGTAGGAAAACTAACATTGTTATTTTTCTTCTTCGCGTATCATTGGCAAACACTTTTAAATTATATATTTAGAAAGAAAGAAAAGGAATCAGAGCCTCCTGCATTGTTATTGTCCAATAGATGGTTCTCTGGTGTTGCAGGCGTCTATAGGCTACGGTGACCACTTACCATTAGGTAGGCCGTATGATTGCTTGACACGTAAGTAGTATAAAAAAAACAGGACCGATGTTGAGACTTTCTACATTGCCCAAACCATTCCTATTTTCTGTCGTCCATTCATTTCCTTGCCTGGGTTGAGCAACGATCGAATGGTATTGCAAGTGATCAAAGGCTACGTAAACCGCTTATTATTAATCGTGTCGTTTGCTTGTCGGTCCGGAGTTAGGAAGTTGGCAGTGTTAGACACCCCCGTGCCTCAGAAAGCACGTAAAGCCTGATCCTGCGCCTGATCTCTCTCCGGTCGTGTCGGACTACCGTCCCATCGGATCATGAAAGTGAGGGAACAGATACTACATTTGTGTTTGCGCACACATTTATGCACTATAATATCTCCTGCGCAGATGGCCAGTCTCCGTTAAGATTGGCCGCCGTGACCGCAATTCGGTCTAGAGGACATTATTATTATTATGTAGGACCAAAAACTACAACTGGAGAATTGTGGTTGTCATACATCAATGCCCAAACCTTGAGGGATATAGATGTAATTAATATTTATGAGAGAATTCCTTAAAAAAAGTAATGTGTATGGATGAGATACATACATTTCTGCCCATTCATTTAAGTACATGAAGGCGTGACGCTGTAGTTTATAAGTCCTGCAGACTATCTCCTCAAAGTCAGTTAAGTTTCTGAACGTGCATAAGTAGAGTGTGTCGTGAAATGCAGCCGGCTATAGCAAGTGAGAGCGCTCTTGTCATATTTCATTTTAATCAACAAGTTAAGTAACAAATTAATCGTGATTTATTTACATTTATTTTATTAAAATATATAGATTAAATAGCTGTTATATTTTGTGTTAAATGCTTAAGTTTTATATTCACATCATATTATTTACGTTAAAAATATTCTTTAAAGGCAAATTTAGTAACTTTGCGTTAGCCCCTGTTGCTATAGAATACTCGTTTATATGCTTTTCTTCAATAGACTGTCGCCTTTAATATTTAGTTTATTAAATTCTATACAATAAATAAAAGTAATAACAACCACAAATTAATTTATACATGTACTTATACAAATAAATATAATTGAAGTGTCTGTTTGTCAAAATAACAGCTTTTTACTAAATGCATATGACAGTAATATAGTTGTATATTATTTATGATGGTACCTATATCAAAAAAAATTTTGTCCGTCTGTCTGTTGCAGCGGTTAACAGCTGGTTATTAATAAGAAAACTCGCATAGAGTATTTTTACATTCATGTTTAGGATTGCTATGTAAAACGAGACAAGCTTATTGTTGTCTATCAGGCACGTTTTCCTACCGAGAGTTGCCTAGCAGGCAATCCCAAAAATACTTTGACCTGGGAATCGAATCCGAGACTTCACTTGCAAACATAAGCGCAGACGGCTTCAGCGAGGCGGTCACACGCATCATGTACCTACTTCTCATTAATGCTCTAATTAAGTAAATCTATTATGTATCGGTGTAAAGTCACGTAGGTACCCACCTTAATTTGAAATCAATCAAATAACAATTAATAAATATATATATGTATATATCAGTTAAATATTATGACCTAATTTAGTTGTCAATCGAATCCGAGAGTACTCCACTTGCAAACATAAGCGGCTCCAGCGAGGCGGTCACACGCATTATACAGGTTGATTTTAAAATCGTGTAATTCCTTTTAACTAAGCATTCTACTGGTGATATAGAATAACCATATATTTCTTTTATTAGAATTATGTTTTTGGAAAAATTAATGTACTTACGAATTTTTTTCGTGAAATGGTTCAGATAGTCATATGTTACCACCTGACACAATCTTAATATTTTACTAATTTAAAAAAAATTGCTACTATAACTGATGTCGTAAATAATAAGGGGCAATAAAAAAGACCGCCCGTTATTATTTACGACATTAGTTATTAAAATTTAATTATTAGTAAAAATAAAGTTATTTTAATTAGTAAAATATTAAAATTGCCTCGGGTGGTTAACATAAAATATGACTAACTGTAACCATTTTACGAAAAAAAATGGTACATTAATTTTTCCAAAAAAATAATTCAAATAAAATTAAAATATGGTCAGGGTTATTCTATACCACCATTAGAATGCGTGGTTAAAAGGAATTACACGATTTCAAAATCATTCTGTATACATATGTTCCTACTTCTCATCTATGTTCTAATTAAGTAAAGTAAATCTTTTATATATCAGTGTACAGTAAAGTCACGTAGGCACGCACCTTAATTTGAAAACAATCAAATAACAATTAATTAAAAAATAAATATCAATTAAATAATATGACCTAATTTAGTTGCCATTATATTGAAATACCAAAAAATTACGTATTAAGTTGCCATCTCTCTCTCTCTCTCTCTCTCTCTCTCTCTCTCTCTCTTTCTCTCTCTCTCTCTCTCTCTCTCTCTCTCTCTCTCTCTCTCTCTTTCCTAATTTTTTTTACATTATTATGTACCAGCGTAAGTATGTAACAGCAGCGATAACTCAGTGGGGCGACCAACAGACTGCAATGCAGAGGGTCGAACCCAGGTCGCGCACCTCTGACTTTCGGAAGTTATATTACTTTTCGAAATTATGTGCGTATTGATTGACAATTATCGCCTGCTCCGTGCCTCGGAGAGCACGTTGAGCCGTCGGTACCGGCTGCCATGAACATCTATGGCAGTCATTATTGGGAAGTCAGTGCCTTATAATATCCTGATACTGGTCTAGCCTTAGGGTATCATTAGCCTTCGGGTTGCGGAGGTCAGGTGGCAGCCGCTCCGTGTAAAAACTGATATTCAGTCAAATCCAGTTAGACCATAAAAGCCGGCCCCAAGTGACTTGGTAATAATAAAGGCTAGGGAGAAGAAGACAATATTATGTATAACTATAGTTGTATGTATAATGGCTTTATTTTTAACTAGCTTTTGCGCGCGGCTCCGCCCTCGTGCTACCTACTTCAATAAAAAGTAGCTTATGTCCTTCATCAAGTTTTTAAACTATCTTTGTATTCAATTTCATCCCAATTGCCTGGTTTAGCCGTGAAGACGTAACAGACAAACAGACAGAGTTACTTTCGAATTTATAATAATGATTAAGTAGGGATTATTTGACGTATATAAACAGTGAGATCGACTCCTGCTATCAAGAGGACACAGCACAATTCTGCTACCATAAGAAAAAAGATGCATCTAACTTATCTTTTCGAAATTAAGATTTCAAATTTTTGAAATCAGTAAAAAAGACGCATATGCCAACATTTTAAAAACATTTTTTTGCCATGTAGGTATGTCTTTTTCCCTTATGAAGTTATGACGGCAGAATTGGTCTCCCTACTGATGATCATGTTCAAATAACCTTGTGCTGTGTTTACTTTTGTTGTTGACAGTATATAATACATTCTGTAGAGTGGATGTAATGTCAACGGAAAAAGTCAAAGCAATATTTTGTCATATTCAATCTAAGCATTTATAGTTTTACTAGTTTTCCCCGCGGTTTCACCGGCGTAAGTCTCGTTCCCGTGGGAATATCGGGATAAAAAGCCTATGTGTGAATCCAAATCTCCAGCTATCTACATACCAAGTTTCATCGCAATCGGTATAGTAGTTTATGCGTGAAAGAGTAACAAACATGCATACATCCATACAAACTTTCGCATTTATAATATTAGTAAGGATTTAGTGCTTTTAAAGGGACTTTTTACGATTACGCACATATCGGTTCTATAATGAACAGCTATGATGAGATTTTCGGTATATTGACAACATTATTTCAACCATTGATTAGCAAACATGTATTAATTGCCCGGCCAAAACAACTTCGGGTATGCGGGACCTAACTAGTCACGAAAATAAGTCTCACAAGAGTCTTCTCTAGGCTTCTTAATGTCAAGATTACAGGGCGCCCTAATGAGCACTGCATTCTTGACCTCTAACATAGCAACTTGGGTTTATTTATACCGAATATTATCAGGCACTGTATGGTACTTACTGAGTTCACGTATCTACCTAACTAATATTAAAAATTCGAATATGCGTTTCTTTGTTTGCTACGCTTTTACGCCTTAACTACTGGACCGATCATCATGAAATTTCGCATACACATAGTCAGCGGTACAGAAAGAAGTACTGTGTCCGAGCGAGCTAGTCAATACCCAATGTCCTATTCTGTACCCCTGACAACGTGTATGCAAAATTGAATGATGATCGGTTGAGTAGTTAAGGCGTGAAAACGTAACTAACAAAATTACTTTATATTAGTTATGATGTTAATATTAATTGAAATGTAATTAAGTACGCGATTATTACTTACTACATAATGTGTTACGTGTTGTTGTTATGATAATGCAATAGAACATCCCATAGGACGTGGACTTTAGAAAGATATTGGGAGTCGCAGATCTTTGTAAATTTAAACTTTACTAGCGGTCGCCTAGTGGGCAAAATTCGACCATAATTGATATAACTTTCAAGTTTGATCGTTATTAAGGTTTTATTGTCTATAACTTTACCCTTATAATCACATTTCATTTAGATTTCGCCAAGGCTATACAGATTTTTCAAACTAATGATTATTTATTGAAATTAAACTACTATATACGGGGAGACCGTCTCCCCGTGACCATGGCTGCTGAAAAGTTAGTAAAGTTTAATAGTAGTATAGTGTAACAGTTTTCAAAAAAAATTATAATAAAGTGTCAAATAAACAACGCGATAAAATCCGTATATAGTAGTTTAATTTCAATGAATAATATTCGCGTAAATAGAAGACAATATTATGATTATTTACTTAACTATACTTTTTCATTCGAGATATTTTTAAGCTTGCTACTTTGTTTTCTTTTTTCTTTATTACATAAGGTATTTGTAACCATAGTTATGAAGAATTTTACGACGTCAGACGAACAATACCGAAATACTACGAACGCGATTCGACTGCGTGTGTCAAATGCATGGTTGTGTGCGCGTAGTGTTTTTTCATTACCTTAATGTATTTCTAATGCATATTTTATAAAAAATATTAGGATTCTTCTGCATATAAATTTTAACTTTTCGTAAAAAGGGGTACAAAGTTTTTGCTTCACGTATTAATGTATAGATTAGACAAGATGTTTTTTAGTTTGTATATCTTCTAAAATACGAAAAATACGAGAGTCATCTCAAAAAACATTCATATTTAGGCAACCACAACTTTTGAAGGAACAGTAAATTAAAATTAGAGAACATTTTCTTTCGCCACTATTTATTTAGTTAGTGTCAATTAACAAGAGGCGCTGAATAAAAATTAAAGAGGCTCGAGCGCCTCCAGGATCTATGTAGTCGGCGCAATTGAGGTATCTACAAGTATTTAATGGTGCTCTCATACTGGCTGTTACAAAATGTTTACAAAATTTTTAACACTAAACATTTATTAACAAATGTAAGGAGTTGTTACATTCTGTAAAGATTTGTTAGATGTTTTGTTTACGAACAAATGATAATAGATGTTTTAATTTGTTACAATTTGTTAACAAACAATTTTGTTTAGAAATGTTTAGTAAACAATACCTAACATGAAATCATTTTAAAACATTTTGTAACATTGTGATCAAATGTTTGCTAAAATGTTTACTAATGTTTGTAAACATTTTGTAACAGCAGTGTGGAAGCACCATTAGGTAATTACTCTGGATATTGTAATACAATAGGTATGCTGTGTCATCCATATTTTTATCATTTAGTGATGGTACGAATCATTAGATAATAATTGGGTCGCCTCATCGAGAGAATTACATTAACAGGCTTCCTTATATTTAATATATATAATTTATTAAATTTTTTTTTACTATTTTGGCCGCAGCTTCTTTTACGTAAATGTATGTTATTTGTAGGTTATGAGTTATGACATTTTTCCCTCGGAATCAGTACTTTTTTAGAATGAAATGTTCCCTATATACTTTTCTGTACCCCTGACAAGGCGTATGCGAATTTCATGATGATTTGTCGAGCAGTTAAAGCGTTAAAGCGTAACAAACAAACAAACTCACATTTATAATATTAGTTAGGATTTCACCTTTAAATCCTTATAGCATTTGTAGCGTAATATGCGAAATATAACGCTCGTTTCGCAAGCAATTATAAGGCTCAGTAAGCTTCGATGACCGCTTACCATCAAGCGGGCGCTATGCTTGCTATACATTGGTAGTATTAAAAAAGTGGGACAAAATAAAGGGAAAGACCAAACATGTTTATCGTACCTCTATAGAACATACAACAGGATAAGAACTAAGGCATTGACCCGTGATGTCAATTACCCCACGTCTTTGACAAGTTGTTCACAATTGATTAGTTTACTTTATTAAACATTTAACTGTGCGTTTAACGCAAAATTTACTTTAAAATATTATTAATGATATTTTGATGTACATCACGTAATTATGAGAGGTTTGGGTCTTAGTTTGTGTTCTGGAGGTCATGCAATGACAAATAAGTAATTGATGACATATTACTAGACCTGATTAAAAACTTTCCCATCGCTGGTCACGGAGCTCGTTTTAGTATGGGCCTTTTTATATTCTGCCACACTAGGCTATATGCTACTGTTCAAAATCAGGATTTCAGGACAGCGGATTTCAAAAATCTTTGAAATAAACCACTATCTGAGATAATATAGGTGCTTATCACCAAACATTATTCGAACAGAATGATACTACTATGCACGAGGTCTCAGGTTCGATTCACGGATTGAATAAAGGGTTATTAAGATTTTCTGTAAATAAATCTTCATTAGCAGCACGGGGTCTAGATATGTGTCCCGTAAACGGCAATATGTTTGCCTCCAAATACGTAGTAGGAGTTAAAATCATAGCTAGGGTCTCGGGTTCGAACCCACGTCGCGCACCTCTGACTTTCGGAAGTTATATGACTTTTCGAAATTATGTGCGTATTGATTGACAATTATCGCCTGCTCCGTGCCTCGGAGAGCACGTTAAGCCGTCGGTCCCGGCTGCCATGAACATCTATGGCAGTCGTTATTGGGAGAGTGTCGACACAAAAGATCCCACTGGGTCGAAGTGTCGCCGGTCTACACTGACTGGCCCCCACATAAGATACATACAGATAAAATCCTAGCTGGGGATATGTGGTTAACCTAAGCCTTCCTGACATAATAATAATAATATATATGTTTATAATATATTATATAGGTATGGTTTTCTTTTGTCAATTGATTAAGAAGCCAGGGCCCATTATACTTAGGTGTATTATTTACCGCCAACGATATATTTTTAAAAGAAAGTTTTATTAAACAGTTGGTAATTTATTTACTATATAATAAACAATATTAGCCCTGTATTTAAACTGTCCACCTGATGGGCACAGGTCTCTTCTCAATTTGAGCATCTGATTGATTACGCTTTGGATTAGGCCACAGGACACCACGCTGGCCCAGTGCGGGTTGGCAGATTTCACACATCTTCGGGAAGATTCGGTAACATCTTAGACTTGATACCTCACGATGTTTTCTTCATTAGTAAAAAGAATGTCAATGAACTATTTAATACCTAAATTTTGAAAAGTCAAGAGGTGGCAAATCAAAGACCGTTAAACTGCCATAGTGACTAGGCTATCGCTGGTTTTATTTACTGATAAATAATAATAATAATACATTATTATTCAATAAATAAAATTCTTTACAAAATTATATACACATTACAGGCTTACTTATTGTATTAAATTCACATTAAAACTATATTTGATCTAAAGGAAAACATTTACAATTTAAATATTGGACACTTGTTTATAGAGACTTGTTTATGAAGTCTGTTTTTACATTGTATTACCTGAACTAGGTCAGAGACCTGTGTTTCAGGTTGTTTCTAATATTACATTTTATTCTACTGTTAATAAAGTAAGGGTCTACAAAAAACATTTATACATGTACTGCAAACATATACAACTAAAATAGTTTTAAACAATAAGAATATAAAATTATGGCCAGGATATGATGATATATGTCTTTTAAAGAGCAGGAGTTGTTAATTGTTAAGTATAATAAACCACAAGTAATTAACCCCGAGGTTCTTAATGGAAAATCCGGCTTTGAACGGAAACGTTCGTGTCAAATGCTTATCGCAAAAAATTATTACTTAATTCGCTTCATGTTCTATTAAGTGATTGGATAAAATTAAATCTATACTTATATTATATAGCTGAAAAGATTGTTTGTTCGTTTGAACGCGCTAAACTCTGAAAATGCTGGACAAAAAAGTTTTGCCTACTTATTACCACGCTATGACTTTTATTATTTACATAAGTTTAATAAAGATTAATTATTAGCTTTGGTCCGGCTTGGCTAGCTCGGCAACAGTACTTCTTTCGGGATGAAAGTCAGCTATGTCCTTTACCCTGACAAGGTGTGTGCGAAATTGCATGATGATCGGCCATGTAATTAAGGCGTGAAAACGTAACAAATAAACTCATAAACATTAGCATTTATAATATTAGTTGGGATAATTACTTATGGTAAAACTACTGGCTACCAATTCAGTTTTAAACAACCGTGAATCTATGTTTATTCATTATTAATATGAATTAGGTACTTAATTACTAAACTACGTTAGAGACAAATCATAACAGTTAAAACAAACAATGATCCGTCGTTGTGTATTTATCGCTCAGCGAGCAAGGCTGACTGGCGACCAACCTTGTCGTATAAACACATAACGCGTATTACTTATATCGTTTCCGCCTATACTGGTACCTACCGCACACATTATACCATAAATCTATGACAATGAGACAAATCATTAGAATTTAATTAATATATTTGTATATCTACTTGTAAATGCGTAAACTTTTAAGGATTACGTAGTGGATTAAATAAAAATGTTCGCTATGCTATAACGCAGAGTGTTGTGGTTTAGAATTCCACTCTTGAATAGACTAGACAGGGGTCGGCAACCTTGTCATCCAAAAGACCCAAAGGGACGCTCATCTGAGGCTACGAGTGGACAAGAGGCTAGAGAAAAATACTTTCCAGTTGATTTTGTCGTTAAACAATATGTTTTTACTTTGATTCAAATTGACGCCACTGCAGCAATTTACAAAAAATAGTTAAATAGAGTAAGTCTATTGGAAAAACGATAAATTTTGTTGCAAAATATTGCCAGCTTCTAAAACATATTTTAACAAAATGCAATTATTATACAATTACAATAATATTACTGTAATTGTGTATGTGATAGGAAAACAGCAGCGATAGCTCAGTGGGGAGACCAACAGACTGCAATGCAGGGGGTCTCGGGTTCGAATCCATGACGCGCACCTCTGA
Source organism: Catocala fraxini (assembly GCA_930367265.1). Classification (NCBI taxonomy): domain Eukaryota; kingdom Metazoa; phylum Arthropoda; class Insecta; order Lepidoptera; family Erebidae; genus Catocala; species Catocala fraxini. Next base: position 13,999,926 of record OV884047.1, on the reverse strand, counting down.
CTTTCGGAAGTTATATGACTTTTCGAAATTATGTGCGTATTGATTGACAATTATCGCCTGCTCCGTGCCTCGGAGAGCACGTTAAGCCGTTGGTCCCGGCTGCCGTGAACATCTATGGCAGTCGTTATTGGGAAAGTCAGTACCCTCTAATATCCTGACACTGGTCTAGCCTTAGGGTATCGTTAGCCTTCGGGTTGCGCAGGTCAGGTGGTAGCCGCTCCGTGTAAAAACTGATATCCAGTCAAATCCGGTTAGACCAGAAAAGCCGACCCCAAGTGACTTGGGAATAATAAAGGCTAAGAGAGAAGAAGATATGTGATAGGAAAACGCATGGTAGTTTGTTGTAAGTATAACTGGATAAAAATATATTACAAACATACCTATCATAATTAAATAATAGAGCATTGATAAAAGATATGTTTGTGAATTATCTCACAGCCAGACACATTTCCGTACTTATAGAAAAATAACCTCAATACATTTCTTTTTTATAGGTATTTCTAAAATAGTGGCGTCAATTTGAATATATTTTTAGATATTTAATACTATTAAGATCTTAAAACACTCAATTTTTATAGTAATTTTTGATGTCCCCTTTAGACAATACACAATTGTAATCTATTCAAAGAGCCATTTTTTTAACTTTAGATTTGCTTTAACAGAAGACATTATTATGGAAATAATTAGGTTTAAAAGTATACTCTCGAGCTTGCCTATGTCAATTAAGGGCCTCCTATGCGCCAATGACCTTGAGCGTTTAACGTTTGCGACTCACTTCTAAACATTTTACGATAATTTACTGCCACGTAGTGAGATGTAGCTGTACTATGATAATTTACAGACAATCCAAAATAAAGAAATTGTCCTATACTACTATTAGACTAATTCTAAACTATTTATTATCTTAGGTTAATCACATACACTCAAAGATTGATAAAATTACGTAAATATACGAGAGCATTTTGGGGACAAAATTGCATACATCCATCCGCCACAAAGGCTGGCGCCGTATGCCGCCCGTCGCCCGCGCAAAGACCTGCTAGAATAATTCGACCGAAATATCAAGAAAAACATATTTTTAAATGAAATATCACCGTAAATAAAAAAAAATTGCACACGATTTACAATAAATGTATTCTCTACATATAAATGTGAGTTTTATATTCATACTTCTACAGATGAGGAAGTTTATACATAAACTTTGTGAAATCAATCATTTTTAATATTGCTTGTATATCTCATAAAAATTAAAATATAAATAATATAAATGTATGGAATTAAAGTTTATAAATCGAAGTATTGTTTAAATGTTGTTTGAGAATTTTGGGACATCATTTAAGTTACTAGATACGTGTTGAAAATCGTGTATTTTTACGTTTTGTGGTAGGAGGCCCTTAATAAGTCTTAGTTCAACTAACAGTAAATTAAATAAAATTTGGTATTATACTTATAAGGCAAGATAACAAGTAATATCCCGTGCTTGCACTAAACATTTTGTGGAAGAGCCGCATCCAAGGAGTCAAGGAGCCGCACGCGGCTCGCTAGCCGTGGGTTGCCGACCACTAGACTAGACTGATGGCGATAAGTGCACGGATGGTGTAGTGGTTTAAGTGGCTACCTCGCCACTGCAAGTGTTGTGGTTTCGAATCTCACACGGGGTATAAAATTGTGTGATCTACATATTAGTCGTTCCGAGTGTGGGTGTTTCTGTGTCCGTTGTCTGAATGTTTGTAAAGTTTTCCGTGACACAGGAGTGAAGCCTAGTGCGGGAGTCGTCTTATTAAAAATATATCCTCGGAACAATCAAATGTGTGATCCACAGATGATTGTTCCGAGTCTGGGTGTTATTTGAATGTTTGTAAAGTCCGCCGCGACACAGGAATGACATATTTTAATTTTAAAAAGACAATTATATTAGTCTACTTAATTGTCGTCTTCTTCTTGACAAAATTAGGCGACAGTAAAACTGCGCGGTTGTAGTATACATAGTCATAGAACGTGTCTAATAGTCGTGTACTGTGGCACCACGGTAATGTTTTCTAACAGTATTCTATCTTCATACAAACGGTCGGAACGCGAGTCATACCTACGCGCCTCGAGGTCGGTAGGCACTTGGTTCGCAACCAGTCGCGAATGCGCCGCGGCAATAAACGGACGGTGTGATGGTTTTGTAAGCAGACTAAGCAGTAAGCGTGCAACTTGTTAATATTTGATTAAAATAAGTACAAATACTAACATAATAATTATGGCAAAGTACAATTATAAACAAAAGTATTTTAATTAAAGTTTTTATCCGAATGCGGATATTTTTTATACTGTTAAATTTAACTATAAAGCTTTTCGTACGTCTCAGTCGAGGTGCAAATATTTTTCATCTTCAAATATATAAGGTTGTTTTTTTATTACATCTACTAATCTAAAAATCATGTTAGATTTTTATTGATTAATTCCTATTTAATGCACAACAAATTACATTTTTTAAATAAAATATTTACAATCACTAAAGTAGAAAGAAACTCAAGTAAGTAAATTAAATTAAAATACTGTAGGTGGGCAGCTATCTCGTGTATTCGCGGGCCGCGCGGCTGTAGGTAATTATTTCAAGGACAGAGTCAAGTTACAATACTGTTAGATAACATTACTGTGGTGGCACCTTGTTTAGTGTTGCAACTCCAAAAATCTAAAAGAAGCGTAGCATATTTGTTTATTCATTGTTTTTGATACGGATCTTATACTTAAATGGAGATAATTGTTTCTGTGGATATAATTAACTGTTTATAATATACCCATACAATAAATGCTGTTTCTATTTTGTACTTAAAAACGCGCTTTAAAAGTTAAGGCTCTAGGAATATTGAGCTCTAAAATTCAGTACGATCAAAATACTTGTATATTGTTTTCGTCACCTTGATGATGCTATTAAACAAAGAAAGATGACGTTCTCCTGTCGATGAATGATATCACCGATGTTGATATGTACGCCGCTTCATGAATTACAAAAACTATATAACGCTCCGTTGCCATATCCATCGGTTCTTAAGCTTTAATGATAGACGGTTTGAATATTTGAGTTTAGGGTAGAACTACTGTCGATTTAAACAGAGATGTTCTAGCGAGAAGAATGTGCCACAATTAAGTTAACAGTCCGATCTATGCCACGTTCCTTTTGATTTTTCGAAGTTATGTGCCCATCAAATAATTAATAATAATAAGCTTACCACCAAAGGTTATACATAAATACTAGAGCATCATATAAATACAAAAGTGGCTGGGAGAGTTAATTAATAATCAAGTTAAACGATAAGATCACGGTAAGCGAGAATCTCGTGATAAAATCTGGATGTCAGTCATCCGGTTTCTAAAGGGCAACGACATGTCAATATCTGGTCAAGTGTGGCTATTGCTAATTCAGTTAGCCAATCAACACAGTTGACATGCCTTTGACCAACTGACAACCTGATCAACAAATTTTGTTCCTGTGCCTCCCAGAATCCGGAATTAAGAGTACAACATAATTTTCTCAAAGATCTGTGACGTTTGCCAGCCTCCATTAAAAAGAATGAACTATGGTCTAAGCTTTCCCATATTAACAAGAGGCCCGTGCCCAACAGTAGACTAGTATATAAACAGGATTGATACTATATAAACTAGTCTATTAGTATTGTTACGCCCAGTGACATCTCTCGGCATTGTGGGATAGACTCGGCAGTTCCGTCTAATAGTTTACACCGCCATCTATTGACATCTTACGGAACTGCGTAGTACGGTACGAGAATCTTAGAGAGAATGCTGGTACTTTCTCGAATCATCGTGCTGTTTACACGCCTAGTACGGCGTTGCTGGGAAGCTCTAGAAGCGCTTTACCCGCGTATAAATAGGGCGCACGCGCACCGCCGAGTCAGTTTACAATCGTAAGCGATCAAGTGTTCATCGAAGCGAACGGAAGCGGAAATACTACGGAGTTTGAAGCAGTACAGTGAAAAAGTGTGGTATAGTGTTTGTTGTGTTTTAAATTTAATTGTGTGTTTGAATAAAACGTGTTTTAGTCGGTAATATTGTTTATATTCTTATCCGTCGAACCCAGCACGTAACAGTATGTTTTATCTGCTTTTAGCACTGTAGTGGCAAATTAGCATAGTCTGATAATACGGCCGACTTGAAAAATCTTACATCGGAAGCCGTACGTTTGAGCTATCTATTGTATTTGTCTTTAATAACTTAAACCAATTCTCGAAACATTATTCATTAGTATAAAGTAATCAACATGAATAAGTAACAATGTACAAAATTAGGTTTAACATCAAACGATTCTCTGCGCAAAGGCTCCGCCACAGATTATAAAGGGCAAAGTTGGAATGAGTAAATACTCCTTACATGAAAGAGGTTTCTTATTATAAAAATAAAGTAAATTCCCAGACTCATTTTTTTGGGTTGTCTAGTATTTTTTACTTAACTATTGGTATTATGTTTTTATCATAATTATTAATATTTTGAATACTTATATAGATTCACGCCTGCACATTCCCGAAGGGGTAATCAGAAATGTAACACATCCACATTTCACATGTAAAGGTTTTAGGTACCATGTACTAGGTAGCGAGCATACTGCACTCCTCTGGGCACATTAATAGACACCGTACTACTAAATAGTTCGTAAAAATTATGCAATTACCTAAAATTCCTTTAAATTAGACTTCATCTTTGAGTTATTGTCATCAGTACTATGCTACAGACACACACAAGACATTTTTAATCATAATCAAGATTAAGTATAATCTAATCACTCTCATATTTGTCTAATCAATCGAAGACAAACAAATGATTATCAAACCATTTTTTAAATTAGTTATCAATAATAAGTCATAAAAAGAGCATCCGTTGCTAATTATATTATTTTGTGGCGGCAAGAACGAGCCGGCTCGACGATGAAGTACCTCTTACTGGTTAACGTCATAAAGACCGTTACTGCGTTTCGTTCAGCAAGGATGAGTTGTAAACTCTCCCATACTTACCATATCCATAACTTTCCTTTGATTCCATATTTAAGCAAGTTCCCAAGCGGTTACTGTAATGCCCTCGATATGATAATGTCATACCGAGGGCATTACAGTAACCGCTTACCATTAGCTAAACCATGTGCCTCTTAAATACCTTGGTTATATAAAACAATTGTACGTCAAGACAAGCTTATAAAGTAGTGATAGAAACTACCAGCACTCCCGCATAGTCAGCTGGTACTCTTTATCACTTGTCAATGACCGTTGGCCGCCAAACAGACTATGAATTACATTTGCTAGACTATGACAGATGCAATTCTATTTTCATTCAATTTACCAGCTATACATGCATATACACTCATGCTCTCCCTGTAAGGGCAGGTAGAGACCGTGGTTTATCAGTTGTAACAATGTAGAACACTCTTGCCTTATTCACTGGCATTATAAAGCAATCCGGTACATTTCTCGCTCTTGCTTCGCCACCCTGCATTGCATTATTTATGCCGACGCGGTAGAAATGAAACGCCACGATAAAACAGTCAGCAAAATCGCATATAAATTTCCGTATTTACGATTTCAGTGCAGAGTACCATTTTCAGCCTTAATACAGATTTCGTTAATTAAAACCCGAAATTCAAGGTTGACTTGTTTTCATACACCATCGCGTTGGATATTAATATTTATTAATCAAGTATATGCTTGTACTTCGCCAGTTTAATCTCGATTTATGGCTACTTATCTGCTGTTATCGTCGCCATAGTGTTTTATTGATTTTCGTGTCGCTAAATTTATCCTTGTATTCAATTTGGTTTTGCTGTAAATAACGCGAGATTGTACTTATAATGGTGATAACATTATTTTTTGTTTGTTAGGGTTATTTTTTCTTATCGACTGCCTGGTCTATAGTTTAGTATATATGACTGCGTATCCAGAGAACCCAATACCCTGGGTCGTGTCAATAAATATGAAAATGAACTTTTACTTTAATTAATTTTTAGTAGCAGTTCGGCGTAAAGTCGTTGGCAAATCTCCATGCCGAAAAAAGTACGAAAAAGCCGGTCCTCGCCTGATCTTTTCTCGGTCGTGTCTGATTATATACTGTTGCTTCGCACTATTAGGGTCAGGAAATTGAGAGTGCCCTTGTGAGAGTGCACCCGCTGAGTTAAATAAGACTAGATTTTGCTAGACATACTATTGTAATTAAACCTATAAACAAACAAATAAAATACAGATACTCTCAATTTTACATTGCTACAAGTAAATCATAAACTGCTCATATTATGGTGATTTGTACGTCCCATCAAGCGACAAAGAATTCCTCATATTAAAGGTTTATTATCCAATCGATAAAAGTCACAAATAATTAATAGGTGAATGCAGTTCAAAACACTGACACTAAAGCAACTAAAAACCTCCTGCAACAAATAACATAATAACATCATCTAAAAATGAAAAACCGGCACTTATGAACGTCAATAATATTCGACGATCGAAACCGTGAAATGAGATTAAACATAGATGTAAGTTAAAAAGTCCGTTGACACTTCGAGGATGGCCGCCTTTTTACTCACTAGTTTCGCAGCTGATACGTGATCGTTGGCCTTAATTGCATCACAGTCAAGGATAATGGCGGCTAGCAATGTCTTATTATAAGTTGTCTTGTATTAGTAACAGCTATGTCGAAGGATATCACGATTTGATCTTCGTTATAGTAGGTTTAAAGCGCTTTATTATCACGGTATACCATTGCTATTGCCAAAGTTCATGAACAGGAGTTAACACTTACCATCAGGAAGACTGGCCGTCTTCCTGATCAGTGTTAACTAAGCTCGTTTGCCAGAGTCATAAAACAGATATAATTTTACAATATTCTGGTGGCTAACAAGCATACGGTCCGTCTGTTTGTGAATAGTGAGCAGCACCATATGCAACCGATGGATGGCAACGGCTCTTGCTAATGCTGTCCACAGTGTACTGTTCCTCGGGTCGCCCCCTATTCTTTAAGACTTAAAACATAGTTGGTGATAGTTGGTTGTGATAGTTCCATTGTCTGTCCGTTTGAGATATCCAAAATACCTATATTCGATTTACCATTGTGTATTAGACGGGAGTCTATGTATATCTTCTCTCTAACCTTTATTATTCCCAAGTCACTTGGGGTCGGCTTTTTCTGGTCTAACCGGATTTGACTGATATCATTTTTTACACGGAGCGGCTGCCACCTGACCTCGGCAACCCGAAGGCAAACGATACCCTAAGGCTAGACCAGTGTCAGGATATTATAGGGCACTGACTTCCCAATAACGACTGCCATAAATGTTCATGGCAGCCGGGACCGACGACTTAACGTGCTCTCCGAGGCACACAGCAGGCGATAATTGTCAATCAATACGCACATAATTTCGAAAAGTCATATAACTTCCGAAAGTCAGAGGTGCGCGACGTGGGTTGGAACCCGAGACCCTCTGCATTGCAGTCTGTTGGTCTCCCCACTGAGCTATCGCTGCTTGTTCGGAGTATATGTATATATGTAACTAAATATAAAAGCATTTGCCAGACCTAAGGTCTCTTGACAGAAAAATCCATAACGCGACATGTAATAAGTTGAAAACCGACCGTCCTACTTATAACGACACCAGCCTTATAAATGCCGAGGGTTTAAGAACTTTGACCTAAATACTTAAGAAGGTTTCAATAAATATACGTCGACTTAATGGAGAAAAACCGCCGAGTTTTTTTAAAGTATCGGATATTTTCCCTTGGAAAAGAAGCCCTTTCTCCGTCGCGACGGATAAATAAATTGCTGGAATTTAATATACTGCTCTACTGTATACGAAGATTTCTTATTACTTTGCACTAAGCTATTTCATTTTGATAGAAGATTATGTATTGCAGGGGATTTTGATTAATCAGAGATGTAAAACAGATACCGCACGCAGATGAGACACGGATGTAAGAAAATTCATTATGTTATTTATGTTCCACATATAGTCTTTTTAAATCTAGACGTTATGTTGAAATAAAATCCAGACTTTAACAGATAGCATTAAAAAACGGCGTTGCGTAGCAATTTGCGGTTTTTATGTTGCGTTGAAAAAATTCTGAAGATCAACGCAATATAAAAATGACACGTTAAAAATACAAACAGCTATAAACAAAACATAAATAAAATCTTCAATGTTTATTAAAATATTCAAAACATAGCTAATGCCGAGACGACTTCCCACCAAGCCTATTGACACTGACAGTACGTCCGCTCCCAATATTACATAATTCTAGCAAATGCTCTGTCCTTTATACATCGGTCGAGGGCTTCCATCAGATCACAAGTCTCCTGGTGACAAGTTTCGGTCGTGTACCCTTTAGATGACACCCTTTCTGTGCACTCCTTTAGTTCGTTGAAAAATTTTCTTGTATCGCAGTCGTCTGAGAAATAGAAATAGCCATCTTATCAGCCGTACCAGCTATTCTACTAAAAAACTCGCCTCGAACTCGATAGTCGCCTTGCTAGTATATTAAAACAAAACTGATTATAACAGCCGACTTGAATGTGAGTTAAGTAGTGAGATTAGACAGATTTGCACACCAGCAGTAAAACTTTGTGGTATTCTATTGGCGAGACTGCTGCTATAAATTAAACAAATACAGATAGCCAGTTTACACTGCGTGCTAAAACAGAGTGCCTAGTGCGAGTTTGTTTTACGTTAATGCGATCGACACGTTTATGACGTTCGGCGCTCTGATTGGCCCGCTCCAAGCTCTTAACCAATCAGAGAGCCAAACGCGGGAAACGCTTCGATCGCGTTAACGTAAAAGCAACTCGCGCTAGGCACTCAGATTCGTATATTTATATTCTAGTGACATTCGAATACAGATATGCACGACGCGAAAATAAAGAGCGCAGCGCACGTAATTATGTACAATGCTGTCAAAATATTCGAATGCAACTATGCAAAGCGCTAACAGAGATAGCGTAAACGATTTTATCCCAACCAGTATGCTCGCATCCGTATGAGACCGTGCCTTTCATCAAGTGTGAGCCGTTAAATAGATTTTGTACCAATGTATTTTGTAGTTTTAGATTAGCATCTCAACTCCACTTAATCCCTTGCGTGTCGTTTACCTATGCGGTGCATAAGCGCCAAGGCCTTCCTTTTACTTTTTTGTGTGTGTAACATAATTAATTTACGCTCGGTTTAATGATGAAAGTCATGGGAATAAATACATCTATCTAAAAAACCTCCATGATATTCTTGTGAATTTGTAAAGTCAGCGAACAGGAACATGGCGAGTGTGGAATATTATTACCCAACATAATGCTGAGATAACCCCTTTCCCTACAGAAATAATTATAATTTAATGGAAAAATAGCCGGTTGTTGGTATAATTTAAGAAAATTAAATGCCAATTTTTATTTAGGCCCTAAAACCGATATAATCAAAATGTTTGCAAAAGATGACTCTATGGAGTAGTGGTTAGTGTAACCGACTGCCACGCCTGAGGTCGCGGGTTCGATTCCCGCACAAGTCAAACATTTGTGTGCATGAACATGGATGTTTGTCTTGGTCTGGGTGTTTCTATGTATAATATGTATGTATTTACAAAAAATAAGTATATATGTATGTTTATCCATTGTCTAGTACCCATAGTACAAGCTCTGCTTAGTTTGGGCTAGATGGTGTTGTGTGTATGTGATAGAATATTATTAGAATATTATTATTGTTTTTAAAGATGATTCGATGCTTTTATATCCTGTACCACGAGACTCTTGTTGTAGCAATAGCAATCGCTTTACGTGCCCGTTGCCATAGCAACAGCGACAGTCGCTTCTAAACTGTAGTTTCATAATAAGAGTAGAATTCCAGAGCAAAAGAATGGAATTTACCGTGACATACCGTGAAATGTGAAATACCGTGTATAGAATGACGAGACCTATTGTACCTACACTCCATATTGTTGAAACCTTATACCTACACGTCAATATTAAGTTAATCGAATCAATTGAATAAGATGCCTTTATTGTAAATGGCACGTGTAATGTTCGACGTGATATGTGAAGCATTAACATACCAATACTAGTTGAAGGCTTTGGAGGTTTACTTAATCCGTTTATCTTGTTATATCTATTGATTTCTATCTGTCTACGCATTTAGGTTTTGCAGTATCTGTGATATTAAATATTTCCCGCTTTCGTGATAGACAATGGAAATCTATTGTTATGTTCATATGTTATAATAATAATATGCGCCAGACCGATTTTCAATCACGGCGGCCAGACTCTTTACGCCATCTATACATCTATCTGCGCAGGAGATATTATAGTGCACAAGTAGGTGCGTAAGTGCACTTTCCGTTCCCTAACCGATGGGCCGGCAATCCGACACAACCGGAGGGATATTAGGTGCAGCGCCAACGCCTTTATGTGCTTTTCGTGGCACGGGGTGTCTAATACCACCAACTTCCAAACCCGGAGTTTATAGAAACGTTACTTCTGTACGTTTCCGCTGAACTGAATTAGCATTTTTCTAACGATAAACACGCATACATGCTGCTCCAATACGTCTCAGAGGGTGATGTTTTTCTAACGATAAACACGCATACATGCTGCTCCAGTACGTCTCAGAGGGTGATGTTTTTCTAACGATAAACACGCATACATGCTGCTCCAATACGTCTCAGAGGGTGATGTTTTTCTAACGATAAACACGCATACATGCTGCTCCAGTACGTCTCAGAGGGTGATGTACTGTAGTAGGATTTCAAGGTTTATAACGCGCGGCAAAGAAGGGGTATCCTAATTCTATTCGTCAACGTGAGACTGATACTAAAGGAAGGATAAGAATTAACTATATTTCTGGTTAAAAGTTTGAGTAGGTATGTAGCATGACAAGCAAATACAGTAAGAATAAGGTTCCAGAAAAGAAAACAGTAGGTTGGATTAGAACTGCGACCATACAATGCTAGAAACAAAATTATTTACACAAACAAACAAAATTAACTTATAAAGTACATACATTCATACATACATACATAGATTCACGCCTGTTTCCCAGAGGGGTAGGCAGAAACTACGGATTTCCGTTTGCTACGATCCTAACACACTTCTCTGGCTTCATTCACTTTCATTACATTCCTCATACACGCCCGTCGGTTCAAGGTGCTCTTAACCTGGCCTTTGTCCAGAACGCCTCCTAAAGTAGCTTTTCTACATACGCACTCTGGACTGTTGTTGAGATTTCTTAACAGAAATAACCAATCACATTTTGTTGGCCCGACCTGGGATTCGAACCGGAGACCTCATGCCCAGCAGTCGTATTCACAACTGCTGCGCAATGGGGGCAGTTATACATTGGACAGAGGGCCTGTTAACTTTGCTTTAAAGCTAGCGACGTACCTAAACCGAAAGAAGACGGTATGCAGCCAGCGCAAAAGACCATGGTTACTAGTACCTTGCTCATAGCGATACGCCTCCTTAAAGGACTTGGAAATCGCAGATAGATGTGCTATCGTCTGTATCTCACAACTTAGCTGCTTAAGTTGGAGCCAAGTCTTGTTTTGAGTGGTCGTGTCGTCACTGCCATAACGTCAAATGTTATGGGTTCAAATGCCATACGGTTCGTGTGGTCTACGAATGGTTGACCCGATTCCGGGTATTCTTTGTGTCCGTTGTTTGAATTTTCGTAAAGTCCCCAGCGAAACATGATCTAGTGCAGGAGTTGTCTTAAAAATCACGATTCCGCTTCACCTTATTTTCTACAAAAGATTCTGAATTTCGTCAAATATTCTTCAATTCTGAATCACTTTCACACGAAATTATTCAGTGAAAGAAACTAAGATAATGTTTTGTATTGTAAGCTTTTCTTAACAGTACGAAAACTTTTCCAATTACGTAGATATTATAAGTAAGTATGTACCAGACAAAGGTATTTAAACTTTGTTATAAATTATAATACATAGAGTTGGTTGAAGACTTTACAACATTTTATTGATGCTCCGCTCCTATTAGTAGTAGCGTGATGTTATATAGCTTATTATATGTATATTATATAGCCTTATATAGCCTTCCTCGATAAATGGGCTATCCAATACTACAATAATTTTTAATTCGATGCAGTCGTTCCTGAGATTAGCATGTTCAACCAAACAAACAAATTATATAGATTACTATTAGTTTTCCCGCGGTTTCACCCGCCTAAGTCCCGTTCCCGTGTGAATATCGGGTTTCACCCCTTTCACCCCCTTAAGGGTGGAATTTCCAAAAATCCTCTCTTAGTGCTCCCCTACACTCCCAAGGAACATACATGCCAAATTTTAGCTTCTTGCGTTCAGTAGTTTCGGCTGTGCGTTGTCTGTCAGTCACTCAGTAACGGAAGAGTTTTATATATATAGATTAATTCATTAAAATGGTCTAGTTCTGTTGTCTTGTTTAGATATGTGTTGTTTAATATAAACATGTAGCATCATAAAAGTGTATCTTGCATGATGCTTGTATTATGCTTGCAGGCATGACAATACCTGGGCATTGTCATATCTGACGATAGTTTTTAATATTGATTCAAAACACATTAGTGTGCATATAGCATATGTATGCTGGTAATTAAATGTAGCAGCGATAGCCTGGTGGGAGAACATTGGCCTGCCACGCAGAAGTCTCGAGTTCGATCCCAAGGCGTATCACTGATTTTTCGGAGTTATTTGCGTATTGAATAGTTAATTATCGCTCGATTTAACGGTGACGGAAAACATTGTGGGGAAACCTGCATGTCTGTCATGAGGTCTGCCATCCCGTATAGGGCCAGCGTGGTGGACTATGGCCTAACGCTACTCACATTGAGAAGAGGCTCGTGCCCAGCAGTGGGACAGCTTCAAATTAATAAATAATCTGTACTAGTATAAAGTATGCAACAGTTGTGCATGAGGTCTCGGGTTTGATTTCTGGCAAAGTATAATAGGGATTTTCGACAACTTTTTAGTAGCGGCAAGTACTTTGAAATTATCTCAATGCAATAGGCTTGTTCTCTATTACGTAGGACCTAAAACATTGTTCGCGAAATGTGGGTGTAAAGCACCTTTATAAGTGGATACAGGTGTAAGACCATGTATGTATGTAATTATAAAAGCGGAAGAGTTTGTGTGTTAGTTTGAACGAATTAATCTCTAGAAGTACTATTTCAGATTTTGTAAAATCTTTTATATTTTATAGCTTATTTAAAGGCTATCTAATATCACACTACGACTCTTAAGAACGGACCAGGTGATATTGTGGTCCTCGTATTTAACCACTATCACTACATGTTCTAAAATAAATTCGCCTGCCGCGTCTGTCTGTCTGATTCGCGATAATCTCAAAAATTTCTGAACTGATTTTATGCGGTTTTCACCAATAGACAGGGAAGGACAGGAATTCATGAGGAAGGTTTTGGCGTATAATTTGTTAAGGTTATCCGTGCGTAGCTGGAGCAGATCGCTGGTAATGTATACTAATATTATAAAGCTAAGAGTTTCTTTGCTTGTTTGGTTGAAATCGCTAATCTCAGGAACTTCTGGTTCGAATATAGCCCGCCCGAATATAGCCGATAGCCCATTTATCGAGGAAGGCTATAGAGTATATAACATCACGCTTTGACCAATAGGAGCGGAGCATCAATGAAAAATGTTGTAATAACGGGGAAAATTCTCTTATGTGAAGCAGACGAAGTTGCGCGGGTCAGCTAGTAAGTATTTTGACTAGTGTGGTTTATGTGGTCGCCTCGCCACTGCCAGTGTGCCGAGTGTTGTGGGTTCGATGTTTTTCAGAACCAATCTTTGTGTGATCCATAGTTGTGCCGAGTCTATATGTATGTTCTTTGTGTCTCTTGTTTGTAAAGCTCTTCTGTAATACAGGAATGATTGCTAGGAAGTAGTGCGGCAGAGAGCATTAGAAAAAAAATGTCAGCACTGCTGATATTATATTATTATTAGACATAGTCTAACTCGCTGACTTAGCGTAGTAACACACTCAATTTTGAGATTCCAAAATATGTGTGCTTTGCGGGAATCGAACCCGAAACACGCGACGCATGGTAATGGGAAAATGATAATTTACGCCATCTATACACATAATTATTTAAATAAATATTATATCATGACTTACTTTCTAAACATATTCCACGTTCCCGTGTCATCTGATCTGTTGCTTTCTGGAACAAAGGAAAAGTTTTAATGAACATTCAAAGGAGACGACAAAAAAATTTAATTCGTGCTTTGGGTACAATTTTAGAGTGCACGGATGCCGTTGTGGTCTCCTCGCCACTGCCACCGCGCCGATTGTTGTGGGTTCCATCACTACACGGTGCAAAAATGTGTGTTCACAAATGATTGTTCCGATTCTAGATGTCGTTTGTGTCCATAGTTTGAATGTTTGTAGAGTCCCCCGCGACAATGGAATTAATCCTAGTGCGAGAGTCTTTTAAGAAAACGAAAAGAAATGGAATGGAATTTCACCGAACTAATTGTTATGACTACCAAGGCAATATTGGATATCTACTATATAGATTCCCAATGTTGCCTTGGCGCGGTGCATGCGACTGCTGTGCCGTCCTGGATCGATATTGGGTTAGGCAAAGCTTTATTAGGTTTCTTTCCCATTTCTGGGTAGGGTAGTATCTGTGTAGGAGCCCGCGCCGTTTCACGGAGAAGGAGAGGAGGGGAGGGGGGCAAAACTCTGATCGCGATTCGTCTGTGAGAACGAATCGAGCGGAATACACGCAAATAAAAAAATCTCCCATTTTCAGTATTTATTTATTAATTTTGGTTTGCTAACAAATTTGTAACAATAATACAAATGCACAATTACGTCCAAGCACATAAACTTTTAGGCAAAAAGTTACACCCAATTACAAGCAAACACTACACGCACTAATACAGATACCTATAATGAATGAGAATGTACAACTAAAACTTATAAACTAGCGAAATATTCAGTTAATTACTTTTATTTTCAGTACTTTGAGTGCATGCCATAATCGGTACAACCCATAAACATATTGTCCTTCTTGTAATTATAGACAAAGACGATTCCTAATGATGTTTCTGCAACGATTCAGTTCCAGTCAGTTTCAATTGGCATCATTTGTAATCGCTTATTTCGAGGAGATGGCAAATAAAATTCGCCATGGTCTGTTTCTCGCGTGAGTGTGAGTGAGCATATGTATATTATTATTACCGATTACTCACCGTTTTACAACCCTTTATAAATCGGTACTAAGAACTAACGATGTGTGAGTATCTTTGAAAATAAATCGAATGTTTCGAAAATGTATGAATCACCGTTTGAATTAAAATATGCGTTGAAACTGACTGTCATTTGTATAACAAAAGAATATTCGAATTTGGGTTTCGAATTTGATTAAAATACTGCGGTTATAAAAGTACCAAATGTACATATTAGTCAAGTGTCGATTTATGCGTTGACACCGGTTGTTATTCGAATGACAATTAAATCATGATCGTGAGAACTGTGATAGTAAAAAATACCAAATGTTATCGTATTATACAATCACGCTAACATATCACCGTAAAAACATAGACGTTTTCATTTACTGAAAATTTCCTCACTGCAAATAATGCTAACTCTTGCCTATCTGGTAACAGTAGCCTGGCTTTTTCGGACTCTTTTCATTTAAAATCGTACTTTTTTATAGTTTAAAATTTTTTGACTGAAATGGGTCATCTCTCTGAAGTCATTGAACTTTACACTGAAGTATGATGTTTTCAAGAAAACAAAATGCAGCGATGTATGTCAACTGCTTTGTATCCAAATGCAAAACAATGGCACTATTTTATTGCATTGTATGTCATTACGTACATAATGAAGTTAGATTCGGGTCAATGTGCAATTTAAGTGATAGAGGGGCCAGACAATTTCATTGATTTGGACAGTCCCAATAAGCATATGACATTGTATCACCTTTAGGAACATGAATCAATAATTTGCTGTTGTAATCTATTAAGTTAATTAGTATGCCATACATAAGAAGAAACCAACAGACTGCAATGCCGAGAGACTCGGGTTCGAATCCCCGTCGCGCACCTCTGACTTTCGGGAGTTATATGACTTTTCGAAATTATGTGCGTATTGATTGCTCCGTGCCTCGGAGAGCACGTTAAGCGTCGGTCCCGGCTGCCATGAACATCTATGGCAGTCGTTATAGGGAAGTCAGTGCTCTCTAATATCCTGACACTGGTCTAGCCTTAGGGTATCGTTAGCCTTCGGGTTGCGGAGGTCAGATGGCAGCTGCTCCGTGTAAAAATGATATCCAGTCAAATCCGGTTAGACTAGAAAAGCCGACCCCAAGTGACTTGGGAATAATAAAGGCTAGGGAGAAGAAGTATTCCATACATAGATCCCGCTGTATATCCTTGAAAGAGTCGGTATATGTCTAGTAAATTCAAACTAAAGAAAAAGATTCGCCAGCTGTAGACTTGTTATATTATCCCTTGTAATAATCTAATAGAAATACGATCAGCCCTGTATTAAACTGTCCCACTGCTAAGCCCTCTTACAGATGGGAAGCGTGAGGCCATAGTCCACCACGCTGGAAGTATGTGTCGGCAGACTTCACATGTCTTCGAGAACTTTTAAGTATTTAATATGCACATATCTTCGAAAAGTCAGAGGTGTGCGCCTTAGGATCGAAGTCGACACCTCTGCATAGCAGTCTAACGGACTCCCACTAGAAAATCGCTGCATTTATCCCATGGAATTGACTTCAAATGTAACTTGCGAAATGTGTGATATACTTCTGCCTCCCCCAAAGGGGGAATCTCAAATGGAGCACCACTAACACTTGTTGAAAATAGCATTTTTAATGATAATGTATAGAAGTTGCCACTCCATATGTCTCTAAGACAGGTCATCACAAATAACTTATATATGATATGGCCACAATTATAGAAGTTATAACACAATCAAACTATTGTCGAACAAATATTGTCACTTTTGTTCAGAAAATACAACAGTGGTTCACTCAGTTCATAGATAAGTTGGTCAATTAAGCTCAATTCTTAAACATGACGTTTTTAGTTGCAGTCGCGTTTCATAGCTCTATTTAAGAATAACCTTTTCTCCATAAGACTACTTTTTATGATTTTGTATAGTAAATGAAACAAAAACAAGCAATGCTCGTATGGTATTGACTATACAACATTGTAAAATTGCATACAAAGATTGCAAACAAATTTATTTTAAAATGTGCAGTTGGTATGTGTATTGTCTTCTTTGCACTGTAGCAAACAAGCAAAAAATAAAATTACTAATAAAAAGCGGTTACCGTAACCTATAATCGTTTGCAAAACCAGAGTCAGCACTCGTGTGAACCGACATGAGGAAAAAGGAAAAAGGTCGTTGACTACGTTTCATTTGGTACATTGTTTTACAAACAAGAGCAAATAGCAATCAAAAGAAATCTTTTGCGGCAACAGTATCAAAATCGGTTGCAAAATAAGTAAACGTAGGGTCGTATTTGACATGTCTCGCTATCTCTCTCGCACAGCTGCGGCTAAATACCGGTGACGTCACAGTTTGTATAGCGCAATTTTTTTTCCGGCATTTGACAATTACCCCTTCTATCAGATTTAAAACGCTTGTATGTTATTTATAATTGGTGTATTTGTTTTTGTATATTATTGTTTAGATAATGTAACTATTTTACTTAATTATTAATAATATGCTTGTCAACTACCTTATTATGTATTATCATACATGTAATAACTTATAATATGAGCTATTGAGTTAGTATATTCTAAAGATCCTACGTTACATATATGACCACTGTTTTAAAATATGTTGGCGTCGTAGACATAATTTGTCTCCCGACCCTTGTAATCGTAGTCACCCGACGGGCTCACACGTGACATTGTTAAATAATACGCGGCAAAACGTTCAGCTAACGACCTCTGGTGCCGACGAAAAGAACCCCAGGATTAATGTAGCGGAAAAACTACTTATGATTTTGAGATAACAATAAGTCTATGAGACAGGGGTCAAAAGTAGAGTAAGCCTATATAATATTCGAATACAGTTGTACTACAAACTTATTGAGTCGCGGTGACGCACCGGCAACCAGACACAAAAGATTTTAATTTTGCCTGGTATTACAAGACTTGGCCAGTTAAGGACGCAGCACGAAATATTTATAGTGTTGCCGATACATACGAATATGATTCGAAAAATTATGCATAGGTATCGTTAACTTTAAATGAATATGTTTATTATATTGCGTTGTGTTATTTTATCTCGTTAAATATTCTATATTCTATGAAGGTTTAAACGGTGAGAAAATATAGAAAAAATCGTTGGAATAGGTGATACGAAGTACACGGGGTCATCTAGTATAAAAATAAAATTATAATGAGGCTGTGTCTGTACTTTAAAGACCCTTTTAATAAAAAATTGGGATCAATGTTTAGAATTTTTGTATTGCCCATCATAACGGACGATAAACTGAACTGATATGGATTTTACTTTTGCATTCAACTTGAAATACGATAACTCAAAAGTGAATTATTTTACGTTTTATCTAATTCTTTAGAGTACAACAAAAAATATAGTACATGTGATCTACATAAGTAAAATAAATTGTGAGAGAACTTCATGCAAACGAAATCACGTGCAAATTTTACCATTACATAAAATGGGAATTAATTGCTTTAGAAATTATTCATATCTACTAAATCATAAGCAATATGAATTATGAATCCCTTATAAATTTGTTCAAACGTGAAAGACATGGTATCTCTACAGATGTAGTACACAGCTTAAATAATAAAATTATCATCGGTTCGTAATCCTGCATTACAAAGGGAATTTAAGCGATTTCTCGAATCCGATTTGACTGAGGGATAATCCGTAACCCTTATAATAGAAGAATAATGTCTTAGTAACATAAAATCCTCGTTTAGCTGAACAGAAACCAATTGATATTTCAAAAGAGAACATATTTTTTTCTTTTTATGTTAAATGATGATCAAATTATATTAGATAGGTAACTTATTAGGTAATAAGTTGCTCGTTTTGGTCACATTACGCAAGTCTCTTTCTTACAGAGGTGATAAGAAAAGGACAGATATTAAACTAATTTTTGCCGTCACGTGGTAATACCAGCCTTTTTTAAGACCTTTAAATGCACATACCTACAAAGAGAACGTATTTTATAGACTCCAGCTTTATTATCTTAAACTCTGGGCTGTGATTTGTCAATAAACTTAGCGCCAAACATGAGCGCAACGTCTAGTTTAGTGAAATGGATAGTAAAGAGACAATTTGCACCTTAAAACTATGAAATTATTGTTTATTATAGTGCGTTTCAAATACGAAGTCTCATTTGACAGATGATCGTTGAACAGCGATAGTGAAAAGACCGTTTCAATCGACACATCACGAAATCGATTACCGATTAATTTTTCATACAAACTGTAATCGTGGGTTTAGATCGAAACAAAAATGACAGAAACAGAAAAACAAAAAATGAGTCCATCTAAGTTTGATATATCCAAAGAATAGTTACATCAAAGTTATTTGATTAAGTTTAATTGTAAAAAAGATCTGAACTTATCCTTGATTAATTCCTAGTATCACATCTTCTTCTCTCATAGCCTTTATTATTCCCAAGTCACTTGGGGTCGGCTTTTCTGGTCTAACCGGATTTGACTGGATATCAGTTTTTACACGGAGCGGCTGCCACCTGACCTCCGCAACCCGAAGGCTAACGATACCCTAAGGCTAGACCAGTGTCAGGATATTAGAGGGTACTGACTTTCCCAATAACGACTGCCATAGATGTTCATGGCAGCCGGGACCGACGGCTTAACGTGCTCTCCGAGGCACGGAGCAGGCGATAATTGTCAATCAATACGCACATAATTTCGAAAAGTCATATAACTTCCGAGAGTCAGTGGTGCGCGACGTGGGTTCGAGCCTGAGACCCTCTGCATTGCAGTCTGTTGGTCTCCCCACTGAGCTATCGCTGCTATTAATATTTCTATTAATAATTTTTTAATTTAATTTTAAATTATTATTTTTTTAAATAATAATAATAATTCCTAGTATCTCATACTCCATACTTATTATAAGGGTGAAATAAATGTGAATATGTCCAATATAGCATCTTCAATTCCATTTTTTGATAAAGAAAATATATTAAGGATATACAGAATGTGATTTAAGGTACAACGTACGATGCAACGTGCAACGGCGCAACGTATTAATAATAAATACTAAATACAAATGTACAAAAGTATTTCTCGGACAATTGTTTTTATCTCGAATTAATTCGATTTTATCCAATTCATATTGCCGCATCACTATGACTGAAAGTAAAAAAATTACCCTAGTGCGTAACCATGGTATTGTAGTAAAATGTTATTTTATTTTGATGTTGATATTAATTAAGACTAATATCAATAGAAATTATTAGTTAATTAAATTTGTTAAACAATTACATCATGTTTTGTATAGATTCTAATTATTTTTAAATAGTCTTTAGTACCACAAGTAATCATTGTTTATTTTAGCAATTTATATGAAATGTGCAGAGTTACGTGCTATGAAGTGTCAAAAGGGACTTCGTATTTGAAACAGACTATAACAATTATAAAGTTACTTCGTTCTTGTCAGCACGAACGAAGATTAACGAAACGCCTTATATCGGTCAAGTCGGGCATTGTTGTCTAAATGTCATGTCGAATGGTTAACTTATAATGTACTAGCTTTTGCTTGTCGTTTCACTCGGGAAAAGTACTTTCTTCTGGATAAAAGGCACCCTATGTCCTTTTTGTACCCCTGACAATATAAATGGAAAATTTCATGATGATCGATCGTGTAGTTAAGGCGTGAGAGCGAAACAAACACACACAACTCTCATTTGCATTTATAATATAAGTTAGGAAATAAAGTTAGTATAGTATTTTTTATGGTATCAACTACCCGTACTACTATTGCTGTAACACCTGTGTAACCAGGTTCAGCAGTGGTGACAATGGAAAACGCCGGTTCACGGGGAAAGCTAAACTGTCATGGAACCCACAAGGAATTTAATAAAAAGTATATAAGAGGATATTGTCTAACGTAGACGCGAAGTTATACATTGAAATGAAACAACTTTATACGGATTTAGATCGAAATCGAAACTTTAAACTTTTATACATTGTTAATCTCTTTTACTAGTTACTGTTTAGTTTTTGTTTATGTTGTTGTTTAGAGCAGCGATAGCTCAGTGGGGAGACCAACAGACAGCAATGCAGAGGGTCTCGGGTTCGAACCCACGTCGCGCACCTCTGACTTTCGGAAGTTATATCGAAGTTATGTCGGCTTCGGTGGCGTAGTGGTTAGTGTAACCGACTGCCACGCCTGAGGTCGCGGGTTCGATTCCCGCACAAGTCAAACATTTGTGTGCATGAACATGGATGTTTGTCTTTGTCTGGGTGTTTCTATGTATAATATGTATGTATTTACAAAAAATAAGTATAAATGTATGTTTATCCATTGTCTAGTACCCATAGTACAAGCTCTGCTTAGTTTGGGCTAGATGGTGTTGTGTGTATGTGGTAGAATATTATATTATAGAATATTAAATGACTTTTCGAAATTATGTGCGTATTGATTGACAATTATCGCCTGCTCCGTGCCTCGGAGAGCACGTTAAGCCGTCGGTCCCGGCTGCCATGAACATCTATGGCAGTCGTTATTGGGAGAGTGTCGACACAAAAGATCCCACTGGGTCGAAGTGTCGCCGGTCAGCACTGATTGGCCCCCACATAAGATACATACATACATGTTTACTTCCATTTAAGCTATTTTAATTATAAAACTAGATTTAATTTTACACTTTCCCCGACGTTTCGGTTGCTTCAGTCTTACCGTGAACATGGCTGCTTAAAAAGCTAAGGCTGGAAAACGCGATAAAAACGGTATAAAGTTGTTTAATTTCAATACATATATAAGAGGAGACGGGAAAAGGATTCCACTACGAAGTAGTCCGCAAAGTCAACGAGAAAACTGATATTTAGGTTTATTTTTGTGTTTTCCAAGAAAGCAGGCTTCTATTAATCCGTATCTATTATTAGAAACAATCCATTATTGTATTGTTACACAAAACTCATGATTAAGACCATGTTGGGTGGGTTTCGCTACAGTTTCAGCGGCAGCCATTACTGTGAGACGTTTTCATAACCTTTATCATTCCGAGCTAGACAGACAAATGACGTTGGCTGACGTCGCTCAAACTCGTTAATGCCACGTCCCTGAGACACTGCATATAGCAAGGATGACCTTTGGAATACTACTGTGTAACCATGCAGGATTCACCAGAAGTACTAACTGATTTGACAATTGCACGCATTCCATTGTTGATTCGTCTGTGACTAGACTTAAGACTATTATTCAAATAACGTAATACTTTCATTCATCACTAATCTTAGCAAATTATTATATTATGTATTTATATGGTAACTAACGACTCGCTCCGGATTATTATATTATAATGAATCACTCTGTCTATTGGTGAAAACCACATGAAAATCCATTCAGTAGTTTTTGAGTATATCGCGAACAGATAGACAGACGCAGCGGGAGTCTTTGTTTTATAATATGTAGTTATAGTGATTGCATTTTCAAATAAAAAACATCGCAAGAGTTCTTTAAAAAAAAACAAAGGAATCGTGTTCGTATTTCAATTTTGGACTTGCTTGATACAATCAAATACCGGGCATATTCAAATAATTTGAAATTAGTATGTTTCAATTTGAATGTACATCAATAACTACCCCATTGCTTTTGAGGTTCCATTCAAGAACGTCCCTTTCAATCAAAATGTTGTTTATATTAAGAAAAATTCGAGAAGATCTTAGTATAGAAGAAGAAGTCGTTTACATACAAAGCACATAATTACTAGCCCTGAGAACTTTGAACCAAGAATTATCAGTTTTTTTAAGAAAACACGCATCTCATGACCCAAGAAACAAGAGCTGAATGTACACCAAGGTTAATCTCGATCAAGACCGGTTTATTGACGTCATAACATCGATGGTCTTCTTTTGCAGTTATTTTTAGCCATTCAAGCGAGGTTTTTATAGATTCCAAGTGTTATTTACACTTATTTTGAAACTATTTGAACTGGATTAAGGTTCCAGTTATCTTCTGCAAGGCAGTAGAAGGTAATTAACAGAAAATTACTGTAGCTTATTTGGTAATTTATTAATTTAGTCATTTTAAAGTAGATATAAGTAAAGGATTCGTTGTTATTCTGTAAACTGTTAGTTAGTATTAATTTTTTTAGGCATTGCTAATCACACATCTATCTAACAAATGCATAAGGTTTGACCTAGTTGATACCAACAATTTCAATTCCTTTCTTGTTAGCCCATGTTTTTTCTTTGAGTTCAAGTCATTTCCATACCAAAATCTGTCAAAATCCGTTCAGCAGTTTAATTATAGACTTGTGTTTAACAGTCATAGCTTATTTTGTAATTATTATATTAGTATGGTATATGGATTAGCCATTAATTAATTGTTTACATTACTAGAGAGACCAAAGGCTGATTGTACCTAAGTATCACTATAACAGCTGGAAGTACTTTCCCAGCAATTTGGTTAAATTAAGAATATCGGGGCCTTGGCTTACTTTCTTGGATCCGATATTCTCCAGAGAGGACAAAACCAATATTTTAAGTCTATCACCGAGAGCATTATGGAAAACTACAAGAGTGCTTATCTCCTTTGACCTGTTAAAGCTGATGATTGGGTCACGGCTGTCTGAAGTCTAAGCCTCGGAACATTATCAAAAGGTTTTGGTTTTTAGACTAGAGTTAGCAAAATTGGGACTAATCAATTTCTTATCCCGCTGTCTATTATTTGTCCTGCATAGATGGAAAATATCCAAGGGATCGTGTAAAAAGTATTAAATGAAAGTTATGATTTTTGGATCTGCAGTTGCCAACTGTTGACAGAAGGCCACCGTGAAAACAACACTGAATAGAATTGAGGATAATTGATTTCTTATTCCGATGTCTGTAATTTTTTTTGCACGGATTGAAAGTATCAAAAGAAAAATAAATAGTTAAATAATTTTACATGCTAGGTTATAAGATGGCTAAATTATAAGCGTCTACAACAATCAACACACCCCAAACCCCGGTACCAATGCATATTCTTGTGTTATGTATTTGACAGACTTTTACCTTGCTGGTTCTGTTACATACATTTGCGTTAACGTATACGACCTATGGAGTTCGAATCACGGTTTGGGGAAAATGTGACTGAGATTTTATCGTACGATTTTTGATTCTAGCAACTAGTACGAAACTGGGAGTATTCTAGCTTTAATCTATAGCAGTATATACTGTGTTACTGCATTGTACCGTTTGGCGAAACAGCTATTGCTAAACCAACAATTTATTTATGCTAATCAGCTAAGCAGCTAAATTCAGGACATAGGAAGCCAGTACCTAGTTATGACTTCTATCTTTGTTAATACTTCAATAAATGTGAGAATTAGTAACTTTAGAACAAAGCGTACTTTCATATTTTAATTTGGGCCAAATTCCGTGACTCACTTTCATTTGATAATAATCACATTGTCATGTGAATAACCTTGTTCTCATTCGAGATGTTTGATTAGTCAATTATATTGTTTATAACTATAATTACGTAACTCGTAAATGTAGGTAGGTAGAGTTTTTGAATTTTAATTTGAGACTACATTAGTGTCGCTGTGGTATTAAATGCAACTCAAACAAAAACGGTCTTGATTCCCAGGGCAGGAAAGGTGTTATTAGATTATTCTATCCATAATTTCTTGGTAGCAGTATACGGCAATAAACTTTCTTCCTATTATGTGGGACCTACAACCATTTCTAGCGCAATGTGGTTGTAATAGATCTCTGCCTACCTCTTCGAAGACATAAGTGTGAAACTATATAGGATCATTGTGGTTTTTGGTATGAACATTGCTTATAGACGCAATTAATTCTTTTACGATGTGCATCGTAACTTCTTGCTCTGTTAATTTTTACAAATAAAGTCAAGTTAAATCTTTAGTAAGCGTCAATTTTATGCCGTGGCAATGTATTCTTTGTAGGTACTGAACACACTTTCTATCAAGTTCAAAACGTTAGCAAGAAATACTAAGTGTTTTTTCTATTTTTGTGAAAACATGTTAACTGTGCTAGTAGGATCCTTCAAACGCCTAAAAGCCTGTAGCTTTTAAAGTACTATCCAAAAACACTCCAGCCGTCGCTATTAAGTTTCACTCCACTGATCTGTTTACAGAAGTACGAGTGCGAGCAACGAACGCCTAAGTTTATGATAAATAAACTCAATGTCAGAGCCATGGCACAGTTCATTAACCCCACAGTACTGCACAAATACCCACAGGTTTTCAATAAATCAGCTGAGAACATAAACTCAATTTGTCCGTCAAACTCGACATCAATTCTCGCGGGAAATCCATCAGTAAAGACTCTCGTGCCTTAGTATGTAAACAAACAACAAATCGATTGAATAAATTAATTCGGATCGTGTTACGTTTTATAGTTTCCGCCTTCCGTGTGTTGAGGTAGGTTTGACGTTAGATCTTTCTAGAACGTAGTGCGACTAATCGTAGATTATTCACAGTCAGGTAAATAAAAGTGAGTGGCATTACGGGAAAGGCATTTAATTGAATTAATAAGACTTTAATGGCATAATAGATTTAGAACGGATATCGTGACATGTAGTGCTTGGCTGCCGATTGTATTAAATAATAGTAGCACATGTAATTTAGAATGGTCCGCTTACGGCACGACGCATGGCAGTTACGAGCCCGTTCGCCTCTCAAAGTTCGCCCCACATTAGATATTTGATAGGTTTCTTCATAAAAACCACCCAAAAATAGGAGCCCTGCGAAGCGGAGCTCCGTCTTTCTATGAAAGGGGCGAAAGTCAAGGGGCGTACGGCTCGTAGCCCGCATGGCAATCAATTTTAATATAACGATATTATAGCTGAAATTCCAACCAGGTTGCGATAAGCTTAAAAATGCCGAGGCGGCAGCTTCATTTTTGCAGCTGCTCTTGAAATTTCAACTATAATGTATAGTATTCAGTAATATTAGGGACAGGTAGTCATATGGAATTCCTTTGCCGGCCCGGCAATAAATGCCGGGCCTTAAAAAAAACGAGCTACAGCGGTGGAATAACTTTTTACGTAGTCTACCAGGTCAGAGACTATACAATTTTAATAACATGAGGTCTGAATGACTCCTCTTGATGACTATGTCTGCCATGATTTTTTCTTTTAATACAACAATGCTGGCAAAAACCCTTAAGCCTGTTCAATAGTAAGCGATTATCATAACCTGGGAATACTAAGGGTATCTATCTAGGGAATAGGTATTTAAGATGGATAAAACGAAAGAAACGTGGAAGGTATGTAGCCTTTAGAACACTTATTCACCGGGTGTGACGCGGTAACAATGTTTCTACTCTTACACTAGTTTTCTGTCAGACGATGATAGGATAGGCACTTCACTGAACGAGCCGGGTCTTGCCGATATAAATCAAGTGGCAACAGCGGGATCCTCCACTTATGACTCATGTATTCTAAACAGTCCAAAAAATGAAACATGGTTCTTAGAGAAAAACAATGTCTGTTTGTTGCATCTTTGTAGGAAAATAGGAATTTCTGAAGCTAACTTTGACAAAATATTCAAAGATTAGCTTAAGATCGAATTGTATGCACGGAAATTTAATAATTATGCGAGTTTAAGCGAGCGATAATTACATACAATATCTGTTTATTATTATATTGTTACGAAAGTACAGACGAGCCTTGGCTTTGAACTCGAGATGTCTGTTAATTCTAAACGAAGAAGACAGATATCTGATTAAGCAGATTTTGACTGTCTTTAATTCATTTACTTCCCATGCTTCAAACTGAGTACATACATACATACATAGATTCACGCCTGTTTCCCAGGGGGTAGGCAGAAACTACGGACTTCCATTTGCTATGATCCTGACACACTTCTCTAGCTTCATTCACTTTCATCCCATTCCTCATACACACTCGCCGGTTTAAGGTGGTCTTAACATGGCCTTTGTCCAGAACGTCCAATCTGATCGAGAAACGCTCGCCTTGGTCCTCCCCTTGCGACTGTTCCATTCACACTAGTCTTATAAACTGTATTAGTCAGTCTTTTCTCATCCATTCTTTCTACATGCCCAAACCAGCTTAACATACCCTTTTCTATTCTTGTCACTATATCCACTTTCATGCCGCATCTCTCTCTAATCACACTATTCCTTATAAACTGAGTATCTATGTAAAATGACCTCTAACATAAGGTAAATCAGTACATTGGTATAATTTTTACATCAAACGCGTAGGTAGGTGTTATTCATATATTAGTATTATTGTTTGTTTCTACACAAAGCTAGAGTTATATTTAAGTAAGAAATTCGCATATGCTATATAAATAGAGTTGCCATACAATATATAAAAAGGTATCTAAATATTTTTCTTTAGCTGTAACTTGTTCATTGGTGGCTGTATTATTGTATAATATACCTATGTATATGTACTCTACATGTAGGTAAATATAGTCTAATATTAAGACGCATCCTAACTAATAAATATTTAATTACTAATAATAAATATAATCTTCTCTCTTAGCCTTTATTATTCCCAAGTCACTTGGGGTCGGTTTTTCTGGTCTAACCGGATTTGACTGGATATCAGTTTTTACACGGAGCGGCTGCCACCTGACCTCCGCAACCCGAAGGCTAACGATACCCTAAGGCTAGACCAGTGTCAGGATATTAGAGGGTACTGACTTTCCCAATAACGACCGCCATAGATGTTCATGGCAGCCGGGACCAACGGCTAAACGTGCTCTCCGAGGCACGGAGCAGGCGATAATTGTCAATCAATACGCACATAATTTCGAAAAGTCATATAACTCCCGAAAGTCAGAGGTGCGCGACGTGGGTTCGAACCCGAGACCCTCTGCATTGCAGTCTGTTGGTCTCCCCACTGAGCTATCGCTGCGAATAATAAATATAATAAATAATAATAAATCCGAATGTGAGTTTCTTTGTTTGTTACGCTGCCGCTGTCACGCCTTAATTACTCGGCTGATCATTATAAAATTTCGCATACACGTTGTCAAAGGTATAGAAAAGGACAAATGGTTCCTTTCATCCAAAAAAGTATTGTTTCCAAGCGCAACCGCGAGCAAAACTTAGTAAATAAATAGGTCAACTTTTATAGAAAACCTATTTTATAGACAACGTTTTAAAACGGCAACCGTAGTGGAAATTGGAATTATACTGCGAGTAAACGCAGAGCTAATAGGACAGTTAACGGAAGAAAAGCGTTGACGTCATAACTAGCTTTATAAATATCCACGACCCAATAAAAATAGGTTAATATCGTTATGGTAAATGTTATGAGAATAACATAAATAGGTCATTATTCCACGGGTAAAAAGAAATATGTTTTTGGGCAAATTGAGTTTCGATCATTTGGAAACGAACTTACCTATATATATTTTAAACATACCAATAGGTATTCTTTTTCTCTCGAAAGAATGACTACATGGATGGTGGATGGACACTTGCATGGATGGCGGTGGTTGGTATGGTTAGGTATTCGTCTCGCTAATGGCAAAACGTCGGTTGTTATGTATTCGATCTCCACACGAAACAAAAATGATGAAAAATTGTGTTTTAGGTCCGTTGTTTGCGAGTTTAAAGTCTACCACGATACAGAAATTATTTCTAGTGCCGGCACTGTCTTAAATAAGATAGTTGGCCGATGCTAAGCACAACTATAAGGCCGAATGCATAATTAGTAAGTCATACCTAATTACTCAGAAGAGCAGCAATGCTTTTTAAAGATACAGAATTTCCTAACAAATATTATAAATGCGAATAAGAGTTAGTTTGTTACGCTTTTACGCCTTAACTACTCGATCGATCATCATGAAATTTTGCATACACTTTGTCAGTGGTACAGAAAAGGAGATAGGACAATAGAAAGTACTGTTTACGAGCGAAACCTCTGGGAAAAGCATGTTATTTATAATGCTAAAGTTGTCTCTAATAAGTTAGTTGGCCAATGCTAGGCACAATTTGAAAGCTGATCGCATTAAAAAAGTATGGCATAATCAATCAGAAAGAAAGAAAATAATGTTTCCCGGTCGCTACAATATTTCAGTTCGGTTTTTTTAATCGTGCGTGCATGTCCGTAATCCGGTACACATCGAATTCGTTTAGTTTTGTCTCGTTCCAATTGGTTCGACATTAATTGATGGTTATATGAAGTCACGTTTGGTCGCTACAGTCAAAATGTAACGAACAATTATATCATTGTCTCACGTTTTAAACATTATACTCTTATTAGGAACATCACAAAAATATTTCACGTAACATAGGCACGGTATTTTTATTCAATAAACGAGTCGTTTTAGTTACGGGCAGTTACATTTTGACAAATTTTTCATAGAATATAGGTCATAAATAACTATATAATATTATAATATCAGCCCCGTATTTAAACTGTCCAACTGCTGGGCACGGGCCTCTTATAAGTGTGATTAGGGTTAGGCCATAGTCCACCTTGCTGGCCCAGTGCGGGTTGGCCGACTTCACATATTTTTAGCAAAACTCTCAGATATGCAGGTTTCCTAACAATATGTGTTGTGTCGCTCGTTTTAACGGTTCACCGTTAAAGCGAACGATAACTTAACCATTTACTACGTTTATAAATAAGAAACCTCAGAGATGCACGCCTAGGGATCAAACTTGAGCCCTCTGCGTGGCAGTCCAAAGATCTACCATTAGGGTATTGCTTCTTCTAAAAATCTACTGACTGTAGGTAAAACGACTAATTTCTTGTATATAGGAACCGGGCCATAGCCTCCTTTTATTTCGCCGAAGGAAAAAGGGTAGGTAAACGTTAATTTCTACTTCTTTCGGGCTTCAATTATAGCTGGCAAATATAACCTATATATTGTGAAATACTAAACAACGCCAAATTTTACTAGTCATGATTTAAAACCCACGAGATAAGGCAGTCTACCAGGCTCTCTTGTAAATTCAGTGATGCCACACAGAAAATCTAATAACATTTGCCCGTCCCAGGAACAGAACATTAGACTCACAATTGCATGCAAATACAAATGTAAACTAATGCAACGAGACCGACGAAGCAATTTTTATCTTTAAATGCCACTAGTTTAAATAACTGTGTCTTGGGGCCTTTTACAAACATTCAAACAACGGACACAAGTAACACCCAGGCTCGGAACAACTATTTATTGACCACACAATTTTTTGTTCTATGTGGGTATTGAACCTACAACACTTGGCGCGGTATCATTGGCGAAGTGATCACTTAAACCACAACGCCATCCGTGCAGACGAATCCGTTTTGTCTATTAATAGATTAATTTTTTTACTAGAGCCGGCAGCGTAGCCTTTCATTTAAAGCAGGTTTTTAATAATACTAGAAATCATTAGATAAGAACTTTTGAAAATTTATAACACAAACGAAAGTGTATTTTTGTCTTTGTGTGAAAAAGAAACAACTGAACTAAATAAGTTTATAGTAACCTAACTAATTTTATAAATGCGAATGTAAATGTTTTTGTTTGTTAAGCTTTCACGCCAAAACATATCATCATACAATTTCGCATACCTACACGTTGTTAAGGGTACAGAAAAGTACAAAGTGCACTATTCATCCAGAAAAAATAACTGCGGCCGAGTAAGCATAAGTCGCGGGCAGAAGTTACTTGTAAAATAACACGGTTTTCTTCGTTGCGTGTAGGTATCTGTCCTTGTCTGTAGGTTTACGGTAGCTAGCTAGCGTACGTAATAAGGATACAGTAAGTATAGTGTGTGACGGTACATGGACAAATAAAAACATACGAAAAGTGAGGGTGGATCAAGATTCGTCTGCCTCACAATCGGAGACATGACATCGCCGCACCAGTCAGCTTGTGACCACGGCCCGTGTAACCTGGTCGAAACGTCAAGCATAGAAGAGGTAAACATGCATGATGGCGTTAACACCCGCTACGTCTAAACTTCTAAACTAATATTATAAAGAGGAAACATTTGTGTTTTTGTATGTATGTTTGTAATGTTTTCACACAAAACTATTGGACCGATTTAAAAAATTCTTTCACCATTGGAAAGCTGCATCTTCACTGAGTGATACAGGCTATAAAACATTAAAAAAAAATAAAGATCCTTAATAAAAATGCAATAATATAACCCAAGGTGTGAAAAAATTAGTCATGAAAAATCTGTCATCACGTGCGCTGCGGAAACTATTTATATTAGAACAAAAAAATGTTCTACAGTATTATAGAACGTATCAATATCTACAAAAAAGTCCGCGATACCATATGTCCAACTACTGTAGTTATGCTACTATAACTACTTTTTTACATTTTAAATGTTGATAAAAGTGCCGACAATAATCAAACCATATTATTCATACCTCTGTATTAATCCTTATCTCATTAAATTATATTTTATTAAAGACCGTTTCAATACCCGTAAAATACTTTCTAATTATTAAAATCTGACATTTCATTCAAAAGATATAATTCTTTAGATATAGTAGGTACTTTTTAAGTATTAGCTATACATATATAGCTAACTACACCTATATAGGTGTAGTTAGACTTATTAATTTCTTTAGTTGTAGTTTTATATATTAAAATCAGACAACAAATTAAAAGTAGGTATTGGGTAATAAATTAAAGTCCATGCGGACGAAGTCGCGGGCAACAGCTAGTATTATATAACTATATCATGCAACGCGAATGTATAAAAGCTTTTATCGATTTATAGGTTTGGTTGAGTTGTCATGAAAATACACATATTATTTTCATCGATCCTAGATCTCATTATATTAACAATAGCAAAATTATCACTCAAACCACTGTGCCATGCATCATAAATTCATAGTTAACCTCAACGAATACGACGCAAGGTAAGTATACCTATTTACAAATACTACAGAATCAATATATTGAACTAAAGAGTCCATACACAACATTCGACAGGCAGGTGCGTCGAAAGGCAGGTAAACAATAATAAAAATACATGCATACGTCACGCCGTTGTAAAGTGTAAACCCTATGAGGTAGGTATATGTATAGTATCTACATTCTCATTACATCAGCTATATTTTTAGAGCCCCACTTAATAGGAAGCGAGCCTGTACCGTCTACCAGAATATCGTTAATCTCCATAACGGCAATGCGATTTTCTTACCAAAAAAAGAGTATAAAACTGCCCATCCCCGGAGTCGATACCGGTAACTCATGATCGCTCGCAAACATAACCGCAAAGTTATGGACTAACGGGTAAAAATACTAATTAATCTTTTTTTTCTCCAGATTGACCGTGTGATGGTCGTTTAACATGATGGCAACCACCACAATGGTAGTCTCACCGTTAGCAACGCAGCCATCGCCCAAGAACAAAAGACGACTGTTCGCCGAGGCCAGGCAGAACAGTCTGCAGAAACTCAGTATCATTTTCGATCACGGAAATAAAAACAGTAAGTACAAGTACAGTAAATCGTTCAATAGACAGAATCGAGACACAATAGAAAAAGTTTTGTGTCTGGCATATCTACAGGGAGATAGAGCGAGATGGAACAAGAGCGGTAATTGGTAATTGTCTTTGTAAAAAAAATTGTTGGTGTAAGATGCACAAGCAATTTCCCAAGTATGGCTGTGCTCTGTATCTGCTATTTGAACGTGTAAAGTAGTAAAGACAGTAAATTATCAAGAAAGAGATCAATATCAATAAATAGAATTAATCAAAAATTATAAATTGGCAGCCATTGTTTAAGATAGTAGCTTAAAAATAAGTAGATTCGATTAAAATCTAATAAAATTATAACCTTTTAAGCAATTATGTATTTGCTTATTGCTTACTATAGATAATAGTAATTATCTCCCACGAGAGTTACGTAAGTATAATTAATATAAAACTAGACAAAAAGAGCACACACTTAATTCGCCAACAATTATTAATTTTTAGAAAAACAAACAAAAACCGACTTTTAAGTCGGTTTTTGTCTTTAACCTATAATCAAATTTTACAATTTTTGGAGTCGGTGCCAAGCCAAGTATCTCTGATCTGAGCATAAAATCTTTTAGCTTAACTTTTTTACACACTTTACGTAGGTAATTAGATATATTATGTATATAACTATCTTAAAACCTACTTATTAGTCAACTAGATGTGCGAGATGAGTATTATTTTGAACTTTTTAGTGCTTATAGGATTTTTAGTTTAAGTATATTTTGTTAGTGATAAGTATATTTTCTTTATATACCTATAATATGGGTAGGCCTACTTAACGCGCTGCTCAAATGAGATATTGTTAAGAAAATTAAATGGCCTGCTCTCCGAAGAGATCAACTGGAGGAAGGCGAGTTGCCTGAATCTGTCTTTATAAAATTTGATGACGCGACTGTTGGCCTTAGAATAAAAGATGATAACGGTTGTGTAGCAATATCACCTGCTTGCACAACATTCCAAGCGCAAAGAGGATCTCATCTCTCATCTTGAGCTGGGCCGTAACTGTCCACAAACTGCAGGGTACAACCCTTGATAAAGCAGTGATCGATTTTGCAAAAGGACAGATTTATGTTGGCTACATAAATTTGTCCTTTTGCAAAATCGATCACGTATGTATGTAGCGTCAAAACCTTAGAAGGCATTACCTTGTCTGATTTGGATGCAAATAAGCTTTTAAATCGACCCCACGATGAGAAAGCTTTAACAGAAATGACACAGTTGCGTAATCTTTCCAACAACTAGATAGTTTTCTATAAGATTATGTATTAATGTATAATTATTATGACGACACCTCAACAAAAATGCATAAAATTTTCTTTGTTCTTGGCTAATGTTTCTGTGATGACAGTTAAAACAGAGATTGAAAGTCCTCATCAAAACTTTTGCTGAAGGGAACCACAAACCAAAAGGTCATCAATATATATATTTTTTTGTTTTTGTTGATTTTTCAACAAGCGCTGAATCAATGTCGATAACATTTACATGGGACCACCTCTGAAGTATGACCTACCAAACAAAAAAAGAATCATCCAAATCAATTCATAATTGGCAGAGTAATTGCGTAACAAACATACAAAAAAAAAACATACTGACGAATTGAGAACTTCCTCCTTTTTGAAGTCGGTTAAAAATAAATCATAGTTTGCAAGGCACGACAAACAATTCATTTGTACGATCAATTTAAAAAAATATTCATCCGGTCCGACGACACGGTAAGCATTTGCACCTGTCTCAACAATTCAAACTTTTTAAACCATTTCGGTAATAACTAATACGATGCAAATGTTCCTCTAATACTACTCGCAATTAATTTAATTAAGGCTGTAGGTCAGGACGTACTTCGGCCTTACCTAGGTTTGGCTAAGTAAGGCTATCTACTAGGTACATATTATTTTCTTCCTTTATGAATCCAAGTCTACCCAACACTACTGGTAGCCCCCCCCCCCGTACCGAATGTTTTGTTACATTACGACCCATTATCCTAATAAATTACCTACTAACTCATAGGTGAGCTTGAACACTATTACTTATAAAATATGTCAAGATGATCCATTTTCTACTCTAGGCACTAAGTATCTATAATATTAATGGTATTTTATTATTCTTACGCTGTCAAACATTCGCACACTGATTTTATCTTTTGGCTTTTCTGGGTTATTGCCTTTTGTCTTATCCATTTTATTTAATTTATTTAACTTTGCGAGTAAAAAATCTCAATACGACTATGTTTTTATTATGTCGAAATTGACAGTAAGTTGTGTTTTCAAACGTTTCAAAATTAACAACCGGAAATGGAAAACCTCTTGAGTACACCTAATATATACAATATAATAAAACCTTCTGCGCTATACTGCACATATAAAATAAACGTATTTGTCTAAAATATATTTTGTTCGGTACAAATTCTTTTAAATAATTTATTTGTTTTGATATCGTATATTCTCGTGTATGAACTATTTAGAATGGTAGATAAATACAGTGCGACGAAAAAGAGTACACATTAAATGAGGGCGCTAGCATCGTACATCTGGCAACACAGGAAGCATGCGATCCACTAATTTTGATGTTTGAGTTTTTACCAGTATCGTAATAAAATAATATCACAAGTTTTGCTTATTTATTTCCCTACTAATATTACTAATGCAAATGGGAGATTGTTTGTTAAGCTTTCATGCCGTAACGACTCGGCAGAGGATCATGAAATTTCGCTTATACGTAGTCAATATTATCATAGTAAGGAATTTTAACATCGAAAATAATAATTTAAAACTTCTTTTGATGGTTAGCTTGTGCTCATCCTAACCATAAAATAAACCGAACAGAAAAGAACAAGGTACCTCTCATACAGAAAAAAGTACTGTTCCCGAGGTATAGTTTATTGACATAACCTACACTAAAGAAAGTTAAGCTGCAGGCAAAATCTAGTTTTCCTATAAATAAGTGGGTAACAAAAGAAATTGACTAGACATGGACACATCACTAATTATATATAACTAATGATAAATTAAATATTGAGGAAGCTCGTTACATGTGACGAAAGCGTCGTCTCCTCTGTCGTAACGTGTGATATTAAAACTACGAGTGCATAAAAATAACACTATGCTGAAGCGGGAGCGAACGACACATAACACGTAGCAGCTAAACAGAGCAAATCTGTTTGAGTGACATTAGCTAGATTAAAAAGGCTGATTAAGTTGATTCAAAGAACTTGTGAATAGACCGATGTTACTGTCAATAAATAATATTAAATATTTGCTGTTCCACGCCTGTTAAAGTATGAGGGAAAGTTCTTTGACAAAACTTATCGCGATAGTGAACTGAATATCGATACTGACTCACAACATTTGCATATAACGGGCGATAACAATATTATAGCGACATAAATACATATAACACGAGAAAACAAACACAACCACAGAGATAATTATCGTACCTAGAATGTGTAATAAAAATAACCGTGATTAATCACTAGTAATAAAACAGTGACGAAAAAATAATAACTTCGCGATGATATAATTATCAAAGAATATATACGGTTATAAAGTGATATTAGGTATTGTAGCTATAATTTCCATGCCTAATCAAAACGAAGGCTGACTAAAAGACTACAACAATCAATTAACACATTCTAATCAGCATTTATTTTATTTTATAAGACTGATTTTGACTGTTTATGTAGCTGATAATCAGATACAACTAAGATCTATGAATTGTGTAATAAAACAACAAAATGTGCATTAACATGTTTATTTATAAATAACATTTAATGAAGTAAGTCAAAGAAGTTTATTAATAGTTGGCACTTCATGCCTTACTGTATAAAAAATGTACTTTTTGCCTTTTAGCACATATATCAAAGTTGGCCAAGTTTTTTGATGAGCGACACTTTTGGTGCTTAGCCGGAGTTTAATATTTTCCACCACTTCTTATGCCTTTATTAACGATTCTTCGCACCGTGCTTTTTGATTAGGTACCTAAAACAAACAAAACGTCACTTTTAAATAAAAGATATAAAAACATGTTAAGTGTCAAGATTTTATTTAAGTTATCAGTATGTAATACTGTCAATTTACTATTTGTAAACATAACCTAAAATATGTGAAAAATCATAGAAAATAATTATGAATTTGTAAAATATCTTATTAGTTTTAAATAGTAATAGGTAGTAATTCACTTTTAGTACAAAATATAATAGTTACATACTGGTAAAATCCGCCGCACGTTTATAGACATTGTCCAAATCGGATAACATTTTGCCGGCTTAAAATTCTGCTAAACACGGCATGAAAACATTATAAATGATTTCATGAGCACCACCACGTATTACTTTATTCTTGTTTGTGTAGAATGATATAATATTATTGTCAAACAATTTAATGTTGTTTCGAAAATACTTCGACAACAAGCATAAGACCCAAAGAGTAATAAGACGCCAACTACTAACAGTTCGTGTACTCATTTATAGTGTTGCAAGATGTTAAAATTTTTAGTTCTATATTGTCTACTCTTATATGTCGCACTGTACTACGCCGTTGTTACGTCGATAAAGCAGATTTTGTTTTCAACGTATGTTTCTAGATGGCAGCACATTAGCCTAGTGAAATGCGCGCTTTTTCACCACTGTTTTTTGACTAACGTCCATTGTGACATTTAGTTTAAGAATGTTGCCAGCATAATAAATTTCTACTATACTGATATAGTCCTTAATAAATATTGTTACAAAATTCTACCATTTTGGTAGTGTTATATTTAATTACCGCTAGACATAATGTTATGTTATATTTGTGCATTTGTATTATTTTAATTAATTTAGATTACAAAACTAGTTTCGAAAAATTGTGTTAATGTTTGCCACACGTTTTTCTAGTTTTAATATACTACCCATAGTCAATTACGAAAATTATACCTATCAGTTGTTAGACGAAATTATGTAGGTAATGCAGAAGCCTAATTGTTGTCACATTGTCGGGGTATAAGTTACCTTTCCTATTTTCTATCAATTCTTAATAAAAGTGTAGAACTCATCACTTTCAATTACAGATTACAATAATACAAAATAATGGGCAGTGACCAGGGACTTATTTTATGTTTATATACGCTAGTTTAAGTATAGGGTATTACGTGATCTTTCTACAAAGATACAATTTCATCTCTAAATGGAACATCACACGTAGACTCGCGTCTGTAATTTCGAAAGAATAGATTTCTATTTAATATGACTGAATAATTTCAAATCTTGTTATTACGTGACACATTTCGTCATTTTGTTTCAAGTCCCACGTAGTAGCAAATGAGCCTTTTCAGATAAGTATTGCATAACCAGATTTCCCTTACAAAAAAGCCGGAAACATTTTTACTGATAATTTACCTAATTTTATTTTGTATAATTTATTTTTATTTTTTTGATTTGATTTTATTTATGATATAAAATCATCATTTGCGCCTAAATATAACTTTGTTACTTTTACACTACAAAATTATTTTTCTGACATATTTTTGACGTTGGAGTTTACATTCACTTGATTGTACTATCAGAAATGGTAGGTTTAGTGAACGCCAGTATGGCAACCCTAAATTCTGCAGTAATTATTTGTATGTATTTCTCAGCGCCATTACTTTTTACCGATGTAATGTTGAAATGTTTCTAATCCGTTTTCATCGGCAAATCTGTGTGATGTTTTAGCAAAACATTGAAGTGATTGTGTACTAAAACTATCGAACTTCTTAAAGTTTTTGTGCTGGGCTTTGTCATGGCCGGTAAGTGGTGACTTTTTGCGCCCGCTAGTCAAGGGCGAAATTGGATTTGGGAATCGCAATAAGTCGAAGATGTTTTATCGTTCGAACTCCGACGGTAAATGCAATGTTATTGTCATTAGTTTGGTTTTTAGTATTTAGTGTTTACATACTGTGAAGATAGCTTGTTTGGATTGTTTGGTTATCATTACTTAAGCCGATAGTTTTAACCTTTTGCTCTCTGAATTCACTGTTGCTAGAAATGTAGTTGTGGGGAAGTTCTTACAACGGTCTTTTGACGTCGGTTATGGAATATAACGCGCTACTATTACATAAAATGCGGCCAATAGCGAATATGTTTGCTAGACCATAATATAACATCTGATTGTATTTCGTTAGTCTTACTGTATTAGAATCTTCGTAGCATAATTTAGTATATTATATAGTTGAAAACTATTGACGGGCGTCGAGTAAATAACACTTAGTAAAAAAAATACGTTATTCAAATGAGGTTAATAGCAGGTAAAATTCAGTTAACAATTTACGTTTTTTGGTATTTTAATCGGTTACTCATCGGTATTATCAACAAATGTTTGTTGATTAGTATGTAATAGACACGAATTCGTGCTATATTGCGTTGTTTAGATTACTCTGCCGAAACAAGAGCATGGGAAAATAATATCAATTTGTTAAAATTGTCCTGTTCTGCTATAGTAATACGCTGTATTGAAAAGAGACGCAATGTTAGATAAAATAAACAGTTCAGAAAGTCATTTATTTGCCTAAATACCTGTTCTCGAAAACCTACCATACCTTTAGATTAATTTGTCATCTTTTTGAATCACAAATTAGATCAGATTTCTAGATTCCTTTGAAAACAGACTATAGTTGAACATCTGTTTTTTAACCTTAAATTTTATGTATCAGTAGATTGTTGTTGTTACATCACCATCAAGTTAACACAATACAAAAACAGCTGCAATACTTGCAAGCTTTCTGTTGAATTCCATTCATGGTATTATCGATAAGCATGGTTTAATTTCCAAAAATGGAAGCATTTTGTGTTGTCCTAAAGATTTTAAAACAACAGTCTATAATAAAGGTGGAAGGATGGATAGGTTTCTGATGCTTGTATTATTATTATAGCAGTTAATAGCTAAGCAAGGGCTAGATTGGTTAATGATTAGAATTGATAATTATTCTTATCCAAAATCTAGAGATATAAGAATAAAATCTATAACTATTATCTAGCATTTGTATTTAACATAATAAATTATTATAATCAGGGTTTTCTGTGTTTTTGTTTTATTATTATCAGCCAAAGATCTTATTCTTGTGATTTTTCTCGGGAGGAATGGTTTTTAATGCATACTGCATTTTGCTTTATGTATGACTACACATTAGTATAATTCTCTATAATTCTATGTATATAATAATGATAAAATAAACTGTTTAGCAATTTATTAATGATATTATCAAGCTTATTAATATACCCTCTCACTGCTGGGTATGGACCTCTCAACATAAGAAAGGTTGGGATTAATATCTACCTTCATAACCTAGTTCAGGTTGGCAGATTTCACATACCATCAACAACATTATGTAGAACACTGAGATAGGATTCCTTACCATGTTTTAAACATGCTTTTAACTGTTTTTATGTGATTGAAAATGATGTCTTTATTAATTAGATGGTAATTGTGTATCATGCAATTTTGACATTGAAGACAGGATATTAAAAAGAAAAAGTAAAGTATGTAACTTTAAACCATACAGACTGTGACATTCATATTATTGGAAAATCAGACCCCAAATGAAAGAATTTTGTGACCCTGCTATACAAGATATTGCTGCCAGCATTCTATAATCCATTACAAACTCACAACAAACAACCAGGCTACTTTTAGAGAAACAGGGAACAAGCCAAATCTGTGTATGCCCTACAGATTAGGCATATGACTAGAGCAATCATGTTAGTTGCTAGGGATTTACCAGTGACTGTTAATAAACATTGACATAACAAGTAGTATTGCATACAGTAAATTTTCCAATTAAGTATTCAAGGGCCATAGCATCATCTTGTTTATCAGATCAGATCTATACACTATCTCATTTTTATAATATATGCTAGGATTAAGAATGTTTAAAATTGTTATTGTTTATAATAAACACAACCAAATAGTTCTTGAATATTACTTGAATGGTAAATATAACATTAGGTCATTGTGATTACAATTCAGTTAGATTGTTTTTTTTTTTTAAGGTTACATTGATGCAAATATTTAAAGAATTTTGTTTGTCTATGGTCATGTCTGGTTGTTAGAGATGCACAATGTAAACGAACAGTCAAAACTGTTTATTGTAACATTCGAATGTTACATTTGTGAAAGTAACTGTAAATATGCTGGTTTTATGAAATTAATGAGATGTTAATCTCGGAGATATTTGTTTACTTAACACCACAATCTGTTGGTGCTTCTTACTTACAGATAAAGAGATTAAATTAGATTTATTGCATACACAAGTAGTTATCTCTATTCATTTATTAGTGGTTGGAATGAAGCTAAAAGTTTCAAGCTATTATTTTGTTATACACTTTCATTTTTTGATTGCTCAAGTCCCAATAATTATTTATTGCAGATTATAAAATCATAGTCATAACATTCAAATATTTTTATACCTGAGATATATCCTATCTATCAATGTCTATGGATCTAACAATTATTTACTTATGGTGGTTCCCTATGAGAATCTATCTGATTTCTTGTGTAACCAATCATCTAAACCATAATGATTGGTTTACTTTGTTTAAACATGGCAACTATTGTTACTGGTGCCCAAAGTAAGATATTAGACTGATTTTGAGGATTCAATATGTATTTGTCACTTGTAGGTAACACATAAGTATTAGTTATATGTAGTCTAAATTATGAGTAAACTTTTTATAAAACACCAGCTATCTCAATGAAATAACTTTTGGTATTACTCAGGAGCATGACCTTAACATTAACTATGAGTAAAACTAACATCAAAGTATACTTAACAAAGTTATATTTTCAGCAAACATTGCTCTAGTTAATTTGTGAGTACACATGCCTTCATGATATATTCGTTAGGCTGTTGTTGACTTTTGTTTTAAGCAGCACTGTACTGTTTTGATTTTACATAATCATATAGGTACATATTATGGCTAACAAATTTGTCTTTTTAAGAGAATGATTTCCTTCTTAAGTCTTTTGAAAGGATTATTATGCCTGTTTTTGTTAAGTTTGCTTGTGCTAAATTCAATAATATCAAACTTTCATATCCTGTTTTCAGTATTTTACAGAGGAAAGCCAAGCTTCTGGGGTCATATTATGCTGCTAGGGATAGACACAGATGTATTACATTTCAATCTGTATGTTTAATACCTATGCATATCTTATGTGACACATGTAGTTTTTTCATTATGTGCAATCATAAACTGTCCACTTAACAAGTAATAATGTGAAGGTTCTTTAGTCAACTACAATAATTAATGTTTATGAGATTGAAATTAATTAAAATAACCGTTGTGTTACTTGAATAATAGGAGTAAGGGAAGCAATTCTGCATATTAAACATACACATTTGCTTGATTTAAAACAGCTTTTCATAACATATAAAGTTAGGAAGATTTTGTTCTTACACAGGGCTTATTAGTATATTGAAAATATGTATGATATTAAATTTGACAACCAGGTTGACTATGATCCTGGAATTGCCTAATAATTACTTGGATAAATGCTGGTGGACAGACAGACACAAGCCTTTTTCAGATATAATAATTTTAAACAAGACTGACAAAACTCTACATAAACATGAAATGATGATGATACTTAATTATATTTTCTATTAAAACTAAACTTGTTACTTCTTTCATTAAGTATAGCTTAATTTACATCTTTATTAACTCTATAATATTATCTCTTTCTGTTATGTGTCTAGTCCAGATAATGAGTCCAATTTTGTGTTACAGTAGTGTGTATGTGGATAGGATAACATTCTGCCTATCCCCAAAAGAGTATAAATTTAATCAATACTTAGGCAAATTCTAATGCTATATAGCAATGATGCCATGTTATGTTACTGTATAAAAGAAAAACTGATATTGACCTTCAACAAATGTTAATCACCTCAGCATGTTTGTTGTAACAAGATCAACAGATGTTATAATAAAAAAGACATTACATAGTATCTGTAACATGTAGGTATTTTAACGTGTTATGTTGCTACACTGACAGAACATTATATATGTATAGAAATGTATAGACTTCTGAGAAACTGACATTCTTTAACCTTTTGAACGCCAACGTCGTCTATACTCGACAAAACTGTTTTTTGTCGGTTCACAGAAAAATACAAAATAAACATATTAAATCATTACTTTTCTGTGTTTTAGTGATACAACTTAAAAATTGAATCCCCAATTATTACTTAATTGTATACAGCAAACAAAATTGTTATTAGTTATTGAAATATTTGATCATAAAAAACAATATATAATATATCGATTTTCGGGCTTGGCGTACAGGACATGGAGGTGCCGTTATGGCGTGGCGTTCAAAAGGTTAATGATAAGATATTTCTTTTATAAGTATGCCTAGATGGTACACTCATTGTCTTGTATGCTTAGACAACAGTTATTGCGAAGCGAATGTTCATCCATATGACACCTATCTATGGTTTTAGGTGTACTATAATGAGGGAACTGTAGTCCAGTGTTGCTAGTGTTCTTTGACTAGGCATTCTCAGCAAATGGTGTACCATCAGGTATGCTGTACCGCCTTTGTTACTGGTTATTGGTACAAAAAGTTATGCATTCAGGTGGCAAGCACACTAGAGACTAGGATACCATGTGCTGTGAGGACCAGTCTGTCTCACTCTTATGTTGATATTTTAAATATTTACCATGTGAATTTAATTAATTCATATCTTTATTTATGTTGATAGGGATTAAGACTGTGCCGAGCGAAATGAGCCAAAACAGGCGGTCACAGTTAAGTGAATAAAATCAACACTTTTTGTTTAATAGTGTTTACAATTACTCCGTGTAAAAAACTTAAAATAATTAGTATTTTTGCCTACAATATTATGTAAATTTGCACGAAAAATGCTAAAACGTAAGCTCGTATTACCTGATTTTTAGATTATAACAGTTGAAATCAATCCTATTTTACAGCTTAAACGAAACATAAATAGTTTAAACACGTTACAATTTGTCCAAACAATTTGTCACTCCCAAATATTTAAGTTATTGGTTGACAATAAAGATACATATCAAAAAAACCGATTTGAATATGCGGCGCACGAGCTCTGCCATACGCTGTCTTACGCTCGGCGCAGTCTTAATTGACATTGTTAAAATATTTATTTGCACTTAACATTTGTTTATCTAGCACTTGATAATGATTAATTAGAATAAATAGCCATGCTACCATGCAATTTGTAAGTAGTAAAAAGATAGTATCTGTTTGTAGGGAATGGATGATTCTATCACAACAAAATGTGCTTGTGAATAGTATTGAAATTTTGTGTCTAAGAGTTCAGGACTCTCTGGATCACCACTCTCTAGCTACCACTCTGGATCCACCTCACTGCAATAAATTTGAGTTTTCTGAATACAAGTTTATTGCAGGTGCAGGTATATTTCAGGTGGAATCTGTAGAATCAAGGCAATATTGGTGTAGTGTAGTATACATAATTTATGTCTGCTTACCACTTTACAGATACATAGGTATTATTTTATGTATCAATGTATCGGTAAACTTAAATAATGACAGACTATATACTTTACTCTATTTCCTAGAAGATGGTAATAACATTATAACTTACCTATTGGCATAGAGGTTAAGCAATTAAACTGCCTCCGTAGCGCAGCGGTAGTGAATGCGACTATGTATGAGGTTCGAATCCCGGGTCGGCCCGACAAAAACGTATTTGGTTTTTTGTTAAGAAATCTCAATATGAGCCCGGAGTTAGGAAGTTGGCGGTGTTAGACACCCCGTGCCGCGGAAAGCACGTAAAGCCGTTGGGCCTGCGCCTGATCTCTCTCTGGTCATGTCGGATTATCCGTCCCATCGGATCATGAGGGTTAGGGAACAGAGAGTGCACTTATGTTTGCGCACATACTTGTGCACTATAATATCTCCTGTGCAGATGGCCAATCTCCGTTAAGATTGGCCACCGTGACCAAAATTCGTCTGGAGGACATTATTATAAGCAATCGTACGCATGTACTTATCTAAGTACTTTCACCGTATTCGATGTATCGATAGGACTGTTAAAACTGGAATTAATAATCAATCTAATCCATGA
The DNA here is from genome assembly GCA_930367265.1 of Catocala fraxini. Lineage (NCBI taxonomy): Eukaryota > Metazoa > Arthropoda > Insecta > Lepidoptera > Erebidae > Catocala > Catocala fraxini. The sequence continues at coordinate 13,955,236 of OV884047.1, read as the reverse complement.
TCTCGATTTTAATCGGATGTATCATGTTTTGTATACAATGCTTATTTATATTTGTCAAATGATTTAGAGACATACAACTGTCGAACTAAAATACCTTACTAATGAATACTTTGTGAAAAATGTGTGAATTTGTGTAACAACTATGGTTACCAAGAACTTATGAAGAATGCTGTTTCTTTGCCAAATAAGCTAGCTATCCAAGTCGTGTACAACTAGTGTTGTAATGCGTCGTTTTGCTGAGGTTATTGGTTTTAGTTCTACTTAACGGTGTTAAATCCTTTTAAGAAGACAGCAATAGGCTTATTATTTAGAACTCTACCTTTAGATATATATTTCTCAAATCCCGAGCTAGGTCGTGGTGTACTGCTAAAGTACTGTTAAAAAAGTCTAATTTATATTGACTATAATCGAGATTTGGGGACAAGACCTGTCTATAACTGGTCCCGGAAGGTGCTCTTGGGCGCTGGAAGGTACAGTGGCCCACTATTATAACCTAATGTTTGGTGTAGGGGAACGCTATATCATAAATTGGACTAGTCGTAGAGAGAGGGGTTGATCCCTATTAGGGCAGAAAATAGCCTACATTACTCTTCAGAGTAATACATGCTAATTAAAGATTAGAGCTAGTTCTTTACTAACATGGACAAGATCACATAATTCAATTGTTCCTTTGTAAAGTGATGAAAGAATAAACAAACAAGCATTCGTACTTAGAATAATAGTAACGCTAAGGAAAACGATCCGATTACAAATATTTAACTAATTTGGCGTGACATGAAGATAGGTTGCTTGCACGTAAAGTAAGCTGTACGTCATTAGTAATTGGTCAAACAAACGATAATAGTGTCAGCATCACATGATTTAGTTTAGTCTACAGCTTGACCTCCATCCAGTAAGGTATTTTGGGTTTATAAAATGGGCAGTAGTGCGGAAATATGCAAAGCGTTTAGGCTACAGAAACTGTTTACCATACGACACTTTTGCGATCGAAATATTGTAGATAAAAGCCCTGTAATTGTATTCTTTAATTATTATTTTAATGTAACCTGTCTTTGTACGACAGGAATTTAGTTTCGGTAGCGCTCCGAGCGTTTGGAAAGTTCACATGAGGTCATAGGTACAGGTAGGTGAAGTAGAGGACCTTTAAAAAGCTTTGATCTATTAAAAGAATCAGACATTTACCGGGGTCATTACTTTATTAGAGCCATACTTACTTACATAATATTGTCTTCTATTTTAAACTAAACTACTATATACGGATTTTATACGGACATTGACCATTATCTATAATACATACACATATTTTTGAGTCTAATCAATCTGTCTTACTTATATTTTCTTCAACCCTAAAGCATATTTGGATAAGGTTATTGAGATGTCAATACTCTAAACTGACGGCTTACGATAGTTCCAAGTATCTGATCTATAGGTGGTTTAAGGTTTTCCTTACTAGTATTATAAATGCGAAGGTAACTCTTGTTTGTTTGATGCTTTTATACGGCTAAACGGATCTTAATGAAAATGCTAGGAGATAGATCGTATGTTTGGGAAGGACGTAGGTTGCCTTTTATTTACACAGGTGAGCCGTGGCCAGAAACTAGTTCTTATTTGTGTGCAGTTCATGTCAAATTTCTATCTTTGTTGAAAACTACAGATAATTCGATTATTGGGCACCGTTGCTAAGGAACGGACGATAAACGCCAATGTATCTACAATTTGATTTTGACTTCGAATCGATTTTAAAGGACTTCTGTCTTGTTACATGTTTATAAAAGCCACTTTACATGTAAAACTCATTGTAATATTTTCCGCCCACGTCATGTATATTTCCCACGGACGTGTATTTCAAGGAAGACTGCCAGCCGCATCTTGTGCGTAAACAAAAACATCTTTGTATACGAGTTGGTGTCATCGGTGTTGTCACCTAAACGACCTTGAACCCACTGACTTGGCTAGAGGGTTATCTTTTATCGTGCTCCGAAAGTCGTGACGTAGGCAGATACGGTGATAGATATAACACTTGATTTAGTTCACGTGCCGTTTTAAATGCGTGCTAAGATTTAATTAGTTTCAAAAAAGCAATTACTCTTTTTACTAACATTCGCACGCCGATTTGTTCGCGTCCTGTATACGATATTCAGGATGTAGTTCTATTGCGTGCTGCGTTTTGAATAGAGGCGAAAGTTATAAGATTCGTATCTAGTGATGGATGGCGCCGAGCGCAGGCGCTGTCAGATTGACATTAGGTTTCACTGTCTTATTTGTATCGCCTGTATAGTTATCGCTGACACGCTTCGATTGTAAGGAATAAGTATGTCAAGCAGGGCATTTCTCATTCCTATAGGACTCTAGCGTATCCTGTAGTCCAAACTAATATTAAAATGCGAAATTTGGGTGGCTTCAAACATTATTATAGTATACATTTTTATCTCGCCGAATTAAAGAAATTGCCTTGCCTACAAGTTGGAAAGTTAGTAACAAAAATTTACAGCCAGAACTGATATTTACAAGGCATAAATAAGGATTTAATTTCGCTTATTATTCAATGTTTAAAACATTTGATAAAACTCCTAGTACACCTAGGTTAAATATTATAACACAACAGTAAGTACATAATTGAAAGTGAAAATAAAATACGCTTATTTAGTTGAAATTACAATAAAATGCGAGTTATTGCCTATTTAAAAGCTTGGTCTTTAATTCCATATACAATTATTTACATAATTATCTTTTCAGTGGCTGTATAACAAAATTTCAACTTATATAATTTGACAAAACTGAACTTGAGGAATTTCTTTTTTACAAACAACAATATCAACAAGATACAACATTTGTATCCTTTATATTTTCTATATCATTCAATTTCCTATTCGAAATACGGCGAAAACCGTTGTTTATTGCTCTATAAAACTCGGTTGTCTAGCCATAGTAAATAAGTTCGCGACCCGTTTTACATTTACGCTATTCACGTCAACACCGGCGAATTTATTTTACATTATGATCTAGTTTCTGCCCTGTTTACTTTTTGAAGAGTTGTGGCTAGCTTTCCTTTACGTATTACATAAGTTTTAAAACACTAAGCTGGAACTGAGAAACTTTGCCGTAGTACGGCTAAGAAGACCTTTAATGAGTCAACATAATATATATATGTAAGTAGGTATGTTTCGATACAATGAAAAAATACTTAGTGTCTAGAGCACCGGTCTGTCTGGGCACCGGGGTCCAAAGATTGGCTTAGGAATATTAAATAATAGTCTACACTTTGGTCAAAAATGGACTTGCGATGCGGCGACGGAGGCAGTGTATATTAATATATATAATTGTAGACAAAGAGCATTACGGGGCTGTGACGTAACGTCTATGGTCCTCAATACCACCCAAAGTACATCTTAAATTGAACATCTTAACTTCTAAACCATAGAAAGATAACTTTTTCGAACTACTCCTTCCCCTGGGACCTCAAATAAACAGCTCGCGAGAAATCGGTTTGTTACGGCTCTATTCACACTTGTATCGGTCCACGCAGACATGGTATTCCGAGCAGAGCGTTTCTCAGTATTTCTCTATCTAGCCAGCAGTGTCACGCAACTGCCAACGCAATTATCATTGCAGCGCTATTTATATCCGTTTAATTATGTACTAGATATTATATGTACAAGGTGCTTCCTTTAATTGTTACGTTGAGAGCCTTTGTTCTGCTTCCTATTGTCTGTGCCCACCCCACAATGCCTCTAAAGAAAGGTGTAATGTTACTAAACCAGTGTTCTCATTGACGAGTATAGTATTACTATTTTACGTAGAAAAACAGGTTTCAAAATGCCAACTTTTATGCCATTCTCATTCGAGCCATGTTTCAAAACAGTAGTCTTTAAATTTTTTATCGAATAATTTTTGTCGTGTTTTTGATAAAATGCGTGTTTATTTAATTACTAAGTGTGTTCTAAGTTAGTTGTAGAGATGTTGAAGAAAAAGGAAGTGCCGTGGTACTCGAACCATCGTATTAGGATTCAGGATAATTTCGCTACATGGAGAAATCATTCGTGTCGCTTGCACTGGAACACTACGTGTGACTGTATGTACTTTGTGACGAAAATAGGTCAATTTTTAATGCTATCGACGCAGATCAATTGCGTATCGTTTGTCATCAGGCCTTCATAATTTTCTTGTTATTTGACTTGTGATTTCTTGGTACTAGCAGTGTTGAGATTAAATAGGAATATCATTTAAAATCAACTGTTTATAGTACCAAAATATCATACTTATCACAACGTTGGCGTCAACGCGATGGTTGACACAAGCTAAGCTAATTTTAATTACATCTGAATTAAATTAATAGTATAATTGAATTTATATCTTACGTACCGCGAACAGTTGATAGCAATTATCCGAAATTGCGTCATAAGTCAATAAACTTGTAAAACTTAAATAAACTTTTGATAAAAGCAAGAAGTAGTTTGACTTAATGTGTGACATTTTAGTCTATAATCGTCCACGTACGTAAAATTCGTCAAATATAATATAGGCGCTCACTAGTTAACAGAATAAATAAATTCAGTGTTGGATGAACATAATATGGACAAATTCTTCTCCTCTCGAAGTCATGACTCATGAGTTTTCACTAACACACAACGACCTAACGAGAGCTACAATACTCTTGCCTAAAATTGTCTATGGACTTGATTAGACAGACTTGCAGCTAGATTACAACTTGATTAAATATACAGTAGACCAGATAAATGAAAACAAAAAACCTACGGAGCTTACTCAATTACTTCCCTTCCCTTGCTGTCAAAATATGTACTACGTGTGGTTGGCCATACTAAATCACATTGTGGCTAGTCAGACGCGTCATACAGTTTAAAATAACGATTTGAAAACAATTCGATGCGTCAATCATTATTACACAGTATAGTGGCGCTATACATATATGATTCAATTTGAGGTTTAAATTAAGTATGTGAAAGACCAATGTGAGAACTAAAAACTTTTACTATACTACAAAGAACTACTATGCGTTTCGTTTTTTCTTAACCATAGAGTAATATCTAGTTTAACAAAAAGGTTTGCATTAATTGACAGACTAAAAAGTAACTTTAAAAAGTAAGTATGTTGTCTAGTGTTTCTTACTTTCATAATACATTGCATTTACGAGTTTGTTTGTATCTTTTAATTATAATTAACATTTCTTAAGTATTGATCTTGATATCTAATGTTGATGTTACTAACTTGCTTGCTAGATTTTAAGTAATTTATTGATATTAGTTTTCTTTTATAATAACCATTTTTAAATTATTTGGGATTTAATCTTTCATATTATAATGGTAATTGAAATACTTTATACCATCCAAAACTTATTTTTTAATCTTCACTATTTTGATAAAATATTGTATTTTCCCACGATTCAATTTTGTTCTACGCAAGCTCGTCTTAAAATTAAAAATGATTTGTAGATGTCTCAGGTTCGATACCTGGGTCAGACAGTGTTTGGGGTTTTTCTGTCAGTAGCAGTAAGGAGTCTGGAACTGTGCCGCAGTTACGTGGGATATAAAACCATAACTGTGGCGAAATGTAGTTGTTATACCTGTGTCAACCCATTCGGGGATGTATGCGTGAGTCTACGTATATATGTTTGGATACGTTGTTCCAGGCAATGGTGGGGAGACGACATGGTGTTTCAGTCAGGTGAAGGGCACTCTAGAAGATGACGTGACGGAGGCCGACCTGATATCCTGTGTCGAGTTCAACCATGATGGCGAACTGCTCGCCACCGGCGATAAGGGCGGCAGAGTGGTTATATTTCAGGTAAATACATTATTTAAAAGCATCGTATGTTAAATCATCTCCTTGCGAAACTGCCTCGTATTCCTCTTACCTCTTCTATTTATCTTGGGTGGCAACAGGCGAACATAATATTGTCATTGCATTTAGGCCGGTAACCGTTTTCAGTAAGGTCCCTTTATATTATTTTCTTGCTACTGTTTGCAGACGAGTAGTAAGTACCAACGTTCTTATCAATAACCTGCTCGTCTACCACTTGGTAATCACTGTTATTAGTAATGGTCATTTTCCTTGGTCTTTCCGAGAAATTGTTTAAGAAAATAATACCTCGCTACTATATAATACAATTTTCAAGCAACAAGTTCTATAGATAAATCAGAACAACATGTTTACTACAAAATCTATATAATTCGAAAGTCCAACGTTTTAGTTGAGCAACAAATCAACAATTCTCTCTGTAGATAGTGTAAAGTTACATAACAATTTTAACTTTACAATTTTTACACTGTTCTGTCTGTCTCTCAGATTACTCTTCGAGTTGCCGTTTCGATTACGGTGCATATCAAAATTTTACACGAACCATTTTGCGTCTGCAAGCATTTATTCACAATATAATATCAACCTTAGGCCAACATGATGGACTAAAGTTTACAAGTTTTACAAGACTTAACTAATATTTGAGGTGAACTCTCAAATATGCAAATTTCCTCACGACATTTTCCAACACCGTTGAAGCGCGTGGTAATTAACTATTGTAATACCCACATATACTGCTTTGAGATCGCACTCTGGTGACTACTGTGTAGCAGTCCAATAGGCCCCACTAGTCTCCCTATAATTGCGAAGTATTTCAAGCAGCGATAACACTGCTAATTCCAACAGAACGTTTATAAAATAAACATTATAAAATATTTTTACTTTACTATTTCCAGAGGGATCCAGCATCAAAGCAATGCGTCCCTAAGAAGGGAGAGTATAACGTATACTCCACCTTCCAATCACACGAACCTGAGTTCGACTACCTGAAGTCGTTGGAGATTGAGGAGAAGATCAACAAGATACGATGGCTCAAGAGGAAGAATCAGGCGCACTTTCTACTCTCCACCAACGACAAGACCATCAAATTGTGGAAGGTTAGTCTTGTATGTATGGACTTTTTTATTTTTAGTGATTAAGTTTTGTATCTTAGTATAATGGCAGATAGAAAGTGAGATTCAGAGCCAGAGAGATAGTGAGATGGGAGTAAGACTGCCAGAGAGCGAGAATTAGAAAAGAAAGTAGTGAGAATTTCTAAGTTATTAGTTAGTGTTTATTAAGAAAGGACAAGACAGCGAGAATACTTATAATATTTTGAAGATCTTAATCTAATTAACTGCGTTATTTATTAGACTTTATTATATTCTTGTCCGCTTTCTGCTAATTAATCCCACGCCTTATGATGGTAGCAGTTTAGAAATCAGAGTTAAGAGATTACATTCGTTATCTGTGTAGTTGTTGCTTATTTAGTTAAATCCTATTATGTACAGTCAAAACCGGATATAACGACATTGAAGGGACCATATAAATTCAGACGTTATGTCCGATAGTTGTTATAAGCAATATAATCAAGTATGTAGTCATCTTAATTGTCATATGTATGTTTAGAATTTTTAAATATATTCAATTATGTAGTATGGGTATAGGCTATACTTAAAAACTTGTTCTCAAATAAAATGTCGAAAAAGGAAATAAAAATGTTTATTCTGAAAAAACTTATATACATAATATAACTAAGTGTAATCTATAAGCTGTAGCTGAAGCAGCGATAGCTCAGTGGGGAGACCAACAGACTGCAATGCAGAGGGTTGCGGGTTCGAACCCACGTCGCGCACCACTGACTTTCGGAAGTTATATGATGATGTGCGTATTGATTGACAATTATCGCCTGCTCCGTGCCTCGGAGAGCACGTTAAGCCGTCGGTCCCGGCTGCCATGAACATCTATGGCAGTCGTTATTGGGAAAGTCAGTACCCTCTAATATCCTGACACTGGTCTAGCCTTAGGGTATCGTTAGCCTTCGGGTTGCGGAGGTCAGGTGGCAGCCGCTCCGTGTAAAAACTGATATCCAGTCAAATCCGGTTAGACCAGAAAAGCCGACCCCAAGTGACTTGGGAATAATAAAGGCTAAGAGAGATGATGAATCTATAAGCAGTACTCAGCTAAAAAATATTCCTTCAGAGCTTGGAATAAGTTAAATTTTTAATAACTAAATTGTTCGTATTGTTTTGTTTTGCTGGAACAAGTAACACGGTTAGTCGCTAAAGCCGATGAATATAGATAAAGTTTCGTCATTTTAAGCGATATGTCGCTGTATCCGATGTTGTTACAGGCGGTATGATTACTTAGTTGATTATATAGGGATTCGGCCGGGACCTTGCCATTCGTACGTAATAACCGATCCGTCGTGATAAATGTCGTTATATTCGGTTTCGACTATATATGCGTTTTCCATCCATTTTTTATATTACTGAGGTCAAAGTCAAAGTCAAAAATCATTTATTCATTTATGACACAAAGTAACACTTATGAAAGCCAAAATATATAGGTTAGTGAGTTTACTAAGTTACTGAAGCTACATTTAGGTTAGTTGCTAGGTTCAGGCAAATGGTAGATAGAGCTCTATGAGAAGAAACCTGCATGAAACTCACGGCCACTCTTTTAAATCGCCAATTTAATGTAATTTCATTATTTTACAATTCATATCAACAAGGTGTTGCAACCATTATACCATATGCTACTGACTTTAAAAAACTAAAGATAATCACAATAATATTATAGAGATTAAATAATTTGGGCCTAGTTATATTTTTCAATATAATTCTAAAATAGGCAGTAGGATGGCATGATGGCGCATACACTTACACTTTGTGACAATGCAAAGGCAGTCCGTGACTAAATGCGGTTGTGGATTTGTATTTTCCAATAATAATCAAAATAAGAAGCAGGATACTTGATAACGTCACATATAATCACGAGGTACCTTTACATTACTAAATTGACTTATAGGTAATACAGATCTTTGAATCCTGAATGCAACAAGCAACTAATGCCATGAGTTTTTATCACTTAAGTAGTCGTTGAATGAATAATAACCCTACCGAATGAGCTGTATTTTAACAGCGCTTTTAAATTTAAGCAGTGGTAAATTAATTATATTAATAGGTAGTTTATTAAAAAAACGTATACCGAGTCTCGCAAATGTATTGTGAACTTTATGTAAACGATGATATGGGCCGACTAACTTATGCTTATTTCTAGTGTATACGTTATGAATATCACTAGTCTTATTATATGTGAATATTATATTTAATAAACATAATGTTCGTTGCCTCGATGGCGTAGTGGTTAGTGTAACCGACTGCCACGCCTGAGGTCGCGGGTTCGATTCCCGCACAAGTCAAACGTTTGTGTGCATGAACATGGATGTTTGTCTTGGTCTGGGTGTTTCTATGTATAACATGTATGTACTTACAAAAAAAAAAAAGTATATAGGTATGTTTATCCATTGTCTAGCACCCATAGTACAAGCTCTGCTTAGTTTGGGCTAGACGGTGTTGTGTGTATGTGGTAGAATATTATATTATATATTGCGACGCAACAGTAAGTATGCCTATTTCCTTAAATCGATCTTTCAGGTAAATTCGTGGACCTAAATTATAAATACTAAGTACTGCACGCTTTTGGAGAATAAAAATTGTCTCAATATCAGCTGCCTTGCCCCACAATAGTATACCGAAGGACATGACACTGTGAAAGTAACTGAAGTATACTAGTCTCGCAGTATCTACACCAGTAAGCTGTCTTACTTTCCGAATTGCGTATGCGGTTGAGCTAAGTTACCCTGCAAGATATAATATGAGCGCGCCACTGAACTTTGTGATCTAAAGTCAAACCTAGAAAAACTGTCGATTGTACGAAAGGAATAATTTCATTATTTAAATTTATATTTATGTTAGGAGTCTTTACATTTGGCAATGTAAACTTGATATATTTTGTTTTTTTTAGAGTTTAGTAGTAAATTATTCGACGTTAACCAGTCCAGGATGTGCGCGAGCGAATCATTAACAGTATTTAAAAATGTTGCTCTGCTCTCTACTTTAAAAATAAGGGATGTGTCATCTGCAAATAAAACAATGTCACACAAATCCTGCACGAAGAACGGCAAATCATTTACGTACACTAAAAACAGAAAGGGTCCTAAAATTGAGCCCTGTGGCACGCCCATTGTGACTGGTAACCTAGAAGATCTACTTTCGTTGATATCAACGTGTTCTAGTCTATCGCTTAGGTAGGAACCAACTAAGTCAAGTGCAGTATCTCTGATGCCATAATGCCTGAGTTTTCGCAATAGCGTATGATGGTCAACGCAGTCAACGGCTTTAGAGAGATCACAGAATACGCCAATGACACCTTGCGAATTTGCCCAGGCACTGAATATACATATGTCTTACAAGCGTAACACCCGCATCTATCGTAGAACGGCTGTTCCTAAAACCATGTTGATCTGCATGAAATAAATTGTTTACACTAAAGTGGTTCTCTAATTGCTGTAATATAATCTTCTCAAATATATAGCAGGTAATATTTAAATTGGTCTAAAATTACTAGGGTCACTTTTGCATCCATTTTTAAATAAAGGTATTATTTTACTACATTTCATTAAATTTGGAAAAATGCCCACATCAATGCTGCATCCGTTGAATATTGCGGCTAGGTGTGGCGCTTTATTAACAATAATACTTTTCAACAAATTTTACCGAAATACCCCAGAAGTCGGCAGATTTTTTGAATTGAGCGATTTAAATACTTTTATTATATCATACAGATGTACACATTCAAAACTAAATTGTATCTTGCACTCTTCCACGCTGTTCCTAACCAAGTATTCTGCTCGAGCTGGGCAAGACCTAAGGGTACTAGTTGTATTTAAAGGTATTTCTGCGTAGTAGTTATTGAATGTATTGGTCACATGTCAGTTCACTCCATATGGCCTTATTAAGAAATTGGCAGTCGCCAAAAAACATTATCCAAGCAGGTAGCAGAATGTGAAGTGATCGCAGTGGGTTCAAAAAATAAATGCGTAAAATTAAATGATCCAAATAAACTAATAAGTCTCAAAGAGAGAGCTGACTGCTCAAGTAAATTAACATTATTAAAATCACCAGACATTACTATATGCCTATTACTAACACTCAAGCGTTATAAAATATCCTCTATTACAGTTTCAAATACACTAAAGTCACTCTGCGGTGGTCGGTACACACAAACTATGACATATTGCTGTAATTCCACACAGGATAATTCAAAAGTGCGCTCGGTAGAAAGATTTACTATATCTTTACATTCTTTACATTTTAGATTGTTACATACATATGTATTTATCTTATGTGGGGGCCAGTCAGTGCAGACCAGCAACACTTCGACCCAATGGAATCTTTTGTGTCGTTACATACATATACTAGAGAGCCACCATGTATAGAATTCTTTCTTACAAACGCACTTACAATTGAATAATATTCGTTATTAAATATTAATTGATTAGTTTTTAACCAATGTTCCATTATGCAACATATTTGAATGATATGTTTAAAAAATAAATCTAATTCTAACTCCTTGCCGGATAGACCCTGAATATTCTGATGAATTTGTCTAATACTGTGTGACTGCCTATTCTTTGTCTCATTTAACACTACTAGTAGTGTCAATATGAGAATTTGTAATACTACTATGTCCTAAAACCTTCACTACCCTACTGGTACCTGAGTCGCTACATATATTAAATGCTAATAATTTAGCAAGTTGCTTTTTATAAAAAAATATAGATACATTGTATCTTTAGTTAATAAAAATTTACTTATAAACTTATTAGTGTCAAATAATAAACTATAATTGATGTAACATGTACTGTTATAAAAAAGCAAATTAGGTTTTTCTATGTTCCTATTTTGTTTGTTTGTTAGTACATAGGAATATGGTAATGCACAAAGAATAAAATTACACCTTACTTTATAATGTAATGATTCTATTACCTCTGTCGAATGGATTGCCTCTTTTTTAGTGACAGATAAGCTGTCACCATTAAGAAATATGATTGTAGACTCTGCATTTAATTTTGTAGTTTTAACTTATCAACTAAAGAACTTAACCTAGCCCTAGGGGAACAAACATTTATGCAAGGTATGCTATAATGCTCTGTATGATAATTAATTATTAGCTTACTAAAACCTACCCCTATTTGGTCAGAAAACATGAATATATTTTTGTGGCAATCATACATATGTCGAGGATATGGTCCATGGTCCATGGTGATACGATTGCAACGTTAGGCGTATCATATGTATAATGTCGACCCAATAAAAGTCTCACAATAGAGTCAGTACAAGAGACAAGTGTCTACTGGCTCACTTAATGACAGCATAGGGTTTCCTTTTTAAGAAACTGTGAACTTTCTACTTACTTAACTCCTCACTCACCGCAAGAATACCAGTTTATTTAGCTATGGTCTACTGTAGCAAGATAATTTACCCAGTTGTGTTGCTGTTGATTTGAGCGGGGTGGAAACTTGCTTCTCTTCTTATTATAACCTTTTTAAGGCATATAAAATAAATAAATAAATAATTTATTTCACAATCACAGGTATCATAAGTTACACATGAAATATTACAGTTTTCTATACTTATTATTTTAACACTGGTACCCATGCTGAGATTTAACTTGGTGTTATTTCGCAATCATGCAAGCTATTATCAGGCCCGTGACACAAACTATTCTATAGAGCAGAAATTGACAATTTTAAATAATAAATGAATGTATCGTAACGAAAGGGCTAACAATATCGTGGATAATGAAACATTTTTCCCTCAAGTACAATGAACTAAGTAATAACGTAAAGGCAAAGTATAAAGTATCATCTTTTGTTCCTGCTTTTGAAGCATGACATGTCAAACAACAGCGCTTGTATAACACACGAACAATATGTAACACAATTGTATATCGTATTGAGTAAGTTAAGTATGACTGCATGAGAATAAAAGTTCTGGAGCCTTTCCACAATATCTTATAGCCGTATTATTGTCTTTACTAATATTATAAAGAGGAAATATTTGATTTGTTTGTTTGTTTGTACGGGTTTACCTCAAAATCTACTCAACTGATTTTAAAAATTCTTTCACATTTAGAAAGCTATGTTATCACCGATTAACATATATTATATTTTATTTTAAAAATGTGCTGTTATTAAACTAACATACTTTTACGAGAGCGAAGTCGCGGGAAAAAGCTAGTATATTATAAAAAGAAATACGAAAATGTCGCCCATAGGTTTCTTAGTATACTATTATCTACACGCTGAATAACGATTGTTGGATTTTCTGTGAGCAGTGTAATCGTATTTTAAAACAGAATTTGGTTTTGCCAGTCGTGTAATAACACACACTAGAAGTGAACATTTGTCAGAGTCGCTGTCACACGGTTAAGAGGACTATATACATTTATTAATTTGCTAGAAACATGACCATTATTGTAAAGTATACAGCGACCAAACAATACAGCTACAAAATGTAGACGTGCGTCTCGTTTTCTCGTAGAACACGATATTACGTATAATAGTTAATTATTATTCAATCCTGGGTGCTGTAAGCGGGTCAAAACGTCAAAGTAAAGACTGACACGCTTATAGAATTAGACGAATACCTTAAGCATGTTAAAGCCAATTTGGTAGGCAGAAATAAATTGTCAAAGGCTTGACTATAAGCTTGGGATAGCGATAGGTTTTACTTCATTATTTGTTCCTTTTAAACATATACCTTCCATACAAAAACGTGAATGGTTTAAGCGAGCGGCTCCAAAAAATTTTTGGTAGAATTCCAGAATGGATGAAGGAACATAATCTTGAAAGCAACAATGAAAAAACTAAATTAATGACCTTATATCTGTATCAAAAGTCCGAATAATCCCTGTCGTAGGAAAATGTACACAAATAGTAACAGCGGACACAAAGATCACTACTAGACTTGTAACGCACAGAATTTGGCGCCCAGCCAGTGGCGAGGTGGCCGGTAAAACGACTGCGCCATCCGTCCAGTCAGTTCCTATTAAGTTACGGTCTAATCATTTGGTAGTATAAGTTGCAGTTGTGAGGTACATCGACGAGAAGTTAAGTTCGATGCCTGTTGTGACTAGTATTATTGCGATGTTATATATGCCACAGGACTGACGAGGCAGTAAGCTGCATTTAAGCTACTCAATATATGTGTAATTACTGTCCGCAAGATCCCGGGTTCAATTCCCAGATCGCGCAGTGTTATTGACTTTTTCTGTCAATAAATTTTCAGTAGCAGTACGGGCGCCATGGATCTGTGCCCAGTAGATGCCAATAGGCTTACCTACATCGGCACTACAACTATAATTGTACAAATGTTGATGTAATGCACTAAATGATTTTGATGATTTTCTAAAGCTAAGACTAATCCGCTTTTCTTTTGATGTATTGTCTCCCATCTCTCTAGGGGATATAGAAAATCATAATTTCTTTACTTGCTTAGGTCAATAAAGTAACATTTCTTAACGTCAAGATTAAGTCATCTATGCTATGAATAATACTTATGAACGTTAACGTAAACTCGACTATTCTATGAATTTACCTGTAGCCATATTTTATTAAGCAAGACGTTGGAAGTTGGAACCAATAAGAAACGAGTGTAGTTATAGGACCAATGAGAAGGAAGCAATTCACTGCAACAATATTGTGTATGTCTGTAATATTAGCTATAATGTATTTATATGTGTGTAATGTGAATTATAACGTGTGTATGTCCGTGCAGGTGTCGGAGCGTGACAAGCGCGTGACGGGGTACAACACGCGCGAGGAGGGCGGGCGGCCGCGCGACCCGGCGCGCATCACGCAGCTGCGCGTGCCCACCGTGCGACCCGCCGAGCTCATGGTCGAGGCCTCGCCACGGTATGTACATAGTCTTCACTCTATAACGTGCAGGTGTCGGAGCGTGACAAGCGTGTGATGGGGTACAACACGCGCGAGGAGGGCGGGCTGCCGAGCGACCCGCCGAGCTCATGGTCGAGGCCTCGGCACGGCATGTACATAGTCTTCACTCTATAACGTGCAGGTGTCGGAGCGTGACAAGCGCGTGATGGGGTACAACACGCGCGAGGAGGGCGGGCTGCCGAGCGACCCGCCGAGCTCATGGTCGAGGCCTCGCCACGGTATGTACATAGTCTTCACTCTATAACGTGCAGGTGTCGGAGCGTGACAAGCGCGTGATGGTGTACAACACGCGCGAGGAGGGCGGGCTGCCGAGCGACCCGCCGAGCTCATGGTCGAGGCCTCGCCACGGTATGTACATAGTCTTCACTCTATAACGTGCAGGTGTCGGAGCGCGACAAGCGCGTGACGGGGTACAACACGCGCGAGGAGGGCGGGCGGCCGCGCAAACACAAGTGCACTCTCTCCCTAACCCTCATGATACGATGGGACTGATAATCCGACACGACCGGAGAGAGATTAGGCGCAGGTCCAACAAGCTTTACGCGCTTTCCGAGGCACGGGAGTGTCTAAAACCGCCAACTTCCTAACTCAGGGCTCGTATTGAGATTTCTTAACAGAAAATCCCAATATCTTTTTTGGCCCAACCCGGGATTCGAACCCGTGACGTTATGCACAGCAGTCGCATTCACTACCGGTGCGCCACGGAGGCAGTAGTTAACGTATGTCTATCCTTACTGAAATATAAATGTCAAACTAATTCATACAAAATATTAATAAAAGTATACTATCGCCGAGTATTCATAAATAACTCGTGTGTATTTATGATAGCGCGTGCCATCTAATTTATATACCTGCGGAAATATTTACCTCTCCACTTGAATGTTATCATCACCATATTTTTAATGAATTTTATTAATATACCTATCTTTCTGTTTACTTTGTAGCTATATGTAGGTAGAAATATGGTTATACTTGTGCCACATACCTATATATTTTTTGTTAATCTAAAATCAAATGAAAATAACTAAATTCATATAGGTCACAAAGTAACATTTATGAACGTTAGTCATACTTATTATGATTGAACACATACTGAACTATATTATGAATTTATATTTAAAGAACTATAATGCTTTGTACGGATAACGTAGTGGTTTAAATGGTTGGCTCGCCATTGCCGATGCGCTGATTTTCTGGATTCGACACCCACATGGAATAAAAAAGTATTTCTTAGTGGGGCACTAATTAAAAATTTACATATATTGAGGTAGCAACTACTAAAATGTTAATAGCTTTTTAGCTTCACGCCTCGTCTGTTACTATGATTATTGCAATAGCGTTACCAAACGTTAAAAACTAATTAAAATAACGTAATAAAGCTTTGCTCCATCCGGAAATCGATCGTGGAACCTAATGCACAGCAGTCTCAACAGCAGTTGTCGGCCTCGATGGCGTAGTGGTTAGTGTAACCGACTGCCACGCCTGAGGTCGCGGGTTCGATTCCCGCACAAGTCAAACATTTGTGTGCATGAACATGGATGTTTGTCTTGGTCTGGGTGTTTCTATGTATAATAAGTATGTATTTACAAAAAAAAAAGTATATATGTATGTTTAACCATTGTCTAGTACCCATAGTACAAGCTCTGCTTAGTTTGGGCTAGATGGTGTTGTGTGTATGTGGTAGAATATTAGAATATTATTAATAAAGCTACACACAATCTAAAAAAAACGAGTCGCTTCGGTCTAGTTCTGTCATGCTGCACTGGGTCAGCGTGGTAGCCTATAGCTTAAAATCTTCTCACGCTGAGAAACGCCCTATGCCCAGCAGTGGGACAGTTAAACAGGGCTGATATTGTTGTCAACAAATATTTATTTGTACTTCATTGTAATCAAACCAATCAAATATGTTAATGTTAAGTATGTGTAAACTAGAATAATGACGAGTCGTATTGTACCTCATATAATTTCTGTTAGCTATGTTGACGCGAACTGCGTAATTGATTGTTGTTACGTTATTATTTACTCACGATTATGAACTTTGTACCTATTACATGTATTTCTGTAGGTGACTTTGACGGAAAATAAATATTTTTAGAAAAATTGCTTGCGTCGTCAAGTGCGTTATATTTTCTATTTGTTATTCTTTAACCTATAAAGTTTTAGAATGCTAGAGATAATTAAAAACCTATTGTGCCTGGCCGCCTTTGTGCCGCTACGACTTAATAGGATAAAAAGACAACTCCCGCACTAGGAATAAATCCTGTGTAGCGGGAAACTTTACAAACATTCAAACAACGGATATAAAGAAACCTCTACACTTGGAACAACTACCTTTGAATCACATAAATTGTTGTTTCGTTTGTTATTCGAACCCACGATACTCAGCGTAGTGCCTGTGGGGATACGACCACATAAAGTACTACGCGATCCGTGCAGTGCAAGTACTTGTATTACGAAAAGAATGACGACTCGAGCGGAGAAATTCAGAACAACATACATAATCTCTCAGCTATATCCCTGAACGGGCAGGCATCGTTATGTTATACGAACAACTGTATTTGTTTTGTCAAATAATGTCTATTATTATTGTTATAATTCATTGTTTCATATCATTGTGTATTGTTAATAACTATCCATTATACTTTTATTTTCAACTAGGAATGGAAGAGCGGAGCCTCTTAACACAGGCATTAAATGCTTAAAAGGAGACCACAAACTAACTTTAAGGAAATTTATTGTAAGGCGAACCCATTGCCGTTTACTGGTCACAGTTCGATACACCATTTGATAGTATATACCAAGATAATAACTTTATAATGTTACTAGTAGTTTCCCCGCGGTTTCACCCGCGTAAGTCCCGTTCCCGTGTGAATATCGGGTTTCACCTCTTTCACCCCCTCCAGGGTGGAATTTCCAAAAATCCTCTCTTAGTGGTCCCCTACACTCTCCAAGGAACATACATGCCAAATTTCAGCTTCTTGCGTTCAGTAGTTTCGGCTGTGCGTTGTCTGTCAGTCACTCAGTAACGGAAGAGTTTTATATATATATGTAGATAATATTGTTGTTTGTTAACAGGCGGATATTCGCTAACGCTCACACGTACCACATAAACTCGATATCTCTGAACTCGGACCAGGAGACGTACCTGTCGGCGGACGACCTGCGTATCAACCTGTGGCACTTGGAGATCACCGACCAGAGCTTCAACATTGTGGACATCAAGCCCGCTAATATGGAGGAGCTTACGGAGGTATAAGCCTTTATAATATTCACCGTAGTCTTCTAGTAAACAATAGCTTTACTTTATAAAATATTAAAAGGAAAAGGGCTGTGATAACTCTGCCGTCCTAACTTAATCACGCTGAGTCAAGGTTCCTTATATCATACAGCAGCTTTATAGTTCGGATGGCAGAACTAGCGCCTGTGTATTTTTACCAATGTGGTCTACATTGGTATTAAAAATACACATACAACCAAACAAGTATAATATGGTCTGCCTGATCGTAAGTAGTTACCTTAATTGTTACAGTTGGATGTAGTACCAATATTGTACAACAAAATAGTTAAACGTATATGATTTTGTAGACGAAATTTGCTAAAATCTAACACAAAAAAAGATGTGCTGATTGCTTTTTAACATAGTTTTTGGTAAAATATATTGTATGTTGCATACGCAAAAGTAAAATCTTAATCGTTTTGAAACATAAAGTAATGCGTCATATTTATTTGTTTTCAGGTGATCACTGCGGCGGAGTTTCATCCGACAGAATGCAATCTCTTTGTCTATTCTAGTAGTAAGGGTGAGTGGCACAAATGTTTAATAACTTTTATTTTTCTAACAAAGCGATTCCAATTGTCATAGTCTGTTACAAGAATCATTTTATGTAGAATTTTTGTAAAATAACTAGATGTGTGATGTAAACTGTGGAGTTTTGTGTTCGATGCGTACATCGGTGTTTTGGCTAAGTTTATGGGAGTGGGTGATTGACGCTCGTGGCGCCGGCAGGCACGATCCGGCTGTGCGACATGCGGGCGGCGGCGCTCTGCGACCGCCACGCCAAGCTGTTCGAGGAGCCCGAGGACCCGCACGCGCGCTCCTTCTTCTCCGAGATCATCTCCTCCATCAGCGACGTCAAGCTCAGCAACTCGGGCAGGTCAGCCCATGCCACTACATCAACCTCTATAACTAAATTACCTCAATCTTAAAACACTGTTTCCATTTCAAGGATAACGTCTCTTTCATAAACACTACTGTTTGTGTATCACTGAAGACGTGTGATTGGCTCTAAGATGGACTATACATGTTACTAAATGATTTCAAGCTGTATTTTTCCATGCACACTATATAACTAAATTACTGCCCTACTTAAGTAAAGATTGAAATGAAAGTCATACAATTAAAGTAAACGTTTATTTTATTATGAAATAGCACATCAATAATATAATTGTTATATCTCAATAACCTATTGCAATAAATTGTGAACAAATACTTTCTCACCATTTACTTTTATACATTTGAAATGTTGTCTTTTGCATCCAATCTAAAAACTAACTACTTTAATCTAAGTTTAAGTCATTAGTCCATCTAACACCAAGTGATCTTCACTTTAAAATGGATATATTGTGCCAAATTATAATAATAACAAAATTTATTCAGCTGAAAAAGAGCACAATAGTAGGCTTATATCAACTTTAAATTACATCTTAATATCTAACAATAACTTAATGCCTTAATAAATTAATTTATAACTAAAATAATAATAATCATAGTTATGGCAAGAAAATATATTTTAACATCTTTATTATTATAAGATACTTGCCTGAACTAAATTAGATCTTTTTCAGGCAATCATAATCAAAGTATTAAATACATTCCAGATACATGATGTCTCGAGACTACCTAGGATTAAAAGTATGGGATCTGCGCATGGAGACGAAGCCGGTGGAGACGTACCCCGTGCACGAGTACCTGCGCTCCAAGCTGTGCTCGCTGTACGAGAACGACTGCATCTTCGACAAGTTCGAGTGCTGCTGGAGCGGGGACGACCAGCGCCTCATGACTGGCTCCTATAATGGATTCTTTAGGTCAGGACTACGTCGCGACCGGGGAGCTCTCTGCGCTCACGTATAGTCCGCGTAAACTTGTCAAGGCCGTCTGAGGACAATAACACACCATTGTCAAGGCCATCACTGGTCAAATATTTTTGTATGTTATTTGGTGGCTATCGCCTAAAAACATTATGCTACGTTCATGTCACAGTGATGTTGCCTCTTGCATTCGTATGTTTGAATGGTAGATAGAGTCCGATACAATAGTTAATGGTGCGATTTTTATACAGTTGGGATTTCTTTTCGTAAATTAATTATTCTGTCTTTAACTGCCTCCATGGCGCAGCGGTAGTGAATTCGACTGCTGTGCCTGAGGTCTTGGGTTCGAATCTCGGGTCGTGCCAACAAAAGGTACTGGGTTTTTCTGTTATCTCAATAACAGCCCGGAGTAAGTTTGAAGTTGAGTAGCTGGCGGTGTTGGACACCCCCGTGCCTCGCAAAGCTCGTTAAGCCGTTGGCCCTGCGCCTGATTTGCAAAGAGCGCTTGCTATCCAGGATAGGAAAACAAGTCACACTGAAAAGACACAGCCTGCGGCTGTTGCCCGGCTAGTCTGATAGCTTTAAGCGTTGTCGCGGGCCGTGACGCTGACGTCAGCGGGCAGCCAGCGCCACGCAGCACTGTCGTCATCATAACTGAACGACAGTCTAAACAGCGTATGCACGCTGTGTTATTATTATGCTTTATAGTTTTACTAGTAATAACAGTTTAAGTAATATTACTTGTAATGCAATTTTCTTACTTTTAGAGTTCGAAAAACTCTTATACAACAACTTTGTCCGTCCATCCGTCCGTCTGTCTGTCTGTCTGACGGACGTCCGTCTGTCTGTCTGACTGACGGACATCCGTCTGTCTGTCTGTCTGACGGACGTCCGTCCGTCTGTCTGTCTGTCTGACTGACTGACTGACTGACTGACTGACTGACTGACTGACTGACTGACTGACTGACTGACTGACTGACTGACTGACTGACTGACTGACTGACTGACTGACTGACTGACTGACTGACTGACTGACTGACTGACTGACTGACTGACTGACTGACTGACTGACTGACTGACTGACTGACTGACTGACTGACTGACTGACTGACTGACTGACTGACTGACTGACTGACTGACTGACTGACTGACTGACTGACTGACTGACTGACTGACTGACTGACTGACTGACTGACTGACTGACTGACTGACTGACTGACTGACTGACTGACTGACTGACTGTTAAACAACTTTTAACTCAAGAACTGTAAGAGCTAGAGACTTGGGGTCAACGCCATTCAACTCAGCATAGTTGATATACCCCGAAATGACTATGACCTTTGATCTCAAGGTCATGTGGTATTACGCGACCTTTGCATATTACTTAAACCATTTTTTCGAACTCTAAGATTTACGGCAATTCATTGCCGATTCGCACTTATTTACTTATAGATGTGTATTGTATAGGATATTCGAGCGCGGCGGATGCGGAGGCGGAGGAGCATGCGGAGCCCGGCGCGCAGACCTCACGCTGGAGGCGGCGCGGGACGCCGCCGCGCGCCCTCGCCAGCCACTGCGTCCGCGCAGGGTCGCCACCACCGCCAAGAGGAAGAAGGTACCGACGACCTACCTATGTACCTAGCACAGGGTATCGACCTCACGCTGGAGGCGCCGCGGGACGCCGCTGCGTCCGCGCAGGGTCGCCACCACCGCCAAGAGGAAGAAGGTACCGACGACCTACCTATGTACCTAGCACAGGGTATCGACCTCACGCTGGAGGCGCCGCGGGACGCCGCTGCGTCCGCGCAGGGTCGCCACCACCGCCAAGAGGAAGAAGGTACCGACGACCTACCTATGTACCTAGCACAGGGTATCGACCTCACGCTGGAGGCGCCGCGGGACGCCGCCGCGTTTATATATCTTACTAGTAGTTTTCACGCGGTTTCACCCGCGTATGTCCCGTTCCCGTGTGAATATCGGGTTTCACCCCTTTCACCCCCCTTCAGGGTGGCATTTCCAAAAATCCTCTCTTAGTGCTCACCTACACTCTACACACTACACTCTCCAAGGAACATACATGCCAAATTTCAGCTTCTTGCGTTCAGTAGTTTCGGCTGTGCGTTGTCTGTCAGTCACTCAGTAACGGAAGAGTTTTATATATACAGGGTGTTTGGCGCATGGACCGACACAATTTTTTGGGGGTTAGCGGAGGGCATAT
This sequence comes from Catocala fraxini, assembly GCA_930367265.1. Taxonomy (NCBI): domain Eukaryota; kingdom Metazoa; phylum Arthropoda; class Insecta; order Lepidoptera; family Erebidae; genus Catocala; species Catocala fraxini. The sequence continues at coordinate 13,933,112 of OV884047.1, read as the reverse complement.
CCTAGTTTTCACCCATAGACCCCAGGTCCTAAGTGTACCTGTACTCGAGACAGGATTTTTAATTAGATTTTCAAATTTTTCTGAATTATCACATTTAAAACGATATAACTTTTTAGTTTGTAGTCATATTTGCACTAGATAACTTTTATTGGATTCCCTAATGTATTATTATTCTTATCAAAACCTAAATTGTTGGGAATAAATGCAAAAAAAGTACTTGTCGAGCTTCAGAACTCTTAAAAATGAAATAATGTGTGCAAAATATGAAATTCTAAATTAATTATAAAAAATACAAAAAGCTCTTTTGAACTTCGATTACTTAAAAAAAATCTGTACTTAATACCGTTTCTAACGATGTACGACATGGCCTTAAAATCTTGCAATATGTAATCATAAAACAAAAAAGACTACCTAGCCAGTGTCAGGATAATGAAATAACAGGTTAGGTTTTAAAAAGTTTTATTGAATATGGTTACAAATTTTGTTCGAACTGACTTCCTCTGTTGCGAATGCATGCACGACATCTTTTTCTGATTTCGACAGTCGTCTTCCTTAGCCGCGTTTCTTCTTTCATTATTCGAAAAGCGCTATTTATTCTTACTACTAAAATTTCCCTTGTAGGTACTTCGGTTGCGTATACTATTTGTTTAGCGCGTCCCCACACATAAAAATCCAGGGGTGTCAGGTCTGGTGACCGTGCAGGCCAAGGAATTGGGCCACCTCTACCGATCTAAGCATTTGGAAAACAATTGTCCATATGCTCTCTTACTTCTCGCTGATAGTGTGCTGGACAGCCATCATTTTGAAAAATTATTTCTTCTCCTTCTAATACTGGTAAGACCAATTCCGGTAAGTCTTCCAGTAGAAAATTTCAATAACTTTCTCCGGTTAGACGCTCTGGTAAAAAGTGTGGACCGATCAGATGTCTTCCAATAACTCCCGCCCAAACGTTCACACTGAACTTGTTTGAAAAGAACTTTGTCTTTTTTTGTGGGGATATGTCCTTTTTGGTCCCAATAATGGAGGTTGTGGAGATTCACAATACCCTCATGACTAAAATTGGATTCATCGGTCCACAAAATCCTCCTCAAAAATTGGCATCTTCGAGGTCTGTATGCATAATAAATCTGCAGAATTCCAGTCGTCTCCTATTATCATCATCTATGAGACCTAGAACAATAATTGATAAAATACATGAGAATTGTACAAATGCGACCTTTTTCCTAATGTGAACTAACTCAAGAAAAAATTATGCCAACAATGAATAAATGACTTTTTGAATAACAAGTAGTTTTTGAAACAAAGTTATAAAGGTTAGGTTACATTGCTTAAAAAATAAACATGAAAAGGCCCTAAAGGAGATATGTAATCGTTTAAAACACTTACCTTGAACAGGCGTGTAGTGATATGCATGCCTTCCTTCTTGCCGAAGAACTGACCAGACTTTCCAAATCGACAAGTTAAGTCTTTCAGCTACAACTCTAATACTTGTCGTTGGATCCTCATCAAAAGCTTGTAGAAGATGTTCATCTACTGCAACATTATGTTGCCTCACATTGACTCGAGGTTCTTGGAAATGTATGCTTCCTGTCTCCCTCAGACGTCGATAGGTTGTAGAAAATGTCTCGTGGTGTGGTACACGTCTGTTAGGATATCTCTCCTGGTAAATTCTATGTGCTTCACGAGCATTACAATTAGCGCAGCCATACGCCAACAACATGTGAGCGTACTCTTCGTTACTGAAGTTAGGCATTTTAAAGAGAACGTTCAAGACAAATCCACTAACAGTTTAGTAGAACAGTTCAATAAACAAAACTTCACAAACAGTCCAACAAACAAAACTTAATAAACAGTTCTACAAATAAAAACAAATTTAACAACAAATAACAACGAAGATGTGATATGCACGAGCACTTCCGATGGCAAAGGTAGTCAAATCACGACTAAGCAAGGATCCCGCCACGATACTGACCCAATAATAGACAAAGACAATTCATACGCAAGAAAGAGACAGACTATTTACCTGTTTACCACTGTTCCACAAAACGGGTTTTTATGTAGAGTGCGTGTACGTTCCTACCTTGATTTTGATAATATGGTCATTTAAAAATTATTTTAAGACTATGTCGAACATCATTAGAAAGGGTATTAAGTGCAGATTTTTTTTAAAGTAATCGAAGTTCAAAAGAGCTTTTAGTTTTTTTTATAATTATTTTAGAATTTCATATTTTGCACACATTACTTCATTTTTAAGAGTTTTGAAGCTCGACAAGTACTTTTTTTGCATTTATTCCCAACAATTTATGATTTTTTAAGAATAATAATACATTAGGGAATCCAATAAAAGTTATCTAGTGCAAATATGACTACAAACTAAAAAGTTATATCGTTTTAAATGTGATAATTCAGAAAAATTTGAAAAAATAATAAAGAAATCCTATTTCGAGTACAGGTACACTTAGGACCTGGGGTCTATGGGTGAAAACTAGGATATGCCCTCCCCTAACCCCCAAAAAATTGTGTCGGTCCATGCGCCAAACACCCTGTATAGATTACATTGATAAAACGCCGACAACATCTGTCAAGCGCGCTGTTTTTTCTATACATAGTATTCACAATTTGACATTACACAGTTTGCTTGTAACTACATCCAGTGTGTCTGGGCGTAACCTTAGTCTTTTAAGATATAGGGTTATATTGGTATGATACCTGTTGTAGTTGTTTTCACTCCGATTATAATAATTTTCAAAAAAACAACGCGATTAGATATATATCATAAAAAGAAATGTCTAAATTGGTTATTTACCCTTTATCCTTATTCCTCCGCAGGACGAGATAAGCGTTGACTGCCTGGACTTCAACAAGAAGATCCTCCACACGGCGTGGCACCCACACGAGAGCATCATCGCGGTGGCGGCCACCAACAACCTGTTCATCTTCCAGGACAAGTTCTAGCAATACCCGGCCGCCGCCTAGCGCCCGCCCGGCTTCGGACACCTGCGGTACAACGTAGTGAGACCTCGCCCCGCGCGCGCCACGCGCCCGCCCCGCGCCCGCCCCGCGCCCGCCACGCGCTCGCCCCGCGCCCGCCACGTGTCGCCGACGAACGAGCGACAGGTGTCGAGCGTCGAGGCCTGTAGTATTTTGTTAAAATGTTAACTTCTGTTGACAGAAATTTTAGAGTTGAAAATTCTAAATAATAGTCTACAATAAATTGTGCTAGTACATTCGCCATCTTGTAGTCCAGGAACAAAAAAATATTGGGCGTTGATTCTGTTGTACATTACGCACTGCATCTTTTTCTAACAACAACCATAAAAAGGCCACATTTCATATACCACCAAATTAATGTCACTGCTCAACAAATATAATAATAATTAGTCATTAAACCAAAAATATTCTATCTCTGTTATATGGTTGTTATTAGAAAGAGATGTAGGTGTAATGTCACAATAGAATGAACTTGTGTTACAAAGCGTGTGTCCTCGTTGCGTGGGCGATAAAATAAATTTGTCTATGGCAATGGCGGCTTTCACTGACGTGACATATCCAATAATATCGCTGCATCACAATTTTATTAGCGTTTTTATGTCGCCGCTTGTCTTGCGGACCTAGCATGTGACACGTTTAGACAAGCCGTGGCTTTCGGGCACATGCCGCGGCCAATAGCAACGGCTTGTCGTTTTGGGCTAGGTTCGTCAGCCCTTGCTAGGTTTGCTGACTAAAATTGATCTTAGAATGTTTAGTAAGCCTCGAATTTTATCAGATGTGATATAATGAGACACCTTAGTGTTAGTAAATGACTTTCTCATCAATCTATCCATAGTTTTACTAACTAAAGATAACTCTGATGTTTTAGCGTGAACAAAAAGTTTGAGTTATCTGAATAGTTATGTTATCTTCAGTAAGGAAATCACTGGATAGGTTATTGAAACGGGGATATTATATAGTCTTGTACAAGAGTAGATTAAAAGCCTCAAAATAAGTCCGTCTTAATTACAACCGCTTTAAAAAGTCGACGAAAGCCGCCCTTGTTTAGTTAGTGTTATTTCATATTGTGTGTTGTGTAAATGCAGATGTTTATATAGACATTGTTGTCGAAGTGAATCGCTCGAGTTCGTGTATTAAACGAAGTCTCAAATGGCAATCGCCATTGAATATGTGAAAGTATTGAGATTTTTATGTTTGTATGTAATTAACTAGTTCGTGATATGCATAGTATGTAATTTGAACCTCATGTTATGCTTAGCATGTCATTTACAAATGCATGCTATGCACAGTATGTCATTTACAAGTTAATGATATGCAAATATCAAGGCTCAATGCTTTCATTCAATATTGACTAATAGTCATTGCGATTATCCACTAAATATTAAAACTTTAGTTTTTCCCAAAGCATTTAATACTGTTACCAGTGATATATTTAAACGGCCACAATATGAGACAACATATAGGTAGATAGGAACTAAGTCCGTTAATTCAAATTTTCTGAGAAAAATAATTTATACGCTTTTCTTACTTAAGGTTCTAAGCGGTAATTAAGTATTTATTGTTTAAACATTAAAAATATCCTTTTTTAAGGACAAGACCCGTACCCGTGTTTGAGATTAGTTAGGTATATCAAATCAGGGAGCGTTATACAGCTTTAATGTATGAGATCTGTAGAGAGTGAACTAGGCACGAACATCGCGAACATACTGTTAGCCATTTTACAATATGACGTCATCTAAACATTGGCTATATTACTCTTTCAATCTGTCTGTATATGATATAGTTATATAGTGTCACAACAGGCTAGATTCAATACGTCAGCTAAGGTTTTAGGTCTCAAATTATAGGGGGCGAGTCTATTGCCGTTTACCGTGCTGTTACTGAGATTTTCATAGCAGTAAAACTCAATAACACTGCCCGGGCATCCAACCAGAGACTACAGGCATAGCAGTCGCATACACTGCCGTTGCGCGGAGGCAGACGGGGCGGAATTTACGTAATCCTAGCATTGCACTCAAATTACTAGTAGTTCCGCTAGGATGCAGACTCAACACTAAGATCATAGCGAATCATTCTAATGTTAGGTTCCGGCGCCAAGTAGGGTGTCGGTCGGCGACCCTTTAGCTCGCCACACAAGAATAACGGAGGCGGAGAGGTACCGTTGGCATTGGTTTTTTTGTATTGTTCGAATTAGTATGAAACATTGCACACACTATGCGACGAGATAGTCTATGTAATATTTCATGCTAATACGAACAATTCAACTAAAACGTCACCGGTACGTACCGCTTCGCCTTCGCTGTCAGAGTGTGATGGGCTTTAAGCTTTCCTTAATCTGTTAATCATATCGAGATAATTATGAATGCATTGTATCAGGACGTCGGTGTTCGTACAGACAGCCCTGCCCGAGGAAATAACATATACAATAGAAAATCTATTCTAATCATATCATTTACAGTAAAGTTTTTGCTGTGTCGTCAGCAGAGAACGAGCAATCATTGCCTTAGTAGCATAGCGTCTGGCATTCACGTCTGCTCGGTCATGCGCGGGTGTAACATATTGTACATGTGTCTAGTATAATGAAAGCTTACCTGGTAGGGAGTGGTATGCTTCATGGCAGGCAAGTCACCAACCGGTTGCAGTGAGAATCTTAGTTGACCGTAGAGTCCAACACATAGTATTCTTCTTGTTCTTTAGAATAACTTCTGGGGCAGTTATTCGTGAATCAGGCCCACGATGCTTTGGTGGTTTTACTGCGGATCTGAAATATTAGAAATGTAGTCATTAGCACAACATCGATCCATATGTATAATAGGCTTTTACAATCGGCGGTTCTTGTACATCACCACAATATACATATCTTTTATACGCTGCCTTTATAGTGAGCTCCTTCATCACAAGATCTCATACATTGCTAGTGTCGTAGCGCTTAGATAGAAAACACTCATTGTAAGTCATCGATGTACAGTAAACGACAATTCGATGAAAATTTAACTGGAAAAGTAAAAAAGAAATGCCACCGCCATATTTGATAGTGTCTATTCGTAATGTAACTGCGTTATTTGTTTATAACTATAGTTTGGCGAATCGGCTAGTATTATGAAACGATGTCGTTTTAACTGTCGCTGTTGCTTTGGCAACGGCGCCGTTAGTGAGCTTCGTGGTACAGGGAACGTTGAAGTACTCAATGGAGCGGGTACTGAATATTGGAGTTTCTGACGTTAATACGTATCTGCTATTCATTAGTTATTATTTTAATCCGTTCTTTGCATTTTGTACACAACCGTCAATGTTATAATTTCGTCTCTTCAAGACACTCTTCCATGACGATGTTTTTCTTTTATTGTTGTACATGTAGTAGTGTACGCTCTTATGTGGCAAACAACGCAGCTATAGTACAAATATCGACAAATACATACGTAACATGAAACTTTACGGCGTAAGATACGCAGTTATACTGATTCTAACGGTCTATTATCGTTAAGACGCAAGTATCGGACGAAAATTCGGATCTGTATATTAGGTATGTTCATAATGTAGCTAGGTTGAAATTACTAAGGAATTTTGTAGTAGTCGGGCGGTATCCGAATTTTCGTACGAAGCTTCGGTCTGTGCCGGCGGTAGGCCATCAGTTCCGTGCATTACGCTGTTAACTTTTGTTGATAATACTTTATTTATTATATATAATGTATTTTTTTTAAACTTTATAATTCATTTTTTTACAGTGAATTGGCGAGTAAACGTTTCTTGTTGCGATTATGATTAAAATGTTTTACAAGTCTTGATGGGTTGGTTATGTGCGATAATTTAAATTAAAAATAAACATTTGTGTTGCTAGAAATTGTCTATATAAATAATTGTGTCTCAAATTAGCCATTTTGTTTGAAATTACACTTTTCTTTCATGAATACTGTAAATATTGTTGTGATACGAGATTTTAATTATTTAGCGAAGATATAACATTGCTAGATAGTTGACATCTAAAATTAGCTCGTTAAGGGTGAGTACTCACCGTGACATACATTCACCATCGCAAATAAGCATTGAAATGATAAGAAATGCTTGTCTTCCCATGTGTACGTAGCTTTAGAATGCAATGAAACCATCTATATCGTTACTTCATGAACTACCTAACTTGTGAATTCAGTTTATATTAATATTAGACTAGCTTCGGTCCGCGGCTTCGCTCGCGTGGTAAGTCATAGCCAATGTAACTTAGACATGGTATGGATTTTTATTAGCGAAATAATTTTTCGAATCGGTTTAATAGTTTCAGAGATTACGCTCTATATACAAACAAAATTTTATTTCTTTGTAACATTAGTATAAGACTTATTTTTTGTAACGAATTATGTCTAGTAGTCAAGCGTAACGCGGTCATGTTAACTGCACTTGTTTCTTTAATTTCTGTGACGTATATATTATGTTTAAGTGAAAGCAAATAAGTACTGTCACGTTTCGATTTTTGTATACCAAACATGTTGAATATACTTGCATGCCTGAAAAATTGCCCGAAATGTAGAATGTCTTAACAAATTTACGGGGGTGGTAGACTTAATTCAGAGTTGACCCTGTATACTTTAAGAGTCGGCCCGCGCAGTTTCATCCACGTTAATAATTACTGCTCCGTTCCGGTGGCTTCTAGTGTGTTGTTATATAGCCTATGTTACTTCTGGATAAAGTAGCTTTCTAATGGTCAAAGAATGATTAAAATCGGGTCTGTAGTTTCAGTGCTATTTGCAAACAAACTTTCATTTTATATTAGTATAGATAAACAGATGGACATTTTATACATTTGATGAACAGTTAAGTTTGAAAGTAACGATATAGCACGTCTCTCGTAATATCTTGCCATATCAGCTGAACTCATCAAGACTACCGTTATTTCGTAATTTCGGCATAAATTACTTATAAAAAAATGTGATTTGAAGCTTGATCAGTATCGTTATATTATAATGTAAATATGTAGTGAACGAATGCGGCCTGAACATAATGTAAGTCACAAGAATATTGTACAGTTGTTGTAATATGTACTTGGTAAAATTATGTTCGTATATGAGATTTTTTTTTCGTTTTAGCATTGTGTCTAGTTATTCTTCATTTAACGGCTAGCTTTTGTATGTAACTTGAAAAACGTACTTTTTGTAAAAGGAATTCGAATTTTAAATGACCATTGTTGATGGCGTTGCTACGAGCGAGAGATGACCGTTAAGAAAAAACGCGCGATTTCTAAAGCGCGGGAAAATACACCTCCTTTATTGATCGAGCGGCGTGTTATATTTTAAAGTCTGATAGTCTATAGAATGATGGTTAAAATTGTATCCATATTCTGCAAGCAAACTAGTGATTGCTAGTTACTCATGATAATATGGTATCTCGCTCGTTGTACTGTCACCGGATAGTGACTGTTTTGCAAAGCTGGATTTGTATCATAAAATGTTTGTATAATAATTACTGACCTATGCAGAAGATCGTATGTCTAACGAACACAAAAACTGTTATCTATAATATGTTGGCTTTTACATTCTTACTGTTGTGAAAGAATTTATTCCATGCAGTTATAGTTTTGCAAAGCAGGCACGCTACGATTTGGTTCTGTACATAGACACGTATGGCTAATATTTGTTTTAATATTCGGGTGTATTCAGGCCCTTTCCATAATCTCCACATGTTTTTATGTTCATCGATTTGTATAGGAACTGCGTTAAGTTTTAGTTTTTCTTTTCGTAATTGTTTGTAAGGGGCCCGGTCAATTCCTCATAGTTGTTCCGATCATAGCTGAACATGCTGTTTCGCTATGTAATAAAAATGTGTGATATTTTAAAATATGCCTATGCAGCTTGAACTGATTTCTCTTATAAACGTGTCCAAAAATGTGATAGAGCATTGTTTAGAGCGGTTGTAAGGGGAGGAGTGTTATTTTTAAAATATATAATTGCTTCAAAAGCAATAAATAGGAATTGACTGTCCCCCGCGAGATCCAATGTAAAAATATGTCGCTCTGTAGTATAAATGCAAAGACATGTTGTATAGAGAATGATTGCGAAGCGAGAATGAGAGCGAAACAGGTGATGAGTGAGCTATAATATAAGTACTAGTTTATAGTTAGGCGAAAACTGTGAAAACACAGAATTAAAAAATCATTTTTTTTCCTGTATCGAGGGATCAACAGATAATGCTTGATAAATGTGATAATGTCGCAATAAGCGGTGTGTGGTCTGCGGACGAAATGATGATGTGGATAGACTTTTTTCTTTTTTTGAGGTACCGTTTTGCGCTGTGAGGAACCTCGGACGGTTTGCTGACAACGAAACCTCGTGCTGTCGCTGTGAACGCACGCGCCTGCGCACTGACCGCTTTACGAAGTTGAAATCGGATTGTTACTGTTCTCATTCCGCTGGTACTAACACATTTGGCTTCGTAAAACTAAATTCAGCTGACGAATACCGCTGACCAATATTTGAAATACAAAATAACAGGTTGTCTGTTGCTTGTCCATAGTAAATAGTAACGCGCGGTTACAGGACTAAATAAAATCAATGTGCCATGATGGTGTCGGCGCGCAGGCGCATGCGACTCACACGGAAAGAGTTGTTGTTAAATCAAAATATTTCCTATAAATAATAAAATTTTTATATCTGATCTACAGACTTTTATTTCAATACTACCTTTATTTGAATGATACGACGGAATGACTAATATGTCAATGGACTACAGAAATACGAAGTATGAAGTTTATACTCCAGAGAGGACTCCGCACTTATTATTCTAAATGACCAAGGCAAGGTAAGGACCTGGTGGTAAGCCGATTATTTGTGTACGAATTTTCGAGTAAAAGCCGCTCGTTTTTCCTACACATAAATGTATTTGGATTGACATTAATGAGCTCAGCCAATCGAGGAATTAATTTTTTATAATAAGGATTTAATGATAACATAACTTATTATAAAAATCTTTATTCATAAATAGGTACCCACAAATCACATGATATCGCATCTCCACATCGGCAATATTCTCACAACGAGAACGAAAATATAACAAAAATAATCTAAAATAGAAGCTACTACAAATGCTTTTACTAAATACTTTAGCAAAAATATAATCTGTTCCACAAATGTTTACTCGTAGTGGTAAAACAGGTAATTTTAAATTTATTTAAATTATTGACCTTTTGTTTTAATTAAAATAATTAAAACGAGAGATTCATTATCTTATGACTACTTCATTGTTAAATATTTGTCTACCCTCCTTTACAGGATAGGTCTAATTTCTACCATTTGAGCATATTCAATAAAACTATATTTCCTAAATATTTTAAGTTTTCGGAAAACTTATTTATGTATTCAACTTTATGTATATAAATTTCTTTTTATTAGCAGTAATATACTGCTACACTTATAGAGAATAATCAAAATTATCACAAGATAATTTTATTCCGTATTGCCAGAGAGACGTATACAATAATGATATTAAGCTTTATACAAGCTACCCGAAAGGAACTCTTTCACAAATAATAAAAAGCCACTGCCAAAATATAAAAATCTACCTTTTCCCACTCCGTACATCTCGCTCTAACCTATTCCGTTAGATCAAGACGTACGACCTGGATTATGACGTCATAATTTTTATTGACAAATATTGTAAAATTTCGACGAAGTTAAATACTTACAGTGCGACTAACTTAAGGAGTCTGCCCACTACCCCGTCTCATGCCATGACCATACCATGACTATGCTAGGAACGTGTCAGTAAAAAAAATATTCTTTGTGAGGTCTATGCCCACTGGACCGTTCCGTCACCGAGCAGCAGTTCCTATAGCAGGGCGAATCGTGTTGCTTTTCGTGCCTGACACGTTCCTAGCACGGTCATAGTATGAGACGGTGTAGTGGGCAGACTCCTTTATTCATAAAGTCTACCAAAATATGACTTTTAAATTAAGTTTGACACACGATAAAGTAGTAATTCCGATATTGTGAAAGAGCTGAATAGTCTAAATATACCTCTTAACTTAACCCTATTGTAATTAGTCACAGGTTTCCGACCGATATTAGTCGATTCACTGCAGATATAATTTTCTTAAGCATAACATAAGTTAATCTTGATATTTTGTATACTTTTGATTTTGACTCCAAAATGCAAATGTATGATATTAAAGGTTTTGATCAAATCGTCTGTCAAATAAACGCATTCATAATAATACCAGATATTTAAAAAGTCTGTGCACATTACACCCTTAAACTATACTGTCTATGATTCTTAACATTTTATTACAAGTTTTATTTGATAGATAACTCAAGCAGGCTAATTCTGTGGTCTGTTAGCAAGTTTATTGTAATCTTACTTTAATGTACCTGAAAGTACTAATGTACAATAATTCAGGTTTTAAATTACAATGCGTATCTGTAATATTCTAGGTACGACCAAACTAAAATGACCACGGGTCTTTTGTTTATAATAGATTTCTTAGAAACCATTTCTATATTTATAATTTGAGTTATTTTGGAACCAATGCGGAGTTTTAGACTTATTTCTCATTTTTAAACATAACGATACTGCAATATATTATACTCATTTCCTCCATAAACCAACACACCAAATTTTCAAGTGAATCGACCATCAAAATACGGCATGTAATAGAAACTATTAACGATAATATTGCTTCTCATTTACATTTATTATTAGTTTAGTCTGACGTAATAGAAGCAAAGAATCATCACAAAACCGTTCCTCCACTCTGTATAAATCCCAACAACAACATATTTTGTTTATTTAGCCACATAACAATGTTAAACAAAAATAATTAGTTGACTTTAAACAACACAGCACGAAAAATCCACCAATATTTTAAAACTACCCTACGTCTTTTTCAATTTTAGTCTAAGGTATATTAAAGCTAGGGTAATCACTATCCACGCCAGGGTCGTGAGGAATCCATTGTAGACGGATGGTTCAGTGATGGACGCGCCTTTCTCCATGATGTCTCTCAGAGACTTTGAGGGTATCGTGAAAGGAAGCATCAGGGCGACGTATCGTAATGTCTTCGACATACCTTCGAGAGGCCACAGGATACCTGGAACAGAAATATAGGAATGATTAGTCTCGTGTATATATGTGAACCCTTTTAAGAAAGAAGAAGCCAAGTAAACAACTAACAAAGATTATTCAATTATTTGGAACTGTCTTCGCATCTGCAGATTCGATTAGTTCATTAATTAAGACTATAAAATATTTTTGTTCCTCGCTTTTCAGTGTTTTTGAAGTCGGTTTATATTTTTGGAAAACAGTTATTAGAAATAGTTTAAATACATATAGAATAGATAGCCTTATCCTACTTTATCTAAAAAGATGTACCTATATGTGTGTTATAAACCCACAATTAATACTTTAGATCCCATGCATACCTAGATGACGAGCCTATTCTTGGGAGTATTTTATCTGACAGCTGCAGAATCACCACTGAGAATTTCCTACTAAGAAACCTTTAAGATTTAGCCCGACTTACGATTAGCCACACACTTATAAAACGGGACAAGGTGCCTTACCATTGTGTCTTAAAGAGTTGTAGGTGCATGTGCAAGACGTACCTGCACATTACAGAGTGTATAACTTTGTCGCTCAATGCAATGGTATGGCCACAATGATTTTTAAATGTATAGCTTAATAAATAATTCTAGCTTTGAACCTTGGAACTTGGTGTCAAAAACTCTTTAGAATTTACTTACCGCACAGTAATATCATGGGGTAGAAGCTACCTGTCGCTACGAAGAACGATATGGTATGACTGGGGCAGTAGACGGACAGTAGGAATCCGTAGCACATGCCGCAGATACCTTGCAAGAACAGCAGTATGCCGCACACTAGCTTGGACCCTTCAGAAGAAATGCCGTAGCCAGCGAACGCTAAAGCCATCATCTCTACCGTCTGAAAGGCAAGAATACAAGTCGAAAGTTAGTGAAGAAATAATTTCTTATAATAATAATGTCCTCCAGACCGAATTTCGGTCAAGGCGGCCATTCTAACTTCTGTTAAGACTGGCCGCCGTGACCAAATTTTGAGAGATAGTAGTGAGATATTATAGTGCACAAGTGTATGCGCAAACACAAGTGCACTCTCTGTTCCTTAGCCCTCATGATCCGATGGGACGGCAATCCAACACAACCGGAGAGAGATCAGGCGCAGGACCAACGGCTTTACGCGCTTTCCGAGGCACGGGGGTGTCTTACACCACCAGCTTCCTAACTCCGGGCTGCTATTGATAGCTGATGCTGCTATAGATGTATCTATTTTTTACTTACGAACTATTTATTTAATTGTCTTTTTTATTATATTGTCGATATTTTGTAAGAAAAATATGTAGTCATATTTCTTTGTGGCAATAAAGAATGATTTCTTTCTTTCTTTCTATTGAGATTTCTTAACAGGAAAACTTAATAACTTTTTTTTGGCCCGACCCAGGATTCGAGCCTGAGACCTCATGCACAGAAGTCGCATTCACTACCGCTGCGCCACGGAGGCTTGTTAACTAGGTTTTTTTGAAATTATTGCCACCAGCTACTATGATCTTTTATTTTAACTTGCTAGGTTAACTATGTATATCGACACATAATTAAGATATTGGTTTGTCTGGACGCCGGTGTCCGTATGCCGACGGTCGATTTTCTTTGTTATACCATTGTGGCAAACGAGTATATAGTCTGACTGATGTTAAGCGTTTATCGTAGTGTAGCTTAGGTATGCTCGGGCGACCAGAGGTATCAGTTGAGCATTATTAACCTTTTACCTAAGAATTTAATATAAAATGGTTTTTTTTTATACAACTAAGGTGGCAAAAAATCATACGGCCCACCTGATGGTAAGTGGTCACCGTAGCCTATGGAAGCCTGCATCACCAGAGGCATCACTTGCGCGTTGCTGACCTTTTAGGAAAGGAAGTGGGAAGGAAAAGGAGCGGGAAGGGAGAAAGAGGGTAATTGAGCCTCCAGCACTCTCACTCACCGAACAAAACACAACAGTAAGAATACTGCTATTTCACGTCGATATTCTGTGAGAGGGTAGTCGAGACATTTATTTCATAGTAGTAACTATGAAATAAATGTCATGCATATTTCTCTATTGCGGTGCTATCAGGACAGTAAAGTATCCTAACAAATTTATTTATTTATAGTTAATTAGCTAATAATTCGCGCGTTAACTACTAGACCGACCATCATGAAATTTGGCATATACGTTGTCAGGAGAACGGAAAAGAACATAGGACATCTTTCATCATGAAAAAAGTACTGTGGGAGATAGAAGATTGTTGTAACCTACACATGTATATGCGAGCGAAGTCGCGGCCAAAATCTAGTAAATGATATTCTGGCAGTACCTGCAGCAGTATGATGGCGCACTGCAGCGTGATGTGCACGTTGAGCATCTCGCTGGGCCTGACGCCGGCCACCGCGCTGCGCTCCCACACGCCCTCCAGCCGGTCCGTGATCATCAGCGTCGACGTCACCACCGCCGACAGGAAGAAGATTATACTGCAACATTTAATATGAAGCTATTAGTTGAACTGCTACGTGTAACGTTCATAGATAGCGTTGTGATTTAAGTGATCGCCTCGCCATTGCCACAGCACCGAGTGTTTAGGTTTTAAATAAAAAATATTACAATGATTACAATACAGGAATTAAGCACAGAGCGGGCAATATACCTAATAAAATTAAAAATTTACTAGCAAGTCAATATTCGTATGACATTCAAATAAAATTGTATCAGTAATATAGGGTCCTTGCAGTGGCAGCACAACCAATTTATATAATTTACTAGCTGTCCCGACAGACGTCGTCCTGTACACACGAAAAAATTCTCAAATCCATTTATTTACACACAAAAAATTTCATTAAAATCGGTCCAACCGTTTAGGAGGAGTTTAATTACAAACTCACGCACAGAAGATTACATATATAAAGATTTTCTAGCTGTAAATAATAAGGTTGCAAGTACTTACGTAATGAGAATGCCGGGCGCCATAAAACTCACGATTTGCGGTTCACTGTTGCCATACACCGGTTTTTGGAAATGAACGGGAATCTGTCGCATATAATGAATTATGGATTAATTTATCGTTATTATACGTATTTCTATCGATCCATTGCTTAAATAAAATGTATCTAATACTTGTCAAACATACCTATTTATTGATTTTCTACAAAAATATTCATTTCCGGTAATTTTTACTAGTCGTAATACGACCCCCGAATTCAATTACATTTGAAAACAACTATTTGAAGAACAATACTATCTTAAAAAATTTTTGTTCTATTGTCTTGATTGATCTGATCTATATTAAAAATCATATGCTGCAAAAAGTTGATTCTAACATAACAGGAATTATATTTGATTTTTTCAATTTTGAACAGTCTAATGAACGTTTAATCTACATACTTATCGCTGCGAAAAAGGTTGGCAATACCAGCTTTTGGACTTTGGTGTTGCCAATTTTCTAATTGATATTTTTGAATTTAAAGAAAGTCTACGGCAAGTTTAGGATACTATAAAATAATCTATGAAAATTGTCTGAAAATGCATCTGTAAATTTGATCGATGAATTACTTACATACGTAAATGCACGCCTTCTTAAGAAGGGGTCAGCAGATAGATTGGTTAAAACATTCATTCTATCACATGCATTACACAAACATACTAAAAAAATGCTTTTTACGACGCCATTGATGTAATAACTATAAGTACTTAAATAAATAAACATTTGGTTGAATATTATATGAAATATGATGGGGTAAGAGTTACCTTTGATGTTTAAAGAATGCGATATAACTGGTCGGTCTGAAACTTCACATACAACTCAAATATATAAATTTATATACAAATATAGAATAAGCTATAACAGTTAACTAATCACTTATATATAAGCCAAGGTATAGAATATGCGGTCATATTTGAAGGTCAAGGCTAATATGAGTTACTATAAATGTCAGTATATTAATTTGTTATATGAAAGTATTATTTCATAATTATTGAAATAAAAATTTACTAGCAAAATTAATTATAGGTTCGTCATAACAGACGAATTCTAACACTTTTAAGATTATTTTCAATAAGAACAGCTACCCGAATTAAATATTTATGGCGAATACCATATTTAGGTAAATATAATGAATTGTAAGTAACATTCAGTTTATTATATTTAATTTATTTGAATACTGGAAGACTGTTTAGAATCTGTTGTCTTAAAATTACCGATTACGAGAGATTTTAAACGATTTTGTAGTTGAATACAAGTTACGACCTTCAAATATGATCGTTAGATTTTAGTTAAATGCCTTTATGTTAAAACATTTTTATAAGAGCAACAGTAACCAGTGATTCAACATATAGCTGTGTGTAATTATAATAATGTATAAACCTGCATAAGAAATATTAAATGTTTATATATAATACAAGTGCATAATATTATAGATAAAATTCAATGTATATTATTAGTATGTGCTAAAAGATACATACATATAATATGAATAAAGGAAAAACGACAAGGACAACACCATTGCACTAGTGAAACCTTCAGAAAAAGGGTGATTCTAAATCATACATTTAGTATAAAATACTAATAAACTCCCAGTCTATAATTTCAATATACAATTATGTACATAGTTTCAGTACGGATTATGACTTAGTTGATTGGTTTTCCACGATTCAGGTAGGCAGGTAATAAAACTTTATCAATTTCCGGCAAAACAGTAAGTTATATTATAATATGTATGTGTAAATAAATTAAACTTACTTTAGAACATAAGTTGTGAGTTTTTATAGCGGCCATAATGGTCTAAGAGTTTATTGGTATTTTTTGTCGTACACACGGCTATACATCAAGTTAGACACCCTATATACGCATAACTACGCTACATACAAAATAGAGAATTGTCGTTAAGTGACGGTGCATAGTGGTGTCGATGTAATGGTAAGGATAAAGCGTCGCGTCCCATTCCGCGTGAATGAGACAAAATAACAAAAATATAATGCACTCTCTCGCACGATTCACAGCGTTTAACTTCTAATAGTTCAAAGTCCAAACAGTCTAGGTTAATGTGTCGCTGTGTGTACATTTGTCAATTTTTAGTCTTTAAAAATGAGGTGAATAGACGAGTAATGCATGGTAAATGGATACAAGTAAGGTGTAAAGTATTACCTGCACTAAGTTCTCAGGCCTGCCGCACGCCTTCATGGCTCGCTGCGTGAAGCTCTCGTACGTCTTGTGGAGCTGACTCTTTATGAAGTTCGATATTTGATGGTCTGTTGAAACAACATAGTATTTAGTAAGAATTTTAAACAATTAATTTATAAAATATTATAAAAAATAAAATAATAATAATATGTTTATTACATATCAGATTTTGTAATTCTTTAGAACCTCACTATTTAATTAACCTCCTCATTTAAATCCGCAAACTAAATGTTACTAAAAGGAACGACAATATAGCTGCCGAGGTTCTAAGGAAGACATACAATCCCACAGAAACCGTGCAAATTGTCAGGATAGAATTCGTCTACACATTCCGTAACATAAACATGAGAAAGGTAAAGTTGATTCATTTACTACATTAAGGAACAACAATCCAAATCAAATGGAATCGTAAATAATATTCTTATTTGGGTCACAAGCGCACTTATAAGCTTTAATGTATATTCAAAAACTCAACAATCACGTTTGCGTATTTATAATATCAAGTAAGGATAGAAAATTACTATGATTAATATGGAAGCGACATTTAATTGGAGATGGAAAATATTTAGGTACGACGTTAGATTTTTTAAGAAACAAAGAAATAGTTATATTTGTGTCGGCCACTATTACAAATGGCTTCAAACAGTCTTTTAATTTTTGAAATTACTAAATAAATATTAATAATTAATTACTTTTTAAATACGGATTTTGTCGCGTTGTTTATTTAATTAATACTTTATTACATAATTTTGAAACTGTTACACTACTGTCTACTATTAAACTGCTACTTTTTAAGCTAGTTAAATTATTAAAACTATTTATATTTATGTTTACACTTAAAGTTTAATAGTATTTGTGTCACAGTTTCAAACTTATGTAATAAAGTGTTAAATAAACAATGCGACAAAAATCCCTATAAAGAAATTTAATTTCACTGAATAACATTCGCGTAAACGTAAGACTTTTATTCTTTTTTATGTGATAGGAGGCAAACGAACAGACGTATCGCCTGATGGTAAGCGATTACCGCCGCCCATGGACACCCGCAACACCAGAGGAGTCACAAGTGCGTTGCCGGCCTCTTAAAAAGGAGTACGCTCTTTTCTTGAAAGTTTGTAGGTCGTATTGGTCCGGAAATACGGCAGGCGACAGTTCATTCCACAGTTTAGTTGTGCGAGGCAGAAAATTTCTAGAAAATCGCACAGTAGTTCTCTAATAAACATATATGTATATTAATGAATCAATCTATATAAGAGAAGCACTCACTGGTCATATCGAGCCACACGCTGACGCTGCTGTCGTCCACGATGTCGTCCTCCACTTCTCCCTCCGTGACCCTCTTGCCGAGCGCGTGGCTGAAGTTCCGAGAGAAGTGGATCGCTCCGTACAGTTTCCCCGTCGCCACCGCCTGCTTCGCTTCTTCTGATGTATTATATGACGTCTGTGGAAGAAATAAATATTTATTATTTTATGTACTACTTAGGTGGTATCTACGACGTGTAGGTCTGTATTCTCGGCAAATTTAGTGAACATATAGTAACAGGTATATTTGATTATTCATAATTTACTTTAACTGGTCTTCATTTATTTTATACCCACATCTCATGTAATGTATTTAGATAGTAAATAAGAACAGCGCTCCGTCTGCACCCAAGTACTCTTTGCTAGTGTAGCTTACGGAGCGTTGCATTTAAGTTTTAAAGTTTTAGATTTCGTGTAATTTGTGCGACACGCTAGTTGAAAATTGATATTAATCAAAATTGAAATAAATTTAGGGGTATGTGTTTTATTATTTGATGTTCAGCAGATTAGTCACTTCTGTTAGTATGTCGAAAATGCCGACCCCAGGGAAAAGAAATTAAAGGCATAAAGAAGACTACAACTGAAAGGGGTAAAAATGAAATGTTCTATTAGCTCATCAGGCTAAACCCACCGCCATCACAGATTATTTGTCAACGGATCTTCCACTTGTAGGTAAAGCTTAGTCTGGTACTTACTTGGTACAATTTCTTCTTCTCCATTTCTTCTAAGAACCAGCAACTAAGCATGTACAAGTCACAAGTATCTTCTTCCACGTTCTGCGTTACGGGCTGTAGGCTACTGTTCTTGCATATGTCTAGTCCGACTGCACAA
The DNA here is from genome assembly GCA_930367265.1 of Catocala fraxini. Taxonomy (NCBI): domain Eukaryota; kingdom Metazoa; phylum Arthropoda; class Insecta; order Lepidoptera; family Erebidae; genus Catocala; species Catocala fraxini. The sequence goes on along the minus strand of OV884047.1, from coordinate 13,913,764 downwards.
GAGAGGAATTATTGAAAAACATAAGACATGTAAAACGGTTGTGCTAAAGCGGTTATTTCACTAATAATTACAACTAATTTTCAATACAATGCAATTAATTTGCATTATAATTCTTTCACCTTAGACAACGTTACTTTTCGGTCGGATTCCAGCCACGATATCGCAGACTGATTTTTAATCTCATGAAGTAGCTAATAGAATTATTAATATATTTTTTAAATTTTCAACTCATATAGTTACGTTACTCATAGGCACACTAAAATAAGAAAAATGGTTTGAATCTTATTAAAAATAAATAAAATACAAGCGTTTCAATTGTGGTAGACAATTGAAACGCTTGTATTTTATTTATTTTTATAGGGTAAATGACAGAAAAAGGATGCACGATACAAACTGTGACGAAACCGCTTTTAAATCGCTGCTGTCTGAGGGATATAGCAAAATAAAGCTCTGGCTAAAGCTCAAAATAAAGGCTGTAGTCAGCCTCCTAGTAGATGTTCGAAATTTTCGACCATCCACTGTGTTTTTGGATAGAGCTAAATTAGTTTGAGCAACTGACCACCCTCATATCCACACACAATAGTCTAATTGTGAGGCTAAATACCCTAAGTACGGCAAAAACACGACTAAATAAACAACATTTACGGCAAAGGTAAAACACTCTAGGTACTTACATGGCGAGAAACCGGCTTCATCATTGACGACGGCGAGGTGTAGATCTCGAGGATCGTGCCCCACGGCCGAGAAGAACGCCACCACTTGGATGATGGGGAACAGGATCGAGAATATCAGACCTCTGTGAACAAGTATACATAGTCATTTGTACATAACTCTATTAAATACAATATATGAAGTGCCAACATGGGGTTTGTTTTAGGATGGAGTTAAATTTATAATACCTTGTACTTGTCAATAAAATATAGCCTTATAAGTGACATTCAAGGTTAGGGTAGTTTTCAATAAGTGAATTTTTTGTTGGAATCAGTACAGTTTTAAATACAAACACGAGGCCTAGGATTTGATTGGCGGGTCGGACAAAGTGTTAATAGTTTTTACTGACATGAAAGTGGTACCAGCACAAGGTTTGTTAATGAGACCAGTAGACGACCATAGGCTCGCCCCTTTTTCATGAGACCTAATAGCCTTGTTGGCTAAATGTTGAGCTGGTAACACCTCTGCCTACTTGACATACAAGTGTGGGAATAAAGAAATATGGTTTCTTACCCAGGATGCCTCGAGAATTGCTGTATACTCTTGATAAACACAGCTTTATACCTCGACTTCGATAATCTCTTGCTGTCCTTTGGACTCTTCTCTTTTTTCGTTAATATCTGAAATAAAGTATAAGATATGAATGAGAGAAGAAAATGTCTTCATAAAATCGAAATAATCAAATAGATTATTAGATTTCATAATTTCACAGTTTTGACAGATAATGAAAATATAAAATCAGCTCAGTGGGCCAATTCTCACACTTTATGTATAAAATATAGTTCTCTTAAAATTATTTCTCATATTTCTCACAAAATACAATGGATTGCCGCTAAGTAACGCCTAATTCGATTCAATATATAGTTCCGATCTAGGAACAGAGTCACAAATGCGAACATACATTTAACTTTGGTTCACATTTAATGTTTATTAGATTATATTATATATCATCCTGTATCTAGCATAGGATAATTTGTCACAGACAATTTGTTAACAGTGATTCTCAAATTGACAGCGAATAGGTTAGTAGCACGCTGGTCAAGCGCGGATAGGCTGATTAAACACGTATTCGAGAGAATGATACAGGATTTGTATATAATATGTAAGTTTCCTCATAAATAAATGAAATACATAAAAGGATAATCGCATGGTTCCGAGTTTGATTCAAGTTGAACATTTGGTTTAAATGGATTTCTTTTGAGGGAAAATATTATAGCTTAACGAAATCCGAGATTGGATCGATAAACTATAATCAACAAATTTTGTTCTTTTTTCTTAAAAGTCACCTAAAATTATAGCCATATTTCTGCTTAGACTTAAGGATAGTTACAGGCGTAAGACTATTAACAAATATGATAGGTACTCACATCTGTGCTGCTAGTAATCGTTGGGAATTCATCCCTAGAGTGGTAATGATTGTCCACCACATTCACACCATTCGGGATCACGTCGGGCGAGGCCGTTAGTGCTGTAAGTATAAAATAAAATGCTTAGAATGGACAAGTAATTCGAATAAGAGACCAATTGGCTGCACTGGTTTAAGTTTCGATCCTCACATGAGATAAAAACGATATGTTAGTCAGTTATAGTTGATCTAAGTAACTGTTTATGGAACACGGCCTTTTGTCTCCTTGAATTCTAATAGACCTTAATCTGAACCCGATACCTGTACAAGTCCAACATTATTTTGTGTTTTTAATCACCACAGTTTAATCCCTGTACCTGGCAGTTTAGCTGTGTTTCCCCAGGATTCGTTTTGCAATGCCGAAACCCAGGTAGGCCGCTGGCTCGTTACTGTTAGCCAGCGACAGAAAATAAATAAAAATCTCTTACTGGATCGCCTCGGCATCTCATGCTGCCTTAACGCCAACTTCAAGAAGGCTTCTTCAAGCGTATCGCAATCAAACTTGCGCAGAATTTCGTCTGGAGAGTCTTCGGCAAGGAGTTGTCCATCACGGAGGAGGCCAATCTGTACAGAAATTTAAATATTGAGGTATAGTTTTTCCTAAAGTAACGCACAAAGAATGGCACTACGGTAATGCCTGCATATCGCATGGAAGGATTGAGTTTTTTTTACTGTTTCATCGTATTTCGAAGTAAGTATCACCATCTAGTACAGCATTGTTATTATATGCGCGAAAACAGGACAAAGATATAAATTTTGTATCGCATAGTCTCGTTCTTACACAGATTTAATAAGGGCAAGGCTTCTAGTCATGTGATGGTTACAGCCTATTTTGGACTTCGACAATTTTACGATTATACAAAGCCGTTATTTGTGTGATAACGAGTGCCTCTTCAGACCTCATTTGAAGAAAGATAAGTTAAAGCTAAGTATTTTTTTATATACTTGAATTATGAAATGTTTTAGGTAGTTCATCTGTTCATCTTTCTCATACAGAAAAGCATAGCAATGAGACAGTTTATAAACATGCCTGAAATTATAACTACTACTCCTCCATTGCTGCCGTAAAACTTAAAACTTAGGAAAAAGGCAACTAAAATAATGTTTAAAATACTACATATTAAGTTGAAAGAGCCGCGCACAACGCATCATTCCGTCTGATGTTCAATCCTAATAGCGACCTTGATAACGTTCTGCCATAGAACTTGTCAGTTGCCAAACGTTTCAACATAATTAATAACACGACTTGACCGCTATTTGTGTCATGGTTCTGGATTCGAAAGTTTCTTAACAAAAAATATCCGCTTATCCGATTATCGAGGTTTATTCACGCTAATTTAAATTATCTAATCATGGTGACGTGGTAAGCGTTAGTATTGTAACACTAATTATTACGAGCAGAAGGCTACTGACCGGAAAAGTGATAAAGGTACCATTTAATTAAGCAATAATATAGAATTTTTACGTGGCGTAATGCTATTTATCCTTTCCTCTTCGCTGAAAAAGGGGATTGGAGACGGTATGTGAAGCTCACCCGGGTAAAGATGGAAAGTCCCGAGTCCTATAAACTAAACGTACCACGGTCTGTCTACTCCTGCCTTGAATGGTGGGTGGTTCGCCGAAACTGAAAGCTGTTGCCTACCTCACCCGATTTACAGTAGGTTTTGTTAATTTGTAGTATTTTTTGTCACCTCTCAAAGGTACCTACATAATTCGCTTTAGATATTCGGCTTCTTACTTAATCTATACTTACTTTTCTTACAAGAAGTGGAATGTGGCAATTCTATTGCCGTCTAACTGTCATATAGACTTAGTACTTCTATTGAGAAGTACCAAACAGAAATCATTTTGCCGGCGATCTGGAATGTGGAATAAATGGAAAGGAATGGGTTTGTGATAGTCTTTTACCCACCAGGTGAAACGCAGTGACACTGTACGCAGTGCTGTTCTTGCGCAGGTTATGAGGGTGGTACTTTTCCAGGTAAGCCGTAATTCCTACAGGTATTTCTGGCAATAGCAGGCTCTGACACTTGCCTAGTGTTAGTACTAGACACTTACTTTGTGAGCTTGTTTCGTTTCGTCGATGTAATGTGTGGTGATGATCACTGCGGTGCCTCCACGAGCGCACTCCGTGAGGAAGTCCCATATCCTGAAACAATGATAGGCTTCTTTAGATTTTGGAAGTTGGCTATACTTTCTTCTTATCCAAGGGTCGATGGTTCGAATGGTTTACACTTAATTTTCATCCGAGTGGGTTTAGGTAGTAGGTTTATATAAAAAAATAAAAGATTAAGAACTTTTATGTAAGATTCACTTTATTCAAACAGAATTAGGAATATATAATACCTGCACCGGCTTTGTACGGGTAGTACAAAACCTTAATTAATTATACACCTAAACCTTCCTCGCGAATCACTCTGTCTATTAGTGAAAACCGCACGAAAATCCATTCAGTAGTTTTGGAGTTTATCGCGAACAGACAGACAGACGCGGCGAAGGACTTTATTTTATATGCAATGAATTTGACAAACTGCTGCATGGATGGCGTAGTACCTTAAGTAGTCGCCCCGCTATTCACGCTGAGTGTTGTGAGCTCAAAAAATAGTTTTATCCGCAAATGCTTAATCCGAGTGTACCTACTATTTCAAAATGATTGTATATTCCCCGCGTTTCAGGAATCAGTCCAAGTGCAGGACCTTTAGGAAACAATACGAATCATGCAAGTGGTCACTTAAGTCTTGCATTGCAAAACCATAGGTACCTAATACTCGCATTACCGACATATATATATGTAAGTTGGCATACACAGCATTATAGTTAACATTACTCTTGTAGAACACGTTTCCTAACCCTATTGTAATAAGTGAAAACGATGTAGATTATACGTTTAGTTAATAAGTTATATAGTTTAGCTTTTTTGAAACGCCTAATGTACAATTGTTTGTTTTCCAATATAATAAAATAAAAAATAAAAAAAAATACCGACTCTAAAGATTTAATGTAGGTAAAGAATGCGACAGTCTTATCCAGATCAAAGGTAATTAATCTTAAGAACCTATTGAGATTCTGCCGGCGGCGTTGTGGTAACAATGAGAACATATTGCGATTATATTAACAAGAAGTGTGAGTAACTCTTTGAACTGGTTTAAATGTTTAAGAACAATGCCTGTGTTCTGAAACCTACATTTACTTGTGAATTTTACTTTTTATTTATGTTGTAGTTCATATGAGAAACTAGTGCAAATGAATAATAATTATGTAGAGACCACTCACTCAGTAGCAGTACAACTGGCAGTACTGCAATGCTGACGTCATACGGTTGTAACCGACCGAAAGAGAAATACTTATAGTGTTGTCTTTGTCTAGTACTCACAAATATTGTAACATCTGGTCTGACTTCAGGATATAATCAGATATTTTGCCCTTGCGTTAGGAAGATTAGACAGCCGTCATTTTAATAGAAAACTGGCATTCAGCCGCAGTCGGTTACAAGTTAATGCCGACCTCAATACATCAAAAACTTTTTTTTTGCACATTTGAATATGCATATTATTGCTTCCTCTTAAAATAATCAAAAAGGATCACAAAAGTTATATTTTTGACATTTTGCTTCCTCGTTCTTTCTTCTTCTACGTCTTATATTTTAATTAACTAGTGTGCTCATAGAGGTCGAAATTCAACCATAATCGTTATTGATTAGATGCAAAAATATGTAAATTTACATTAAAAACACATTGTTTTAAATTTTATTTTATTGACAACATTGACGATCGTTAACAGCTACAAAACAAAACAAAAAAAAACGAAGATCGATAGATAAACACAGGATAAAATGTATTTGATAAGTGTTTTGTCTTTGCCTATTTTAGTTTTGTCTTACTTAACTTTTTTTTTAAGCAAACAAACCAAATATATTAGTGTCTTCAGACAATATTCGTATTAGAGACCCATCTCTATAATATTTCTGAATAGTACATCATTTCAACAAAATATTTGTATAAGAGATTCATCTGTATAAGATCTTTAATTCTCTATGTATTGTCTTTAGCTTCCATAACGCTATATTTGTTTACTAAATAAAAAATGGACTATAATGATGTTATGCTGACAAGATAATAGGTTTTCCAATATATAACAACGTAATTGTATAATTTATGACTATAAATAATATAATGGTGCCGGTAACATGACAAAAGCGATGGGTTTCCCTGCACATTTTAGTTAAATATGTAATGTGGATATGAGTAGGAAAATTTATTCAGCAACATCGTTCGTCTGTCGTTTAGGTTATGTATTTGTAATTGAGTGGCTCGGATGGCGTAGTGTTTTAAGCGGTTGCTTCGCTACTTCCACTACGCCGAGCGTCGTGGGTTCGAATCCCACACGGGACATAACTTTGTGTGATCCACAAATATGTAGATGTTCCAAATCTGGGCGTTCTTTGTGTCCGTTGTTTGATTGTTTGTAAAGTCCCCCGAGACACAAAATATATCTAGAGCGGTTGGTGTCTTTTATATGAACTGAAACAGAATTACAGCGTACGAGGTGCTTCATTCTCTTCCATTCTATTTACATTTAATTTAACTCACATTAACCAAAAAGTTGCCATATGCAAATGTGAGTGACATTTTCTTCATGCGTTTGTTTGTTTAAACTTTACGCAAAAACCACTAACAGATTTTAATTCCGTTTTTACATGTTTCTAGCTTGGAATTCGAGCTATAATTCATATTTTCACATTTTATTTATTTTCATTTAGTAGAACCGGTGTTATAAAGTGATCCAAGTTAAAAACGTTGCGGGCAGACTGTAAATGTAAACGATATCGCGGCCATAAACTCATACATAAACAGCCTCACGCTTATATCCCAGAAGGATTCATCATCCAAAACTTAAGTGCTTTGCACTTGTCGGTGTAGCAATATCCATCTTTCACTTTCCAATGATCCTCTTTCAGTTCCTTATAAGTTTCAACTTTCACAACTTCTTTCAGTTGATCGGTGTACCTTCTTCTTGGTCTTCCCCTCTTCCTACTTGCTTCTATCTTTTTTTTCATTATATTTGTGATAAAATAGGAAAAAGGATTAGGCAGTGACATTAGCCCTACATTTCGCCAGTTATAGTTTAAATCACACATAATTGGCGGCGAACTTATAACCGTCTACCGGGAACAGCTCCAGAGTCCATGGTACTACTTAAAATCTCTTGACAAAAATCCAATAATTGCTCGATCCGGTAATCGAAACCGAGACCTCACAATCACACACTAACTTACACCACATGAACAACGTAGCAATCTAATTCGGGTATTAGTCATCAAAAATTACGCGATCAACTCAAATTATTTGGTAAGCAGAATTAGAAGTGAATTGCACGTCCATGTTGAATCTGTGTATCGCAACTATCTTCATACGACTCAAACGTATTGCTCAGTTACGATCACGGCGAACGTGATCAGAATCACAAGTGGAGATTTGTTCATAATGTCGGGACATTTATGATCGTTATTTAGAATGAGCACGTATTAATAAATACTGAGAAACTGAGGTTTAGTTGTTGATTTATGAGTGGTAAAGTCCGCTGTTGATGCTTATTTGGTGGCGGTATAAATGAGTTTTTCTGGAAAGTATCTTCTCTTACAGGTGTAAGATTGCACGGATGATTGCACAGAGGGCGTGCGTAGTGGTTTTAGCGTTCGCCTCGCCATTGTGCCGAGTGTTGTGAATGCGATACCTACACGGAAAAATGTAATACAATGAACACTCAGACTAATTAGAATCTGGGTGTTCTTTGTATCCGTTGTTTCACGTCAGTCCTCCGACTTTACGTTTAAAAAAGAACTTGGTGAAACTGTTTCTGCGTCTCGCCCGGTTAGTAAGAATTCCACAGGTATAAGCATTATGTCTGGTTGTCGGCGTCCGAACGCGATGGACGATTTATGCAATATTCGAGTCCCTCGAAATAACTTTATATACATTGTGACTAACATCACTTCACTCTTCCCCTGACCATAGCTACTGAAAAACATATGGAACGTTCGGGTAAGTGTATATAAATAGATGGGCAAAAAAGGTTGTATAAAATATATGAAAACCTGCAGGTTCAGCGAAGCACGAGTGGTATCCGTATTATCACAAACAATTACATTCTAGTTATACGATAAAGAAATAGTCTCTGATTCTGGATGTGTTCTCTCAGTCTAGATGTTCTTTGTGTCCGTTGTTTAAGTATTTGTTAAAGATTCCCGCGATACAAGAACTACTCCTAATGCGAGAGTTATCTTTAAAAAAGTCTATCCGTATGACACTGTGGTTTAAGCGATAACCTCATCACTGTCACTGCATCAAGTGCTATACTTGAAGGTATTACTGACTTCACATCAGCCAAAAAGTTGTGTGGTCAATAAATTATTCCGAGTCTTAGTGTCTGTGTAAGCAGCGATAGCCTAGTGGGAAACCGTTGGACTGCCACGCAGAGGTTTCGAGTTCGGTCCCAAGGCGCGCAACTCCGAGTTTTGAAGTTATGTGCGTATTAAATAGTTAATTATCGCTTGCTTTATTTGAGGAAACCTGCATGTCTAAGAGTTCTCAAAAATGTTCTCTAAGATATGTGAATTATGCAAACCTGGACTGGGCCAGCGTGGTGGATTATATTATATATTGCCCGCGACACAGATATTACGCCATATGCCACTGTAGCCATAAATAAAAAATGTCGATGCTATGAAGAGCTCTTCAGAGAGCTGCTATGTCGCGAACACGTTGTTCAAACGTACTCAAACCGAGAATGATCATTGATGTTCGTTACACAATCATTGAACCGAGTGATAGCGACAGCATGTCGCAACAATTATACTGAGCGACAACAACTATCGACAATGACGTCACACTGTCGTGTCCGATTGCTTTTGTGTTTGTAGCTTTGATTAGTTGGTCGTCTAGGTCTAGTTGGTTCTGTGGGTTAAGTATGCATTCACGCTTATGGGTTGTTGTTTATTTATTTATTAAAACGGCTATATATTGCACTATAGCACTTCAACGATTTATTCATTTAAAAACACAAGATTAAAATATACATACATTTTGGTTCACATTAAGAAAAATGAGCTAATCTATATTAATATTATAAAGCTGAAGAGTTTGTTTGTTTGTTCGTTTGTTTGGTCGAACGGGCTTATGTCAGGAACTACTAATTCGAATTGAAAAAATATTTTAGTTTTGGATAGCCCATCTATCGAGGAAGGCTGTATAATATCACGCTACGACCAATAGAAGCGGAGTGTCAATGGAAGACGTTGCAAAAACGGGAATAATTCTCTTATGTAAAGCAGACGAAGTTGCGCAGGTCAGCTAGTAATGTTATAAACATAAAGAATTCGATGCTTAGTTAATTCCTTCGGACGATTTAACATTGTGGGCACATAAAGAAAACGTATCAAAATAAAATAATAATACTTTTATCTTTAATTTATTATGATAAGTACATAGCATAAGAGCAGCGATAGCTCAGTGGGGAGACCAATAGACTGCAATGCAGAGGGTCTCGGGTTCGAACCCACGTCGCGCACCTCTGACTTTCGGAAGATATATGACTTTTCGAAATTATGTGCGTTTTGATTAACAATTATCGCCTGCTCCGTGCCTCGGAGAGCACGTTAAGCCGTTGGTCCCGGCTGCCATAAATATCTATGGCAGTCGTTATTGGGAAAGTCAGTACCCTCTAATATCCTGACACTGGTCTAGCCTTAGGGTATCGTTAGCCTTCGGGTTGCGGAGGTCAGGTGGCAGCCGCTCCGTGTAAAAACTGATATCCAGTCAAATCCGGTGAGACCAGAAAAGCCGACCCCAAGTGACTTGGGAATAATAAAGGCTAAGAGAGAAGAAAGAAGTACATAGCTTATGTACTTAATTAACATTAATAGTCATAACTTGTGTTTCATATTCACCGCACATAGGGGTATTTGACCGATATACGCGGCCATAAGTCAAATTATTAAAGTACGCATTCCATAATAAAAAAACACTACCTAAGTAAGGGGACAGTTCAGAGCACAATATCCTGCCCCTCCAGCCCTGCCCTCGCGCACCTGGCGCGTGTACTATCGGTCGGAATTAGATCGTTCAACTTGTTGTATATGTCTGTTCTCGTCGTTCGTGAAAAATCATTAACTTTGAAGATAAATATTTTTTATTCTACGTTCATTTCTGAAGTGTTTGTGATAGATCCTAATACATCAGGTTCGTAAGCAATACTATACAATGTTTTCCATTACTTTTATTATTATTCCGTTTAGATATGGTATTTTAAAGGCATCTATGTATATATTAGAGAGATATTTATTTTAAAATATTATACTGAAAAGAATGTTTGTTATATTATAATGTTAGATCTTGTCATAATATTGAGTGCTTTCAAAAGTTCGAAGATTTGACTAGCTACAAATAATAAAAAAATCGCCGAATATTTCTATTATTTGTAGCTACTTATATAACTTTTATGTCAAAAATACAAAATAAGCATGATTATGGTTTAGCGTTCCAAAAATAGATATTTTTTCGTTTAAGGTTCACAATATGCCTCAGGAGTGAGAGAATTCAGCTATCTTTTAGTATATAATTGATTTTTCTATGTAAACCTGGTAAAAAGTTACGAGCCAAAAATCGTATTTTATTTCCCGTGTAAAATTTTGATTTTTGATTACGGTATTGTTCGGTGAGGGCGGCGATATATAAACCAATAAACCAGTTTAATAATGAGAAATATGATTTTTTTGTTTAGAATACATATAGCATATAAAATAATTTTAGCCGCGTAGATCGTTCAAATACTCGTATGTGCACCGTGCATAGTGGTATTTGATTTTTTGTGGTAAGAAACTGTATGCACGAAATAGAAATGTGCTTAACAGAAAGAACATCACAATAGCCTCACGCCTACATCTCCGTAAGGGGTAAGCAGACGTCTGGGTACACCCACGTTTTGTAAAAGATGGCGTACATACTAACAATAAATATATTCCTTACTAGCTTTTACCCGCACTTTCGCTCGTAAACAGTACATTTTTCTGGATGAAAGGTACCCTATGTCCTTTGTTATACCCTCGACAACGTGTATGTGAAATTTCATGATGATCAGTCGTGTAATTTAGGCGAGAAAAGCAGAACAAACAAACTCACATTCGCATTTATAATATTTAGGATATATTTAGTTAGGAAATTAGGATAAACATGTCACATACATACACTCATTAACGTCAAAATACGACAAACACTTTCGCATAATAATTAGTATTTAACATCACAGTTTAATGATAATTGTTGTAATAACGATGCTATTGGAATATAAAGGATACAATAAATCCTTCACATTAATAAATTTGTATTCAAACTTTACATATAAACATTGTTTAATGTAAATGTATGTACGTAATGTTCTAAAGCTTTATTGTTGGTGTAAATTTATAGATACACCTTGACCTTTGTATTTCTCCATTGGGCTTGTATATTTTCGAACGGTAAGCAGGGGTATATCACACGGATAAAATAAAAAAGAACTCGAGCAAATCGGTCTACTCGAAACAAGAACGCTGGCCGGCGCGGCGCCCGCGCCAGCGCGTTTCTTTTCGAGTGAAGTGATTGCTCGAACTGTTTTTATAACCTCCTTTTTATAGTTGGTTAATTATAACTGCGTGAATAAATTAAATTATTTGACCTAATAGAGACGGTAGGCCAATGGATCGGATTTTCGATCTGGAATGCATCGTTGCGGTGAGCGCATGGCTCAGACTAACTAAGTTCGAGAGCGTGCCCTTTAAAGCATGTTACAAACAAACTATACTTCATTTGGTTAGGTACTTAACTAAAGGTGAACACGTGTCTTTTCATATAAAAGCTCAGTTTAAAAATAAAATGCTGCTAAAGATCAATGTAAATACAACAATAACGATTACTAAATCAATTGAACAGTTAGTTTAAGCAGTAGTTTATTTGTTTAATATGTGTTGGTGTAAAAAGTCACAACAAGATTGTTTACCTTTAGTTAAGTACCTAACTAAATGGAGTATAGCTAAGATGTCTCTCCGAGAGATGAGAGAAATGTATGCATCTCCCGTTACAACTTAATGCACATATTCTGGGATACCCTGTATAGTGAGCGCAATGCTCAGACTTCATTAAATTAGAGAGCGTGCACTCTAACGCGTGTTGCAAACCACCTAGCTAAGTTGTCACCTTTAATACGTAGTTAACATTAACTCAATAATATACATATATGTATTTATACATACCACAAGTGAAGGCAGTAGTACGTTATCAAAGCAAATAAAATAAATAAGAAACAATTGCCCAATGGTTGCGAGTCTGCGGCGACAGTGGCAGAGATAGCGTCGCATTTGGCAACTATTGACTTGCATCAATGAGCTCGCAATGACACCTAAGTGTCGCAAATTGTACAGGTGATTGTAAACAGATCGTAGAGCACTGTGATCGGAATGGAATGGCCAAGTGTGCGGGTTTATTGGTGTTTAGAATATACATATATACATAAAAAAAATAGTCTCACCAAAAATGTATACATATAATAAAATTGTAACTAGTACATAGAAGATATTTAATAAAAATATATAATGGGGGATCCTTAGAAGAGCTATAGAAGCTTAGTCAATTATTAGAAAAACTGTCTGTTTGTCTGTATGCTTGTACGCGCATCACGCAAAAACATTTGCATGAAATTGAATGCGGTTTTCACAGTTGAACTGCTGGAGGTCTAACTTAAAATCTGCAAACGGTTTCATCTTTATACGCCTCCTAGAAGTCGAGTATTAATAAATCTATCTATAGATATGTTTTATGAGTGAAAAATATCTGTTCTTACATGCAAACAAAGGAACATATAGATAGGTAACTAATTCCAAATTACATGCGTACTTAGACACAGTACGATACAGAGTTGACCCAGCTGTCAACATTTCAATCAATTCGCCTCAAACAAGACACCGAGCGAGACGGACAAATACACTTTGTCATGGGAGGAGAGATTGAAATAAAGCAGTAAAGTTTATATATAACTATCACTTTTACTCATATATATGCAGTGGCGTAGCGTGGGAGTCAGCCGCCCGAGGCGGAAGAAAAATTTGCTGCCCTTTTATTTAGGCATTTAAATTTAAAAGACTATAATATCGCTACAGTATTTTTAAACGTGATGATGAACGTGCATTAACATGAACGTGCTGGCAAGTATAGACATCATTATTGTGTATTGTATATCAGCCCATTCCTCTCGTGCGTCATTAAATTGTTCAAATATTTACAAGATATTATTATTATGTATTGTGAAAATTTTCCGCCCCCTAAAAGCCCTGCCCCTGCCGCCCCTACTTCGCTACGCCACCGGATTATATGTAATATATCTTCGGTTTAAAGTTTTTTTTTCCTCATAAGAAGATACAGTCCACTTTTGATGAGATACAGAGTTAAAAATAATGATACAATAAAATTACCCCTTAATACAGGGCTGGTATTATTATTATTAATTGTACATTATTAAGTTCAATTGACTAGTCCATGTTGTTAACCAGTTGAAATAAATGTTAATGTTAAAAGTAGATTCCCATCGGTAGTCGGCTATAAGCGAAGATCGAATGCACGACCAATCAAACGCAAATCCGATGTCTACACAAAAAGGCTTGTGATGCAATAAGTGAATGTTGAAATTTCACGCATGCAGGTTTTTTTACGTTGTTGCCCTTCACCCTTGAAGCGAACGATAGCACAATTATGTTTTTAATACACACATTTCAAAATTTAAGAGGCATGCTTAATCTCAATAATTATATAAAAGAATGAATTAAAAAACACAGGATTATAATTACTCCACTTATACATTTTTGAAGATTCAAACTTTGGAGATTTGATATTGTTATTATAATTTGGTAAGGACTATTTCTACACTAGAAATAATCCTTGAGTCGTGACTAACTTTATAAACATTTTTGCAATTTACACAAAAGCGGACAGACAACACTAAGTACAGATATATCTATTTGTTAATAGGTTTTGCCCGCGGCTTTGCTCGCACTAAGCAATATTTTGTCAATAAAATTATTTCCCTCAGCATCAGTACTTTTCTTATGGATGAAAATTACCCTTTCTGTACACCATGTCAATGTGTGGGCCAAATTTCATGATTATCGGTCGGGTAGTTAAGGCATGCAAGAGTAACAATCAAACAAAGAAACTCACATTCGTATTTATAATATTAGTAGATAACGATGTCGGCATTATCAGTATCCTTTAAACCACTGTGCAATCTGTGTAGTGAACTAACGTTGCTTTTTAAAGACAACTCTCGCACTAGGAATAATTCCTGTGTCGCGGGGGACTTTACAAACATTCAAACGGACACAAAGAACATCCAGACTCAAGTTTTGTCCCGTGTGGGATTCGAACCCACAAAAAAACCATAATCATAAAATTCGACAAAGGCTTCAATTTTGACTAAGGCTTCATTATTTAATTTTCAGGAAAAGGCTGCCGTGACCGAAATTTAAGTCAGAAGGACTTTATTAGGTACATAATTAATACAAAAATATTAAAATGTATAATATCATTTTATTGCGAAACGTGTGCAAAATCGAATTCATCTGGCTATATCTGTCAATGCCATTGAGCATGTCAACAAATTGCGTAATTCTCATTGGAGGATATGTTAATACTAAAGAATGACCTATCAGAACAATATCCGATTACATGGTCATTTTGACGTATCACTAAATTACCCTGATGGCACAGCGGTAGTATTCACCAGGTCAATTAACCTGTCAATTGTTGCAATACCGAACATAGCTGCGAAACCTATTTCGTTTGACGGTCGGTGTGCCAATTTGACTCCATAGTGCGCTTGCGCATGAGGTCTTGGATTCGATTTCTAGTTCGGCAAAGCGAACATGGCCATGAATATGACCATGACTAATAATGTCCTCCAGACCGAATTTCGGTCATGGTGGCCAATCTTAACGGAGGCTGGCCATCTGCGTGATTTCCGAGGCACGGGGTGTCTAATACCGCCAACTTCCTAACTATGCTGCTATTGAAGTTTCTTATCAGAAAAATCCAATATATTTTTTTCGAATATGCGAGACCTCTGAGCTCTGTGCTCTGCATTCGCATTCACTACCGCTGTGCCACGGAGGCAGTTATTCATGGATCTAAGAACGACATAGGCTACTTTTGAAAGACACGGTTCCCGTGGGATAGATTTTTGGAGATATGGCAGTGAAGAGATGGGTAAAACCAGTCTTTTAAAAAAATAAATATTGTTTGCACTAGAAATGATACCTGTCATTTTTGTTCTGCGAGGTGAACCCACAATAGTTAGATACTTACGAACAGCGACGGTTAAATTCTTTTAAAAAACGGACCTCTAATGATAGCAGTTGGTGACCCCAGCTATAGAAAAAAAAATGTATAGTCAGCACATAATTAGAATGGTTACGATACAATAATCGAAATGTGATTCAATGGCGATTGACGTAATACTTTCAGAGTCATTGTTATCGATATCAGCGATCAATAATCGTCACCGTCGTGATTTAACAATACGCATCCGTGTTTGAACCATTGTCGGAGCCGATGTGTACGACCTTTGTATTCTGCTGTGTAAACGATAGATGTTATTTGGTTTCCGGATCGTTACGCACGATATTTTCACGGCTATTGAATAAACTGCCTGTTTCCTACAATATCCTTTGGTTATTTATTTCTCACATTTTTAGCTAGGTTGGTAAGTTACATAGGTTGGTGTCAAATAGCTTTCATATTAAATAAACTGCCTGTTTCCTGCAATCTTTTTTGATTATTTGTGAAACGTTCAGATTTCTAGCTATGTATGTATATATGTTTGTTTCAAATTGCATCCAAATTGGTTTAGAAATCGTGAAAATTTAAGACAGGCGTATTTAACTTTCTTTTTAATACAAAGTAGTCCTGGGGTCAAAATATTTCCTTTAACAAAGTTTTTGTCAACAAAGAAAACGTATATCGAATATGAAACTAGAGTTTCAGGTGTGATCGTTTGAATAACTAATTATGCGGGTGGGAGATTCGAGTCCCAGGTTTTACAAAACGTTATAAGATGTTTTCTTAGATAATTCTCAATAGTGCTTCGACAAGTATATAATCTAAAGACAGCTGGCGAAATGTGTCCCCACCGTACTTAGATTGCACACAAAATATTGCCTACATTAAAAAGAGTGAGCTCACACATTACACTTAAATGATAGGGTTGTTATAGATAACTGCCTTTTCTTGCCTCTTCAATTTCGTCAGTTTAATAGCGCAGAGCTTCTACTATGTATTTACTTTGTATATGCAGAATGCATAAATTACGAAATAGCATCACTTTTATCCATCACACGTTTACAGACAAAAAAATTACCTATGCCACGTATCTACGCATTAGTTTAGTACAATAATACTTTGTGTGGTATATCGTCAAGGTTTTGGTACGTATGACATTTTTTTAGATAAATGGTAGTTAATTTATCATCTTTACAAATTTGGTTTCATGAGCAAAAACTATTAATGAATAGTATCTCCGTAAAAACGTTTAGTCTTAAATAATAATTTAGATTTTTTGTCGACATGTCAATGACATTTCATAATACATGTTTTTGTTAGAGTTATTGCAAGCATTAAATTGCATAATTATAAGAGTACTTTACTGAGTCATCTACACTAAGTAATATTAATAAAAATCTCTCTTTTTGGTTATTGTTCTCGTATTTTCTTTAAAAAAGGCAACTGTCGTACCATAAATAATTCCTGTTCCGGATTTAACAAACATCCAAACAACGGACACAAATAATACCTAGACTCGGCACACCAATTTGAGGATCACAATTTTTACCGTCCCGGGTTGGAATGGAACATACAACACTTGGTACAGTGGCAGAGGCGAGGCGACGACTTAAACGGGGATACTCGTCTCTGGTCTATCCTTGACCAGGGCTGCTAAAAAGCAACCGAAACGTCGGATGTAGAGTAAATCTATAAATGTAAATCCAAATAGTTTAATCATTTAAATAGTTTTCAGAATTATATTAATGTTGTGTTGTATTAAATAAACCGCGATGAAATCCGTATGAAGTAGTTCAATTTAATTTATATGACGATCCATACGCTATCTATTGCATAACCATAAAAACATCACATTCAACACGACACATATTCCAATGTATACAAGTAATTTAATTTCTAAGTCTTGTAAATTCAAAATCACTTACCGTTCCCTCAGCACCGGATCCAAACCCACTGTAGGCTCATCCAATATAAGGAGTTCAGGCTCATGGACCAAAGCAGCTGCTAAAGAGACCCTCCGCTGTTGTCCACCCGACAGTGTCTTGATGAGTCGCCCACCGCTGGGCAATTCTAACAGTGTGCTGAGGAACTCGAAGCGCTCCACCATTTTGTCTTGTTGCATACCGTAGATGCGACCGAAGTAGTAAATGGCATCGCGTACTGTGAATTCCCCTACCAGGGCAATATCCTGGAAAGAAGAACATTGCTTTATATTTTTTAGATGGAAGAGTAATTAACTGGCAGCGATAGCCTAGTGCGAAACCGTTGGATCGTCATGCAGCGATCTCAAGTTCGATCCCAAGGACGTAACTCTGAGCGTGCATATTAAATAGTTAAATATTGCTCGCTTTAACGGTCAAGGAAAACATCGTGAGGAAACCTACATGTCTGAGTGTTCCACATAATGTTCTCGAAGATATGTGAAGACTGCCAACCCGCACTGGGTCAACGTGGTGGACTATGATCTAACCCTTTTTATACCGAGAGATAGCTCGTGCATTTATTTAATTTTCTATTGGTATAAGTTACCACTTTTGTATACTGACGTATGTCCTAGGAATTTTTAGCTAGTTAGTGGAATGACATGACCAAGGCGAGGGTAAATTACCGGATCTAGCACAGAAGCCTTTTAGAAAGTTTTCAGTAACGGAAGAAAGTTTAGCAGTATGCCTGGTGGACTGCAATAAGCTCTACCTCTATTATATGAGACCTAAAACATAGCTAAGTGGAAGTGTAGTGTGTAGTATTATGCTAATGTCTACCCCTATGGGAAAAGCGACCGTGCCTCTATGGATCTGTGTTAGACATATATTGGTTGCCTGGATGGAAATTATAAGTAGCAGCACGAAATATAGAATGATTCGAGGTAGATTGTGATAGACTTCCTCTTACGTAAGAGCCAGTCATAGACAGAATACCTTGTATTAGAGGTACACCAATTAGGTACAATCTTGCCTTAATAATTATAGGTTGGCGGTGCTGTCTGTGTGTTTAAATACACGGTTGGATATTACCTGAAAGATACTATCAGAAGATTGAACCGTAAATATGTGCCTTTGACTGTGATTATAACAGAATTAAGCGATTTTAATAACTGTTTTAGTAGCATCAGGAATACGTTAAGTCAAGGTCATACATAGTCTTGCACGCCTGTATCCCCAATGGAGTAAGCATAGTATTACAGCCACATTTCTTCAGCTATGATTTACGTCCTAAGTTATAGAGAGCAGGCTATAAGTAATAGGTACAGTGCCAGTATTCTTGCTGCTATTGAGATTTTCTTGAGAGAAAGACTCAATAACTCTTTGTTAGACCCGGAAATCGAACCCTTGACCTTAAGCACAGGAGTCACATTCACAACCTCTGCGTCACCGAGACAGTCATGCATGTCATCATGTGTTTTAGTATTTCAATCTAGATGTTCTATAGATCAAATTACCAAAACACATGAAGACAATTTGTACCACCAGGGATTCGAAACTGAGCTCTCACCTCCCCTTGTCAGTAGACCGACTAGTTACTTTTAGGTATTTATCAGGGTCTTATCTTTTTTTTAAATATTTCTCCCACATTCATTGTGAATGGAACAATCGCAAGAGGTAGACCTAGGCGAACGTTTCTTGATCAGATCGGAGGCGTTCTGGACAAAGGCCAGGTTAAGAGCACCTTGAACCGACGGGCGTGTATGAGGAATGTGATGAAAGTGAATCTAGCCAGAGAAGTGTGTCAGGATCGTAGCAAATGGAAATCCGTAGTCTCTGCCTACCCCTCTGGGAAACAGGCGTGAATCTATGTATATATGTATATATTCTCCCACATAACAGTAATTCCCGTGACTCCACAAACATTCAAATAACACACACAAAGAACATCCAGAATCAGAATAAGTATTTTATCGATCATATAAAGTTTGTCCCGTGTGCGGATTGAACCTACAACACTTGCCGCCGCGAGGTGACCACATTATACGCCATAAACACTATGCCATCCGCGCAGTCTTATATTATCTGGTCAGTCTTTTTCTGTCTTACCTGTGGCATATATCCGACCCTCGGTCCAGGAACACCGCTGCCCTTTTCCCCTGGTCTTCCACCAAGGACATAGATGTTCCCGCTATCCAGTTTCCTCCTGCCCACTATACAGGATAATAGAGTCGTCTTTCCACATCCTGAAGGACCGAGTAGACCATATCTGTTGGAAAAACAAATATACTTAATTAACAAAAAGAAAAAGAAAGAAAGGTTTAGAAAAGGTATTGGTTATGGTATGATTTGTCACATTTATATTTTACTGTTGCATATCCTAACTTATATTATAAATGCGAATGTGAGTTTGTTTGTTACGCTTTCACACCTGAACTACTTAACCGATCATCATGAAATTTCGTGTACACGTTGACAGGGTACAGAATAGGACAAAGGGTACCTTTCATCCAGAAAATATTCTATTGCCGAGAGATTAAATAAAAAGAAGAAAGAATTTACATAACCTACCTTTACGAACAAAGCCGTGGGCGAAATCTAGCAATGAATAAAATAAATCAGAACCGACTGAGTTTGAAGATATATACACAAGCTAAATGCAAGCTGCTTGTAGATACCGATAATATTTTAAAAGACAACAACCGTACAAGGAATAATTCTTGTATTGAAGGTAGCTTAACAAACATTGACTCAATATACAGAAAGAACACACAGACATAATGCAGCTATCACACAAATATTTGTTTCGTGTGAGTATTAGACCTATGGGTCTAACACTCGCCACTGTCAAATATGCTAACCGTATGCGGTAGCACATTTACAGTGCCGAGATGATCATTTGAACCACTTTGCTGTCTGTACAGTCTCCTTAGCGAATGAAGAAATCTAGATTGAATAAGTCATAGCATTTTATACAGCGTTAAATAAAAAATGCTAATATCTTCTTTCCAGTATCTTCTTTAGATCATATTGGCAACATTTGTTGTAGCACTATTTACAAAACTTCATACAATTTCTAAAAACATACTTACTCATATTTTAACAAGTTAAAATTTACACGCTAATATATAATATAAGTCGATGGCTTCCATGCTATAGTCCGCAAACGGGTGGCTTCCTTACTTACAAGAGTGAGGAGTAGTACTAATGGCATCCTAAAGGTCATTTCGGAAAAGTATGCCTTCGACATAATGAAGGGGTTCATTCGAGTCTTAGTTATGTAGCTTGATCTGATTTAAATATGTACTAACATAGCGTAAGAAAAATTGTTACTAACATTATGGCCTCTGTCTGAATAAATAAATATATTATTATGTTTCTCTTATCACAGGTACTTTCTAACATATTATATTAGAAAATACGTGGCCCTTTGGGAGGCTTACACGGAGACATGGGTCCAACGTGAAGAGGCCCTTCAAGAGTTTTAATCAAAGGTGGGATGGAACACCTACAGCGGCACTAGCCGCAGCAGGCGTAGGACTATTGCTACGTATGGGTTTTAATATATGGACTATGGGTATGGGTGTCTAGTGGACCGGTATATTGCTAACTATGGATGAAAAACGGCGTCTGCCCTGAATACTCTAATAGCATCAATGCAATGGGCAGACGGTGACTCGCCAACTCACTAGATGAGCCCCCTGAATAGCCACTATAGGCATACACGCCAGCAGCAGAGGGCAACACCGGTGCGAGTGGCTAGGTGTGTCGAGCGGTGCGGCGCCGGTTTCACCATCACGGGTCTCGTGACAAAGGAGACCCGGAGCGGGTCTCCGTAGCATTAATAATAATATTATTATTATTATTATTAATAGCATTAATATTATTATTATTATTATTATTATTAATGCTTTCTTCCCGCGCGCGCGGTGAGTTGTTACACGGTGAGTTGTACACCGGCGCCGCCGCTGCTTCTTTTTACTTCCGCATGTACTCTTATATCTTAGTCGTGCGATTAGAGCGTCCTACATAAATATTTGTATTTTTTATTGTATGGATACAATCAAATAATTAGTTGTGAAAATTGGTAGAACAAAAGTTGTTAAATATGATGTAAAAAAGACAAGGGTAAAAGTTAATTTAAATTTATCTATAAATCTATCTATAAGAGGTAATAACTCACATGATGCCTCTATCCACGACCATGTCCAGCTCTTTAAGAACTGGTTTGAAGTCTGCCTTGTTCTGCCTGCCGTAGGACTTGCACGCCCTCTCCACCACCACCGCGGCGGAACGCACCGCCATCTTACACGAGTGCTCTGGAGACTGCAGTTAAACTGACATCTTTTACCTGAGGACCAACCAATTATATATTAATAAATATAAAGAAGCGATAGCCCAGTGGGA
Organism: Catocala fraxini; assembly: GCA_930367265.1. NCBI lineage: Eukaryota > Metazoa > Arthropoda > Insecta > Lepidoptera > Erebidae > Catocala > Catocala fraxini. Next base: position 13,891,961 of record OV884047.1, on the reverse strand, counting down.
GATCGTTAGACTGCCACGCTGAGGTCTCAGGTTCCATCCCAAGGTACGCACCTCTAACATTTCAAAGTGTGTGTATATGTGCGTAAGGATGTAGGTGAAGGAATAAATAGTGAGGAAACTTTCAGAGTTCTACATAATGTTATCAAAGATGTGTGAAGTCTACCAAGACGCACTAGGCCAGGCGAAAGGGTTATAGCCTAACCCTTCTCATATTGAGAGGAGGGCTATGCCTAGCAGTGGAGCAGTTTATATGGCTCTGTAGGTTGATATTATTATATATTATATAAATAGGAACTGACGACTCGATGGCGTAGCAGTTAGTGTAACTGACTGCCACGCCTGAGGTCGCGGGTTCGATTACCGCACAAGTCAAACATTTGTGTGCATGAACGTGGATGTTTGTCTTGGTCTGGATTTTTCTACGTATAATATGTACGTTATTAAAAAAAAAGGGTGTATATGTATGTTAATCTATTGTCTAGTACCCACAGCACAAGATCTGCTTAGTTTGGGCTAGATGGTGTTGTGTGTATGTGATAGAATATTATAGGTAGGCAAATATTTCGTACATACATTACGCTAGCATAAGTTATAAGTTCCATGTAATTGGGGGCGAGCCTATTGAGTTACGAGCCCGTTCGCCCCTCAAGGTTCGCCCCCTAGTAGGCATTTGTTAGGTTTCTTCATATAATCCACCCAAAAATAGTAGCCGGTAGTACGGGCTCGTAGCCGCCTAATGTCGTGTATTATGCTCACATCTCGACTTTGTTTGAATTTATAGTATAACCCGTTAATACTTTGAGTGAACAATGATTCGAACCTGAGACCTCATGCTATCAGGTCGCGGAAGTGTATAATGTTCTTTTTAACATAAAATAAAATAAAGCGCAGTCCTCACTCGTGGTCTATGGCACCGACCGTGAGTAGCACGATGTTTATGATATTGATAATTAATTTACAATATCCACATCATTTTCTTTCATCATGGCGAAATGTGCTGAAAAGGACAATATAACAAACAGGCTGATTACGATTCGGACTTGACATCGCGCTCTCCAGAACTTTTTAGGTATACTATATTTTTCTTTTCTGGCACCCGCTGTCTCAAGGTCTTGCGCACATTCTTCTGACGTGAGGGTCAGAGATCTATTATTTCTTTATTTAGTTATAAAAATTTTCGTTTTTATTACATTACGGCTAAGCTACAAAACTACCGCTCCTCCTAGAATCAATATTTGCTTCGCCATCCACTTCAAAAAGAATGTGGGATTTCATTATTACAAGGCTATATCAAAATTAACCCTTCTTTATGAAGCTCAACGCTTGCGTTGTACATTCTCATCGGCAACGCTTGGAGCGTCTTTAGTGGATCTCCAGTTGCAATTTAAATTGTCATTATAACCTTTGAACGAAAATAAACATAAAGTAACCAGACACTTCTTACAAATGAGCGTCGAAGCTTCCAGAAAGTTGCTTAATAAGCAAAGTGAATGCTTATTTGTTGATGAGTCAGGTCGACGTCAATGCGTCGACGACCCTTATAAGAAGCGAACATTTACATTGCCTGTCTGGGTTACGTTGTTTAGACAACATCAATGGAGACTTGGAGAGTCTATAGTTTTCTATTTATATTCGGCTTGCGTTAATCGGCATTGTGTACATTGTAATGTGTCGTGCTGTTTGTATTGTTTTTATGGTTATGCAATAGATGGCGTATGGATCGTCATATGGTGCCAAAGCACAGCTTCTCCTTAAGGAGACTGGAAATTATTTAACGCAGGCACATAAAATTGGGTATTCCATTAATTTACATGCAGTATTTTACCAAACGTGTTCTTATGAAAATATAACATTATTGTAGGATTTCAATAAGAAAAAAAATTGGCTGTAATTTACTATGTTCCATTGTCTTATTCTGATAAATTTGTAAACATTCTTCGGTTTCCAAAGGTGGAAGAGAAAGGTGAAAGAGCGTAGCAAGTTTCGCCGAGACCGACAAAGTCTAGGCAAAAGTTGCCACGCTCTATGGAACCGCTGTCATTGAATTTGTATTTATTGTAAACCTATTGACTACGAAATTAACTTTTGTTTACGAAACAGCAGTTTATTGAAATAGATTACATTATTTTAATAATACTATGGTCAACACTTATTTTATTTTATTTATTTGGTATGGTTCTGCAATTTACACAGAATTTTTAACATAAGTATTATGAATGTGTACCCCATCAATTATAGGACACCACAGCATGTAATGAAAGGCAAATTACCAACTAAGATTAAAAGTTAAAACAATTTAAAATATAATGTGGTTCATAACCAAAACAGATATAAAGTGCAATAGGTACATATATGAACAATGAAATAAGACATATTAAAGCAAGATGATTAAAGAAATTCATTTAACTGCTTCTTGTATTTACATAAGGGTTCACAAATGTCAATTTCATGGGTTTTAGATATGTTGTTGTACTGTCTACAGAGTCTTGGTATTGTAGCATAATGACCTAAATTTGTTTTTGAGGTGGGTACGTCAAAAAAGTTTTATGTATTCTTTCTTGGTATTCGAGAAGGAATTTTAAGGTGTATTGAGCTCAATAATTGACTGCTTTCTATAGTGCCATTAATTACCTTGTGTAAGAAGATATAATTTATTTTTCTCTACGACTAACAAGTGTTTTACTATTGAATTGTATCAGCCTATCGGTGTAGACAGTGCATTTTCTTGCTATATGATCTCCATCACACAGATGATACAGAAAGCGCTTATGGACACTTTCTAAGCGTTTTTATACACATTATAGTGTGGATTCCAAATTACGGAGCTATATTCCAGTTTCGTTCGAACTGAAGTATCAAAAACTTTTATCCTCGTACATGTTTTTTAAAATCCTTGCAATTACGTGTAACAAGCCTTAGTACTTTGAAACCTCGTGCAACAGTATTCAATATGTGTAGGTAAGTTGAACTTCAGTGCATTGTCTAATTCAACACAGATCGCGAATTACATTAACATTTTTTATTTGAATTCCTTCTATGTGGTATCTTCGTTATCAATTGCAGATTTGTTTCGGGAAAATTGGATATGGTGACATTTATTTATATTTAACCGAATTTTATTTAATTTGCAGCAAACTGTTAGACAGTTTATATCGTCTAGTAGTTTTTTTGTATCTTCTTTGCTCTGATTGGGCATCATAAGCTTAAGATCATCAGCAAATAAGTAAACATTTGAATTTTTGAAACAGCAGACTATATCTTCAATAGACACGTTGAATAAAATGGCCCAAGATGCGATCCTTGCGGAATGCCAGAAGTTACTACATAGTCAGGAGAAGAGAAGCCATTTATTACTACTTTAGATGTTCTATTAACTAAATACGCTTTATGCAATTTGATTAAAGATTTGTCTATGCCAAGATCTCCCAATTTTTAATCAGGTAGCAGTGGTGTGGACCGCTTCCGCCTGATTAAAATTTTTATCGAATGCTTTACTAAAATCTGTATAGATCGCATCTACTGGTATTCGTTTGTGGAGACATTTAGTTATAGTTGATGTAAAACATAGTAAATTAGTATTTGACGAATTCTTGTTGGTGTTCAGTAATGTGTTGCTTCGAATACCAATTTAGACGCTTGCTAATTAGTTTTCCGAACACCTTGCCGAACGTAACCAGTATTGATATTGGTCTATAATTCGAGATCAAATGTTTGTCCCCAAATTTAAATATTGGTATGACTAGCGCTTCTTTCCATTTAGTTGGAAATGTCCCTTCATAAATAGATTTATAATAGATAATTTTAAGAGGATTGACGAGCGCTATTGCGCATCGTTTTATAAAAATTGGAGGGATAGTGACACTTACTGCGCCTTTCGTATAATCTGACGACTTAAGATTTTTATATGTTTCTTCATTGTCAAATGTCAATGTTCCTAGAGTTTTAGTTGTTATAAGAGTGTTTCTAGTTGTGAGACTTACACTACTTGCCGTATTAAACACCGCAGCGAAGTTGTCTCTAAACAGGTTATATATGTCTACACCATTCAAAGCTACTTTATCATCATAATGCATTTATGCTGGATATGTACTACTAGATTTCCTCTTTCCTTTTATGAATGACCAATAAATTTTATTCCACTTTCAATTTTATAAATATAATCTTTATAACATGAAACTCGGAGGGAATTGCAGTCATCCCTTAACCTCTCAAAAGATAATAAGTCCAATGGGTTATTATATTTTTTGAAGCGAACATGATATTTGTATTTTCTCTAAAGAGTCGTATAAGGTCTCGAGAGTACCATGCTGGATATTTCCTGACATTTGACTGTTTTATGGGATAGTTAGCAATATAACACGTCGTAATATATCATAGAAAATGTCAACCATATCATTGACTGAATCACATTCATAAAATTCAGACTCCCAATTTACTGCTAACAATTCGTTTAAGACTTTATTATAAATATAAATATATCTTAAATGGCCTGATGGTGTAAACATGAACACTTGTGCAATTGTTCATGATATGTACCTGTGTTCGATTCCTTAATCCCGCGAAATCAAGCCTGTTGTATCCCCAAAGGATAGGCACAGATGTCTTACTCATTTAAACTCATATTTGGACAGTCATGTTTCTAGGACCTTGGACATGTGCCTTGTGGCTTGGTGCCTATTGTTTATAACGAGCACGACGTTTCTATGAATCGTACCGTTGCTACTAAGAATTTTCTAATAGGAAAATACTAACCGGAATGAGAATTTTACCTGAGGGCTAATTTGCACGAAGAAGACATTTTATCTAATTGACGGCATTTGTGTCTAATAGGCCAAATATTATGGTCTATTAGACATACATTTTGAATCGCATAGAAATTGTATCAAATTAGTAGGTTTATCTAAAATTAAAGTTTAAAACGATATCCGGAATTTATTTCGACATTGAAAATTAGCCCTTTGTGTCTTCGCGAAAGAACGAAAATTAAACACAAATTTTAACGCTGGTTCCAATAATCATCTGCTTAACCAGCTCTTATCATGTATGTTTTAAAATAAAAGGTTAATTGTCATAAACTTTAACTTGGAATAATGCGGCGACATTCGCTCCATATTCAACTTGTATGTCATGGTCAAATCACTGATTACGCAAAATACAAGCTAATTACCTTACTTGGTATACAGGTTAATATCACAGATGTAATGTCAAGATAACTATTTTAGAATATCAATAATATTAAGTAAAATAACTTGCAAGTTATATAATAAAATTATGAATGATATGATCATCATGATCCAGTCTATGCCATAGTGTTAGGTCTTTAAATATGAAATTGCTATTTATATCCCGCATCTAGGCATCAGATACAGTACAAAATTCAGTGGTTATTTTAAAAATTCATTTATACATACATACATAGATTCACGCCTGTTTCCCAGACGGATAGGCAGAGACTACGGATTTCCATTTGCTACGATCCTGACACACTTCTCTGGCTTCATTCACTTTCATCACATTCCTCATACACGCCCGTCGGTTCAAGGTGCTCTTAAGCTGGCCTTTGTCCAGAATGCCTCCGATCTGATCAAGAAACGTTCGCCTAGGTCTTCCTCTTGCGACTGTTCCATTCACACTTGCCTTATAAACTTTCTTAGTCAGTCTTTCCTCGTCCATTCTTTCTACATGCCCAAACCAGCTTAACATACCCTTTTCTATTCTTGTCACTATATCAACTTTCATGCCGCATCTCTCTCTAATCACACTATTCCTTATTCTATCTTTCAGAGTCACACCACATATATTTCTCAGCGCTCTCATTTCTACAGCATTTATTCTGCTCTCATGCTTCTTTTGCCATACCCAACTTTCACTTCCATACATAAGTGTGGGCACTAATAGTCCTCTATGAACAGCCAAACGTGCCTTTTCGGAAACATTTCGACTGTTCATAAAAGCGCGTAGAGCTCCATTCACTTTGTTTCCCGTAATCGTTCTCCTCTCAATATCTCCCTCATGTTTACCATCCCTTGTAAACAAAGTACCCAAATATACAAACTCTTTTTTTTTTTATATAATTATAATATTTAAAAACTTATTAAAAAAAATTATTATATTATAATTTTTTTCTTATAAAATTCATTTATATTTCGTGAAAAGATTACTTATAATAAATATTGATAACCTTTTATACAATTTCTATTTAAAGCGATACTGCTTAGTGTTGTTAGTTGTTTCAATTCGCCATAATTACATGATGATTTGATGGTTGGCCGATTGTCTTCATACAAAGCGGCAACTGCATATTAATTTATTATTATAAGCTGAAGAGTTTGTTCATACCCGCTAATCTCGGAACTACCAGTCTTGATATATCTTGATAGCCCAATTCTGTGGAGATCGAGCCACGAGAATGGAGTAGTAATCATAAACATAGGTGAAACCACAGCTAGTTAAGTAATAAAAGTTAACATTAATTGTAATAATTGTTACCAGCATTGCTGCTGGCATTTTTAAAGCTTACTTTTTCTTCAAGCTCAATTAATTAGTCCAATTTACTCCCTTTGCAAAGTTTCATCAAATATCGGTTCAGCCGTCTAGGCATGAAAATATAACAAACTGACAGAGTTAGTATCACATTTATGATTTTAATAAAATATTATCATTAGCCCCGATATTTAAAATAAATTAATTGACTAAAACTAGCTAGTTTCTTGATCTATAATAATTAATATGTAATATGGTTATTGATTCAAAAAATATTTTGGAGGTGTTGACATTGTGCAACGGAAAGTATCGTACGATGTTATGTGAAATATGGGTATCGTTCGATATTATTTGTAAATAAATATTACGAAAAGTTTTTATCTTGTATTTTTAATCCGAAATTTCAATTTCGAAACATTGTTTCTTAAGATCAGCTGCCTCGGTGGAGCAGCGGCATTACACGCGACTGCTGTGACGTCGTGACGGCTTTGATTCCAGAGTCGGGAAAAGAGTTTTGGGGTTTTTCAGTCAAGAAAATTTGTGTGCTGACATACATATTGTACTTTGATCTTGTGATTATACTATATTGGTAGCTGACACATTGTTTTAGATTTAGATTCAGAAAGCCTGATCTTGATAAGAGAGAAAGTATGTTAAACTATAATATGTTATAACGTAGTATCAATTCCATTTTTTTGTGTTGTCTGATTTCTATTTTCTAGAAATGCGTTTGGCTTGAAATCAATACTTGATTGTGGAATTAAATGCTTGAAACCCAGATTTTCGTGCCTTATAACTTTGTTAATAGTTATTGGCGTATATAAGAGGAGGCATGTGGTCTTTACTCACCCTAGAATTGAATAATGCTTACCCAAGAATTGTCTGGTTTTCACATAAGAATTGTCTGTTGCCGCTCCAAAATTGTTTGGTACCTATTTCAGAGTTGTCTAGTGCACACTCTAGGATTGTCTGGTGGACCTAGATATAACCTAACCATAAATATAATTCTAGGGTTGTATGTAAGACAGGGAGCCCTCTTTAGGTCCTTTTGAAAAATAACGTGTTGATAGTCGGGATAACAATGAATGTCCGGAGGTCGATTTAAATCGAAGACCATCGCGGTTGACCCTCAATCCGTGCCAAGTTGCCCTCAACATACAAAACACGTGACGAAATAAATTATTTGTTTTTTAAAGCGGAATATTGGCAGTTGCATAACATCCGGAGGTCCATGAGGCTATAGTCAATGACAGAGAGATTCTGTATTGCCAAATAAAAGTTGGGTGTCACCACAGATGATGGAATAATGTGATGAAAGTAATAATGCGACTGGATGAATGGTGTAGTAGATTAATTTACATCGCCACTGCCACTGTAGCGAGTATTATGGTTTTAATGATCCTAGTAGGGGATAAAAATTGTAATACACATATAATGGTTACAAGTCTGGGTGTTCTTTGCGTCCGTTGTTTGAAAGTTTGTAAAGTCCTCTGCGATACAGTACTTATATTATATATTCTATCACATACACGCAACACCATCTAGCCCAAACTAAGCAGAGCTTGTACAATGTATACTAGACAATGGATAAACATACATGTATACTTTTTTTTGTAAATACATACATATTATACATAGAAACACCCAGGTGTTGGTTTATTGGTCTGGACCAAGACAAACATCCATGTTCATGCATAAAAATGTTTGACTTGTGAATCAAACCTGCGACCTCAGGCATCGCTGTCGGTTACAGTTACCACTACACTATCGAGCCGTCGTTAATAGTATGTATGTAATTTTAAATTGCGATGTAGTAGAGATGCAGGCATGGCATGGCGTAGCGGGCAAGCGGTCGCCTCGCAGCTTCTGTTACGGTTGGGCAGCGTTCGGGAAGCTACGACATATCTTCATATGACCAGTGTCTGTTGCCAGTGTTGACATATAGATTCGAGACGTGGTCGCTCACTATGGGCTTTATCAAAAAGCTCAAAGTCACTCAGAGGGCGATGGAGAGAGCTATGTTCGGGGTTTCCCTGCGGGATCGAATCAGAAATGAAGAGATCCGCAGGAAAACTAAAGATGCCGCCATAGCTCTCCGGATAGCCAAGCTGAAGTGGCAGTGGGCAGGGCACATAGCGCGCAGAGCCGATGGCCGTTGGGACAGAAAGGTTCTGGAGTGGCGGTCACGCACTGGAAGACGCAGCAGGGATAGGCCTCCTACAAGGTGGACCGACGACTTGGTAAAGGTCGTAGGAAGCGGTTCGATGCGGGTGGCCTAAGACCGGTCTGTGTGGAAGACCTTGAGGGAGGTCTATGTCCAGCAGTGGACGTCTTTCGGCTGAGAAGATGATGGTATCATGTAACTATATGTGGATACCATACCAGAGCTTGTATGTCACTGTTAACGGTGTAATGGTTGCAGCTCCTTAATCAGAGATTCGAGAAATACGCAAAAATTAACTGTTTCTAGGTCAAGTCAAGTGACCATGAGATACTTGCCTGCGATCTTATTATAATTGTTGTGACTGTTGGTTTTTTAAACCTATTTTTTGTAATACAATAATATCAGCCCTGTCCCACTGCTGGACACGGGTCTCTTCTCAGTATGAAAAAGGTTAGGCTATAGTCTACCACGTTGGCCAAGTGCGGGTTGGCAGACTTCACATATGTTCGAGAACATAATGAAAAACTCTTAGACATGCAGGTTTACTCACGACGTTTTTCTTTAAAGCAAGCGATAAATAAATATTTAATACGCATATAACTTCGAAAAAGAGCAGCGATAGCTCAGTGGGGAGACCAGTAGACTGCCATGCAGAGGGTCTCGAGTTCGAACCCACGTCGCGCACCTCTGACTTTCGGAAGTTATATGACTTTTCGAAATTATGTGCGTATTGATTGAAAATTATCGCCTGCTCCGTGCCTCGGATCTTGGTCTGATCTTGGTTCCGGCTGCCATGAACATCTATGGCAGTCGTTATTGCGAGAGTGACAAAAGATCCCACTGGGTCGAAGTGTCGCCGGTCGGCACTGACTGGCCCCCACATAAGATAACTTCGAAAAGTCAGAGATGCGCGCCTTGTGTTCGAACTCGAGATCTCTGCGTGACAGGCCAACGGTTTCCCACTAGGCAATCTCTGGTTTTTACTTATTGTAAAATAAACAAGGGAAAAGCCAATCTATGGAGCTGGACTTGAATCTGAGACCTCGACAAAACGTTTTGTCGCTTTGATAACTAGGTTCATGGTGCTATGTCTGGGATGGAAAATTTAATATGGGAAGTAATTCCTGTGTAACAGTAGGCTTTACGAACATTCAAACAAACACAAAAACACTTAGATTAAAATAAATTATTTACGGACTAGCCGTTACCCGCGACTTCGTCTGCGTGGAATTTATCAAAAAAGATTTAATTTATTTCCGCGGAAACCTATTTTTTTTAAGTAATAGTGGCCTAAGTTACTCCTTATAACATCAGCTATCTGCCAGTGAAAGTCCCGTCAAAATCGTTTCAGAGATTAACCGGAACAATCAGAAAGACAAAAATTTTAAACATTTATTTTTTGATTTTAGTATCGTATATACTTTTACATATATGCATTTAGTAAAATCAGTTATATTGAATTATTTTTTATACAACTGAAGTGCAACATGCCTACGGCCCACCTGATGGTAAATGGTCACCGTAGCCTATGGACGCCTGCGACACCAGAGGCATCACTTGCGCGTTGCCGACCTTGTTAAAACCTTTTAACATCCCTTTTTGAAGGGAATTTCAAACAGACACTTCAATTTTATTAATTTGTAAAACTAACACAATTTTTGTCAAACCTAAAATACTCGGCAGACTGCCAGTGGCAATTATTGTATAACTTGTAGGTAAACAACGTACCTTTATTTATTTGCTCGTTTGCGGTAGCCTAGATACCTTTGGAATGCCACGCAGAGGTCTGAATATCGATCCCAACAACACACATATCTGATTATTTGAAGTTTTATGCGTATTTATTAGTGTATTTATGCTCTAACGGTAAGGGAAAACATCGTGAGGAAACCTGCATTTCTGAGAGTTCTCCATATTGCTCTCGATTTGTATATTCTGCCAACACGTTTTGGGTCAGCGTGGTGGACTATGGTCTTTCTTCTCTCTTAGCCTTTATTATTCCCAAGTCACTTGGGGTCGGCTTTTCTGGTCTAACCGGATTTGACTGGATATCAGTTTTTACACGGAGCGGCTGCCACCTGACCTCCGCAACCCGAAGACTAACGATACCCTAAGGCTAGACCAGTGTCAGGATATTAGAGGGTACTGACTTTCCCAATAACGACCGCCATAGATGTTCATGGCAGCCGGGACCGACGGCTTAACGTGCTCTCCGAGGCACGGAGTAGGCGATAATTGTCAATCAATACGCACATTATTTCGAAAAGTCATATAACTCCCGAAAGTCAGAGGTGCGCGACGTGGGTTCGAACCTGAGACCCTCTGCATTGCAGTCTCTTGGTATCCCCACTGAGCTATCGCTGCTTGATGGACTATGGTCTAATCCTTCTTATTATGTTTGAGTGCTAGGGATTCAAAAGTACTTTGGATCACTATGGCCGCTTGTAACTATGTATAATGTCTGACCCCGCATCAAAAGGGACGAATCTATTGCTAACTACTGGCCACAATTCTACACTTCGTGCTACTACTAAGAATTTCTCGAAAAACGTATTATGTGGGACCCAAATCAAAAGTAAATAAATAATAAATTAAAAAGTAAATTGCACGGACGGCTTCGTGTTTTAAGTGGACGCCTCGCCATTGGTACTACGCTGAGTGTTGTGTGTTCGAATCCCACATGGGACTTAAATTTGTGTGATCCATTGTTGGTTGTCCAGTCTGGATGTTCTTTGTGTCCGTTGTTTGAATTGTGCAAAGCCTTCTGCGACACAGGATATATGTAAGTAGCTACTCCAAGAGCGGGAGGGGTATATAAAAAAAGGAATACACCTCTGCTTATAAAGGGTGGTCCAACCATAACGCACGATGTTAATTGTAAATAAAACAAAAGTTTTCAGAGTTTTATCTTAATTTTTTTACACTCTGACAATTATGTGTGAAACAAAATATCGACCAAATGCTTGCCACGGCTTCGGTGACATACCTCTATCCGATGGTCCATATTTTCAATGACGCTGAGGCATAATTGAGGTTCAATGTCGTTAATGTGCCGAATTATCTTATCCTTCAGCTCTAGAATTGTTCTTGGCTTATTGACGTACACTTTTTCTTTTAAATAACCCCAAAAAAAGAAGTCCAACGGTGTCAAATCACATGATCGTGGCGGCCAATTGATGTTAATTGTGAGTTACATCTTAACGTCAAGTCTTTATTTGACATTTCTTTGTTTGAGTCTTTGACAAATTCAACCATGGAAAGGCACTAAAACTTTGTGTATGTGTATAATTTCAGTCAGAATAGTAAGCTTTATGTACATAACGACATAACATATCACGGAAATACTAGACACAGATATACAAAAATCTTGACAGACGTAATTACTATAAAATCACATTTCTTCCAAAATCTGGGTCGTCTCCATACAAGAAACCTGTTCGTCTGTTTGTCCCACTGAACTCTTTAACACACATACTCGTGTGTACGACGAGGCTTTATTTAATGAGTGTGCGTGTGTGCGTGCGATTGAGGCGCTTCTCCACTGTGTAACGTTTTTATCGTAGTTTTTTCGATATGAATAGCGGTTTGTTGATTGATAAATGGCGTTTTTAGATTGATAATTGATCAGTTGATTGATTTGATTAAATTGATGATCTGCTAATGATATGTATAATTAGTCAATAGTAATCACTGTATGTTAAGATACAGTATGTTACGGGTCGTACTGTATTGGTCCTATCTTGGAAAGATACAAGACTTTTTGTATTGGGATTCCGTTCTTACAAAGATAGACAAATTTTAACAAGGTAGCCTTTTTAAATTAGTCCGTCATAGTTTTGGTACCAGTCTATTAGCAGTCAAATTTGGACTATGCCACGAGCATCCTCGGGGTATATTCTGATATGTTTTATTATATTCACGTATTAAGTACAAATTATAATTATTATTTTAATGTTTTAGTTTTTATTAGCTATGGCAGAGCATATTCACCTGTCATAGGCATTCTTTGCTTACTAGGTGACTTCGATCAGTACACAAAAAATGTAAATCTGTTTAATGAAAATAAAACAAATTATTATCATTATTAATTATTATGTTTATTGTAGTCGAGTTTAATAAGTTAGGTATAGACAGTAGCTCCTTCTGAAGAAATATTTACAATATCTTCTTCTTTCTTTCTTGTTTTGGGCATGTGACAAAGATTGAAAGACAGTTATAAAGATTTTTACGAATTAATAACTAATCGTTGTGGTACTAATAATGCAAGATACACGCCCATATATTTCTAAGGAGTAAGCAGGTAATCTTAATTACAAACGCTACTTACCGCTGCACGTAAGTTGAATATTAACACATTGAATTTAGGATAAAACGGTTATTGATGGATTGAATAATCCATTGATTGGCATATAGCAGACAAAAATGATTCTTAGCAGTAATTTGTGACCGGCACGACGTTGAATAAGTTAAGCGTTAGTGGTGGGCCTTGATAAGGGTTTAATCTTTGATCCATGGCGTAAGAACTATTTCATTGAGAGGTAGCTACCGTTCCGTATAACTACACAGCTGTGTAGTTACTCATATTTTATAAAGAAGGTTAAAAAATAACAGCTACGAAGGCTACTTAGGTAAGCTAATAAACTTATAATAACAGTTATGTTTTATTTTTAAACTTGCTAAACGCGTAAAATAACAAGTTTGGCTGTTAGGCTATTCGTTTTATTTGTAGAATAACTGATAGAATAAATGTGGTATAAAGGTTACAAACATTGCACAATATAATGAAAAAATCATTTGTAATACATACGTACATATTACATATTAATTATATACTAGTAGACTGGACAGATGTTGACCTGCCAAAACAGAAAACAAAACATCCTGGAAGCCGATCGCAGAGCCATCTAGCGGGTCCTATTGTGAATCTAGACATCCAAGCAAATAAGCAAATTCTTTAAAATCGGTAAAGCCGTGTAGGAGGAGCTCAGATATATACACACGTCGTTGTCAAGTCTTCTAAAGATTCTTCGGTACCCGGTATACTTATTGGATAAACGGATCCAATAAACCGGGTGGTGCTGTGATCGGATTCTAGGATTTATTTTTATGACGTCTTTTGATTCCACTAGGTTCCCTTTTTGATGTAAATAAAAATTATGGATTTATCGTATTATATTAAAGTTGCCAGCTGTGGTTGCAACCTCGTAAAATGAGAAATCAGGAAGCCTTACAAAGCACAGTGTGAATGTGGTGATCCCAATCAAACCAGAGGTGCTCATAGCCAGCACTTATTGATCGGTAAACGATTAGCGAGCTTAAGCAACATTGGGTGCGGTCAGTCTATAGATGGGTGACCGCTTAGTGGTATTTCATCTAAGCGTCTCCGTGCTTCGGAGGGCACGTAAAAAGTCGGTCCCGGTTGTTGTCAAATTGACAGCAGTCGTTAAGCCATGTCAGAGGCCTATGGGCGGCTTGAACAACTCTTGACAACAGGTTGGCCACTAACCACACGAAAAGAAAGAAATAATCAAACCATGTCACATCTGTTGAAATGCCCAAATTGTCCCTGTAGGTGCACCATGGAGGACTTGATGGACGCAACTGCTGATGTGATTACCGTGGCTACAAACTGGACAGGACATATTTAAGATAATTGTACCGTCGACTCGAGAAGAAGAAGAAAATTAAACTTGCCTTGCATATATTATATACAATTACTGGAGACTTCTAATTGGGATTTAAATAGTTAAAAATAATGTAAAATATTCAGAAAAATTAAGTATGGTAAGATAAAAACACCTAACAACTAAGTGCGTCGACTCCATCCATAACGCGTAGTAGTTAGCGGAAGATAGTGCATCATTATTAAATTCTAACTAATATTATAAATGCGAAAGTCAGTTTGTTTGTTTGTTACGCTTTCCAATCATTATGAAATTTAAATTCAAATTCAAATTGTTTTTATTTGTTAAACACAGGTTTATAAAAAGATCTTACAAAAACAAATGGAAGTGCATATCTGTGTCTTGCCAATATAATTGGCGTACAAAAATTAAAATGATAAAACATAAACACATAAATAAATCAAATAATTAATTAAAACAAATCTAAGTCTAAATTACATTTATAGCGACAAAACTAAATCTAACTTTAAGAAATTACAAAAAATTAACAACACGTGTCATTTAGAAAATCCTTGACAGAGTATTAGCATTTTTTGTACAATAAATTATTTAGCATTTTTCTAAAATGTTTTAAATTTAATAATTTATAATCCGGTAGCTTATTATATATTTTTGGAGCTAAACAGAATATACTGATTCACATGTAAAAATACAAATATTAATACATTTAGCATTTACATATTATGTTGGTAGGGGAACAGAAAAGCACATAAGGTACCTTTCATTCAGGAAAAAGTACAGTTACTAATCTAACTTATATTTACGTGAGCGAAGCCGCGGGCAAAATCTACTATATGGCTGCGAGTCCTAACCCCGGTTTTGTGAAGACAGAACAATACAACAGTTTATTAAGAGACGGTCAAATACAAATCAACTGCTGTGATTGGCTGACTGTACTATAATCAGCCAAAAAATTTTATGTGAGTTTGACTTTGACATATAGTTTATTGATCTTTCAGCAAACTGGTGTAGTTCTCAACGTATAGCTGTTTAAACTTTTTGTTAAAGGAGTTTTTAATTACCATAACTGCTTGATAAAATTTTATTTCTATAAAATTAAATAAATTTTATGCTATTTATTCGTTTCTAGAATAATACAAAATATTCCTATCTAAGGAATATTTTGCATACACATAAAGTTGTAATTAGTTTTAATTTGCTGGTATACCTAATTAAAAATAAAAAAATACCTATTACTGAGACTTAGTATCTATGTTTGCGTCAGAATATTTTTAGTTGCAAGAAACCAAAAGCTGTATTTATATAAATGTAAAGATGACGGCACGAGGCTGATATTATAATAAAGAAACTGGCTATGACGTTGTAGCATAAAATAATAAAACATTTATATATTTGTACTGTTTTTTTCTGGTTGTAACTTGGGGTCCGGCCGTTAGGGTCCCATTCCGGTACACCTAATGGCCGGATCCGTAACTAGTCCGTTTTCAAAACTAGCAATAGCCTTCTAATAGGCACTTAGATAAACATACATACACAGTCTTACACCTATATCCCTGATTTTGTAGGTAGAAGAGTATTACATCCACATTTTGGGAGCTATGATTTAAGGTCCCACGTAATAGGCGGGGAGCCATTGTCTCCTACCGGGCACAATTTCAGGCTTCGAGCCACTACTGAGAAATTCCTAACAAAAATACTCAATAACACTATGTAGGCTACTCGGGCATCAAACCCTCATGCACAGCAGTCGCAGTAATCGACACTGCATATAATGTCCTCCAGATCGAATTTCGGCCACTGCGGCCAGTCTTAACGGAGACCATCTGCGCAGAAGATATTATATTGTACTAGTGTGTGCGCAAACATAAGTGCACTCTCTGTACCCTAACTCTCATGATCCGATGGGACGGCAATCCGACATGACCGGAGAGAGATTAGATGCAGGACCAACGGCTTTTCGTGCTTGCACGGGAGTGTCTAACACCGCCAACTTCCTAACTCCGAGCTGCTATTGAGATTTATTTACAGAAAAACCCAATGACTTTTTGTTGGCCCGACTCGGGATTCGAACCCGAGACCTCATGCACAGCAGTCGTATTCACTACCGCTACGCCAGAGGCATACTAAATGTCGAGAGCGCATTAAACTAGTTACCTTATAGGCCCTCTGACGGCCATATACTTTGCAAAATAATTATGTAGGCTAGGACGCGTGTACCGTTGTCTCTCGTGCTACTAGGCACATACCTGGTTTGCCTTAAGTATAATCTGTCACTATAGTTGCTTACATATCAACCAAACTAATTTATAAAAAGACATATGAATTTATATTTGAGTAAAGATCTAAAATAACTAGTACTAATCGCCATAGCTACGGCGTTACCGCGTTTCGACTCACGCGCACATAGTTGAACGAAAAATACAATCTCAACATGCATTTGCTTTTGGATGGTAAATTTCATTTATATATATTCTAGGTCACAGTGTAGTTAGTGTAGTAAAAACAGCATTTTGCTTTTAAAAATATATGTACAGTGTAAGTGTAGCCTTGAGTAAACTTCCTTCTTTAAAGAAGGTCTTGAGTAAACTTCCCTTGGTGTGTGTCCCGATCAAATAAAATATTGTTAACTTCTGTTAATAATCGCTTTGCAGTAGTACAGAGCCTGGAAATGTGCCTTGTAGACGGCTGTAGTTTCGAGTAATATTAAAAAGCTGAAGACATCTACTGGAACTATTAGTCCAATTATTGTGAAAGGATAATATATACTAGGATATATAGCATTGCGCTATGAGTAAGTCAGCGGAGCAGTAATCATAAAAGTGGGTAAACCGGACACACAGGCAGTCATAATATAGGGATATATTATGAGAAGTAAGAAAAAGAAAGAAACTTCTTAAGACATAACATAAATAAAATATTATACAATAAATAAAATATAAAATATTATTAAGACATAACATAAATATAATAGTTCAACAAAAATATTAAGTAAATAACCTATTAAAAAAATTTAGCAGAAATAGTAATTGTATGGAACTTCGGCCCAATTAAAATTACCTATTGCTAAGATGAATAAATTAAAAGAATCGAGAGAAGTTCAGTTGGGGGTTGGCACACTTCACATATCTTCAAGCTCATAATGAAAAAATATCAGACATGCACGATACGCGATGTTATTTTTCAATGTTATAGCAAGCGCTACTTAAATAATGAACACGTATGTAAACTTTGAAAAGACTTGCGATGAATTTGATATCTATGCGTTGCAGTCCTACTCTATTCCACTAGGATATCGCTGCTCTTTACGGAAAATGAAACAATGTGCAAATATAACAATATTATACTCATAAACATATTATTATTACTGTCCACTTCAACACGTGTCGACACCAATGGAAACACACACGGCCGTAGATTATATTGATGCAACGCGTTACGTTACGATCTCGGATGACCGGAACACTGTGTGCCAACCTTTGTTATGTCATCGACCTCGTATCTCAGCGAAATTGTCGAACCAAGTGGATAACGACATTCTTGTTCGCTATGTTAGACGTGAGATATAAATAAAATCTTAAAATACCAGACATTTTATTGTGTTTGCCACCGGTGTGCCGCTGCGATTCAAAAGGTTAAAAGAGAAGACGAAATAGCATTGTTAAATTAAAAACCTAATAATACTTGCTGACCCGGCAATCGAACCCAAAATCTCATTTATGGCAGTCACATTTATTTCGCAGGATCCGAAGTAATCTCTAACAGTCATAGTTATTTGTTTAAAGTTTTTCACTAATCCATCCAACTTTTGTTCGGTATCCCTTACCTCTTTAACTGCAGCTTCAAATAACACTGGTTTAATCATTGCAGCAATCGACAGATTAATAATAAATATATGTTTATAAAATCCCGAGTGGCACAGAGATTGATAACTAATAGGGAGAAGTATTAAAATATTGAGTAACGTAATATATATTTGTTTTATTAATAATTTTATAAAAATCTCAAAGGTTTTTCATGAGGAAAATTACTCGTCTTAAATTTTCGATTCGACACCTCCTAACATTTCAATAATTTTTCAATCATTTAATAAATGGTCGTAAAGTACACCCAGAGACAGAACAATAAATTATGAATCACACAAATAATTGGTTCATGTGGGATTCGAACCCATTTATTTATCAAATATAACTTCAGTGCACGTGTATTGGTATCTTGTCTTTATTATATGACTACTTAGCTATGTACGTACACGAATAAAGGTTCACACGTTGACGGCAGATGTGTAAAAGAGATGTGTAACAGATATTACCGGGTTACCGGTTTTGAGAACCGGTAATGTGTTACGTAGACAACGTATTCCTTTCTGATACCTGGACATTTGTTTACGCATGTCATAAATGAGGTGTTGAAAGCGAGAGTGTGGTTGTTTTATATATATGGGTATCGAACCGCCTGATGGTAAGTAGTTACCGAAGTCTGTGGACATTTGTAATACCAAGGGTAATGCATGTGTGACTGACTGGAAAACGTGTAATTTTCTGACTCTTTGTTTGCGCATACATATAATTAGAAAATATGCTTTCTGGATAATGTACCTGCTGTAGTTTCCTTTAAATAATAATAACTGACACAGGGTCTAATTATAATATGCTGAATATTAAGTGAATGTATCGTGTATTTGCTGTAGGAGACTGGATAATATTGATTATATATAAGTAAACAATATTAATAATAATATAGGATTATAAATAAATAAGTAATATTGTCATATTATGACCCACGCCCGCACTGGATCGGCGTGGTGGACGATGCGTAGCGGTGGGATAGTATTATTAATAATACCTATATAATTTGTATTAACTTATTAATGACTAAATCTAAAATAACGGTTTTATAATATTCATCATAACTAATATACGCAAAAATTCAAAATTACGGGTGTGAAAACAAGATTAAGAACTTTTCGTAATATTGATTTACAAAGATTATCGTACGATACCCATATTTCACATAGTATCGTACGATACTTTCCGTTGCACAACGTCCACATACTCGAAATGATGTTTTTGAATCAATAACCATAATTAATTTAATAGATCAAGAAACAATCTAATTTTATTTCTGTAACATTAGTTATTTTGAATCTCAACGCTATTGATAAAATCTGATTAAAAATGGTGCAATACTAACTTAATAAATATTATTTAAAGGTCGCATACAAGAATGTTAATGCACTTGAAACATAGCATAACTTGTATAATATGTAAATTGAGTGTATTCGGACCAAATTCGGCCAGTTGTAATTTAGGTCTATAAGGTATATACGAGTGTGAATCTATTACCGTAAACAAGTCAAATTATATACAGTGTTGATGTTTAGAATCTCTCACCACAAAATTAAAAATAACGAAGTTTTGCTGAAACGGGAGTTAAACCCAGGAATTCATGTCCAGGTTTTGCACGACGTAACACACGAGCAGAATGTGTCATTAACAGATTTCGTAGGATTTGCATGATGCACTTATATATACAAACTGGCTATCAGTAGGGCACTGATGGCCACAGACCTTTTCTCAGTATGAGAAGGGTTAGACCAGAGGTTTCCAGACATTTTTTTTCATAGACTTTCAAAATGTAGCAGGTTCCGGTGGACCCCCTGCAGCTACATTTCTACCATATTCCTTGATATTCGTATTTATATTGGTGAAAAATATCAAACACGGGCTAACCTTTTTTTTTTAGAATTTCCTTATCCAATAATCGGTAGGTTCGAGACTACTGGCACTGAATATGGAATATGCAAGTTTTTACAAGTAATAGGTGAAGTCAAACCAACATTTTAGTTCTTCACTATCGAAAGCAAATACATTTTCGTAGACCCCCGCTTACGAATTGTGTACCCCCATTTCTTTGTCATGCCAACGTAGACCCCCCGTCAAGTCTCCCGTGGACCCCTGGGAGTCCACCTGGACCACTTTGGGAACTAATTTTTGGGTTAGACCATAGGCCACCACGGTGCCCCAGTACAGGTGGGCAGACTACACACAACTTCGAAAACATTATGAAGAACTCTCAGACATGGAGGTTTCCTCACGATGTTTTCCTTCACCGTTAAAACGAGCGATAATAACTATTAAATTCGTACGTAGCTTCGAAAAGTCAGCCTTGGGGTTGGGAATTAAGACCTCTACGTGTCAATTCAACGGTCTTTAATTACGCTATTGCTATTAAACCTATTAATAGCACAATAAATTGAATTTCGATTACATCTGGAAACATAAAGGTTAACTTATGCTGCCAGACATACGAGGTTTTATGCAGTCAACTATCACTACAGCCGAAACTAGCTGAATTATTCAAAGTACAACATTACCTAACTAAGCGATCATTATTACTATATTATTCACCACAAAGGCCACACAACAACATGTTAATTAAGGAATCTCAGATTAGATTGCAAATTGGCACAATTACATATGGCATCCGAAACATTATGTAACTTTTTAATAGCCGAACGGAACAAAAAGATGTCTTCATGGTAAAGGTAAGCCGTATTATAATATTGCGTAATAATATAATACACAGTAAATACTGAGAAGAACATAAGAAACAAAAACAAAATGGTTTGGGAACTGCGTAAAACAACAAAAAAAGAGAGGCAAATATAAACGGACAATATTAGTTTTAGGCGTCGTAAATTTTAGTTTACAGATAGACTTGTAAGTGTAATTTTGACGTTCATACATTGATATATGTGTAAAAACCCGTTCATATGTGTATTTTGATGTTCACAAGTGTGTTTTAAGACTGCGCCGAGCGAAATGTGCCAAAACAGGCGGTCACAGTTAAGTGAATAAAATCAACATTTTTTGTTTAATGCAAATATAAAATATACATTTACCATAACAATGAAGGTGTTTACAATTACTCCGTGTAAAAAACTTAAAATAATCAATATTTTCTCCTACAAAATTACGTAAATTTGCAAAAACGTAAGCTCGTGTTACGTGATTTTTATATTATAACAGTAGAAATCTATCCTATTTTACAGCTTAAACGAAACATAAATAGTTAAATTACAATTTGTCCGTCCCAAATATTTAAGTTATTGGTTTACAATAAAGATACATATTTATCAAAAAAGCACTTCAAATTCTCTCTACAATTTTACTATGGCGGTCGCGCGCCGATTTGAATATGCGCCGCACGAGCTCTGTCATTATCTGTCTTACGCTCGGCGCAGTCTTTAAGTCCATAAGCTTAATTTTAACGTTTATAAGTATAATTTTAAGTTCATAATTGTAGTTTTGACGTTCACTAGTCTATTTTGACGTTCATAAGTTTAATTTTGACGTTCATAAGTGTAATTTTGACATTCATAAATGTATTTTCACGTTCATGAGTATAATTGGCATTCATAAGTGTAATTTTGATGCTTATAAGTATAATATTGACGTTCATAAGCAAAATTTTGACGTTCATAAGTGTGAATGGAATTAATAAATGTATTATGTTTTTCCTGCTCCAATGGTCCTTTTGGTATGGTCCATTGACCAGCTGGTTTTGATACCCAGTTCAGGCAAAGTGTTATTGAGGTTTTGTGTTAGGGTTTTTTAGTAGCAGCATTGTGTCTGTAAATACCTCTTTATATGGCAATAAGATCACTCTCTCTTGCATGGAACCTATAATTACATGGTAAAAGTACTATTCTTTGCCAAAACATTGCCAGTGTAATGAGGAAGTGCCTTTATACAAATATAAGTGTGAGTGATGTTTCAAGTATTTTATTTCGGCAATGGATTCTATTACTAATCCTTAAAGTATTATATTCAGGGTTATGCCATTCTAAAATATAACATGTAACAGAAGTTAGACGCTGTATAGAAGCGGTAAAATTTGTGTATTAAACCAAACGAACAGTCTCTAGAAACACTAAAATGCACCTGAAATATCGAACAACAGTAAAATATTTAAGTTAACTAATCAATTAATTAATCTAGAGTTTATTTTGAAATCACTAAAGCAGTAGCAGCTAAAGCAGTAATGGCTTTGTAAGTAGGCAATCAAGGAAATTTGTTTCTAAGGAATATTAACCCAACGATAAAAAAATCAGTCTCAAGCTTTTTTATTGCCACGTATTGTAAATTAACTTAGGGCATTGTAAACATTTGATAATAGTATACAATTTGCATTCACAAACTGTAGAAGAGACAAAAAGTGTTTAATATTGATTTTGAATTATTCTTAAGTACAGCACTTGTGATTTGCTAATGGCGTATGATGTGCTTTAATGACGCACTAACTGAAGTCCATCCATCCAATATTTATCCATCGATTAACTACAAAAAAAAAACATATCTATCTAAGAAAAAAAGCTATACTACATGGCTATAACTGTAACTAAGCCCTGTCTGGTCATTGTAAATACATATTTAGAAAAATTAATCAAGTTTAACTACTAAGAGGTATTTGAACCCAGGACAATTGTTTTGCAGAATTGTTGTCTGGCTGTACGTTTGTATCATACACAAAAAAAAATCACAAAACGACTTTTGTTTACAGTTTTTACAATTTGCTAGCTTGAGGTTTAACTCAACAGCTAAGCCACGTTTTATCTATTTCTTAATAGTCGAACCTGAGATATGCTGCATTGTGTGATATATAATTATCAATTTTCTATCCCTCGGTAAGTTTTGTTCCACATTTGCCCCTACATTATGTCCCACATTCCAAAATGATCCTTATTCGCCCCTCTTTTCAAATTATTCCTTTTTCGTTCTACATTTTTAAGCATATAGTTAGCAAAACAAAACATCCTTGAAAATTATTTTAACTCTTTTCGTTGTCGGGCTCGTGATGTCATGCAATAATAAGTCCAAAGTTTCACCAAGAGATCAACGAGGTATTTTAAGATATGTTATGGCTGACGGTACAACAAAAGCTTTCATACAAAAAAACCGGGTTAGAAAAGGAATATAATTTGGGACGAAATAGGAATTAAATTGAGAAATTAATAATTACTAAATTTTTTTAACAATTTTTGGGATGAATGCGTATTTTTACGTTTGGGACGAAACATGAGGGTCGAATGTGGAACAAACCCTTGGTAAATATTGTATTTTGAATGAAGAGTACCCTGTCTTTTTCTGTTCCCCTGACGTACATATGTATGCAAAATTTAATGATGATCGGTTGACTAGTTAAGGCATGAATGCGTAACAAACAAACTCACCTTCGTATTTATAATATTAGTTAGGATAATTAGGATTACTCACTGTAGTCAATGAACCCGGTAAAGCACTAGGCATATCATTCGCGCTCTATTGCTCAACGACAAAATATAATAATATGCATTTATAGCGTTAGAATGATATACCAAAATTAATGAGATTGACACGAGCCGGTGTTAAATTAGCAGATAATATTGACTCAAAAATATTTTGGAGGCGAGGACATTGAGTAACAGAAAGTATCGTACGATGTTTATCGTACAATTATATTTGTCAATAAAATATTTCAGAAATTCGGGCAACTAATGAACTTGTTTCTTAAAATTTTCGACATTATGCTGTGAAGGCCGGGCTGATATTTTAACCTGACTTATATTCTGATTGCGTGAACTGTTTATAATGCAATACTAAGAATATAAAAGGACTACCTCGCTGCCGCAACGGTATTGAATGCGACTGCTTTGTATGAAGTTCCGGATTTGATTTGCGGGTTGGTAAAATGTTATTGGCATCTTCTGTCAAGAGGTTCCTAGTAGCATCACGGTGGAACTGTGACTGATAAACGGCAATAGGCTCGCCACCTATGACGTGGGACCTTTAACATAGTGGGTCTAATATACTTCTCTCAACCTCTATACATACACCAGTTATACATACACCTGACACCTCTATAGGGATAGAGGTGTCAGGTGCATGTATAACTGGTGCTATTATTTGTCTGGCAAACTGCCAGATATATTGCCAAATGTGCTTATAAAATCTAAATTTCAAATATGACAATAACATGAAAAACCACAGTCTGCGACTTTTATGGACAAGTATGAAAGTCAAAACAGGCAGTCGTTAGCTACTTTGAAATATCCAGACAAACCTTACATAACAGGTTATTGAGATCAAAAAATTAGGAAAAAGACGGAGATTCCTACATAATTGAAAGAAATAAGGCTGGGTTAACTATGTTATATGATGATCATGCAAATGTGTATCCGAAACAATGGGGCGAACGAAATACTAAGAATACCTACTATGAGGTTTCATCGCATTTCCTTCTTTTAAAGTTACATTTCTATGTCACTTCAAGGTATGGTTTAAGAGGATCATAACGTTTCTTACTCGTGTTTCAAGATGCTAATAGTACGAACAATCGGTCCGAAACTTTGGCATTTACTTTTCATGTATGTCTACAGCTTACATAAGACTTAGCTATTATATATAATAGCGTGGGAAGACACATGTAACCAGCAAAATACAGAATTAATTATCCAATGACGTATAAAGCAACGATATAGGGAAACAATTGGACAGAAAGCTAGAGTAGTGGTTTAAGTGGTCGGCTCGCCGCTGCCTCTGCGCCGCATGTGGGTTTGAATCCCATGCGGGACAAAAAATTGTGTGATCCACAAAAGGTTGTTCTAAGTCTGGGTGTTCTTTGTGTCCGTTGTTTGAATGTTTGTAAAGTCCCTCGCGACGCAGGATATATTGCTAGTGCGGCAGTGGTAATTTTAAAAAGAGGTATATAGAAAGAACGTTGGTGAAATCAGCAATATGGGAAGACTACTGAACAGAGGTCTGGTGATTGATCTTTCATCACGCACCTAACTTTTTGATGTTGCGATTATTAAACATATAGTTTCGCCCGAGGACTTGTAAGTCTGGTAGGTCTACACAAATTTCTAGAAGGTGTAAGAAGCACGGGCTGGCAGGGTATTGACCTAACTCTCATAATACAGAGAAGAGATCCGTGTCATGGGACAACATATTCAATGAGAAGCCTGCGTCATCTGACAGCGTATACAATGCCGCGACATACCAATCATATTCAATTACATAAAAGTATTATAATATTAACATCTTACATCAATAATTGGAGTGTTGGTAGCACCGTACGACCGACAGTTGTGACAAGTGAAAGTTGACAGCGGACCACAGTTATGGTGAGTTTGACAAGGAACGGAGGCATTCGTGTGAATACATGATTACGGATCATTGTTCCGTTCATTGGCTTTTATAAGGCTAGTGTTCTGAGGAATTTTCGAGGAAGCATTTTGTCGTTGGTTCAGATTAGCTGGTACACAAATGTATGACAAAAAGTAAACAAGGTATACGGATGTCGTTTTAGTGGTCGACTCGCTACTGCCACTGCAATGAGTGTTTGATCCTCACACGGAACAAACATTTGTGTAATGTAGAAATAGCTGCTCGGAGTCTAAATGTGTTTAGTTTTAAAAAACACCTTCCTCCCTCGGAATATTGCCTGTATCGCAGGAGATTTTTCATACATTTGAGCAATGGACACCAAAAACAGCCACGCTCGAAACAATCATTTGTAAATCAGCTAAATGTTGGCCCGTGTGGAATTCAAAGACCCACAAAACTCGGCGAGGGAGTCATCTATGCTTTGTTGAATTGGTGGTCACAGTGAAACATCTCTTATGTTATAATATTTGTTCATTGCTTACCTAAATAGTCGCCTCCCTATATCGCCGAAGCAGTAGATCGAGGTGATCGATACCCAAATTTCACCAGCCTTTTACCTTTTATCGTTTACTGGGCACAATTATAGAGTTCACGCTGCCACTAAACACTTCTTGAAATAAAAATTCAATAGCACTTTGCCCAGGAACCAAGCGGGCCTTGTTTACAATCGTAGTAGTAATAAAAGATATAATGAATGTTCCAACATATCCTAAGATTAATAAAACGTATATTCACATACATTAAATCCGCTTAAAAGATTTATTATCTTAACCTTAACTTAAGGTCAGTCGCCTGACTATAAAGCTGAAATCTAAATTTTAAATACATAAATACATGCGATACCTAATATATGTGTATATGTATATGACCATTCGTCATTCAATCTCTTTATATGTAT
This sequence comes from Catocala fraxini, assembly GCA_930367265.1. Taxonomy (NCBI): domain Eukaryota; kingdom Metazoa; phylum Arthropoda; class Insecta; order Lepidoptera; family Erebidae; genus Catocala; species Catocala fraxini. The sequence continues at coordinate 13,865,564 of OV884047.1, read as the reverse complement.
ATATTTCAGCAAGGTTATTGACGCTATTATTCCCAATCATTTGTCCAATTATTGTTGCAGCTATGGTTGGGCTTAAAAACCTTTCAATGTTAATTATTGTAAGTTACTAAAAGGATCAGTGACCTACCTATAGGAACCTACTATTACTACTTGCATATGTATGGTCTGAGGCCCATGAACATTTTGCTCGATCCGGTAGTCGAACCCTATCTCGTGATCTCATTCCAGTAGTCACATTCTAGTGAATGTAATCACAAATGAGGTCTAGAGTCCAAAAATATGACAAAAATGGAGCACACTTGTAGCCCAGTGTGTTAAGTTTTTGATATACGGTAAATATCCCAAAGGACTACATAAATAAATCTCTTGCTTTATAAAGACAGCGCCCAGCACTAGAAATAAAGCGTCGTGGGGTGTTTTATAAACATTCAATCAACGAACACAAAGAACACCCAGATTCAGAACAACCATAATTGTAGATCACATACATTTTTGTCCCGTGTATTACATCTAGAACTCCCGGCGCAGTGGCAATAGCGACGCGACTACTTTACCCACTACGACATTAGTGTAATCTTCTATTTACTACTAAGTCTGCAGAAAAGGGAATGAATATGCAAACACTTGTAGAAAAAGTAGGGATCGATTTTTAAAATTGAAACATTGCCTTTACAGTTTTCTCTAGTGCGTTCGTACTTCAGAGGCCATGCATTGCACAACGCCTGGAGATATTTAAATATATTTTCTCATAAATATATTATAATATAATAAATAGTTTGGCCCCGTTCGGTATCAACTATAAATTGGCCTCAGATATGGTATTATAATCACCAGACGTCCTTAGCTTAAATTATTGAGCAATATACATATTAATGATTAGTTTAGCATTTTTGCAATGAACTCGGAAGAATCTATTTTCATGGCTATTTTAGGAATGTATCTTTAAAGAGCGCATGTTATGATGTAAGCTACCTGCGTATTTTTAAAGGCCGAGGTAATATGTGTGTTTATCGATCGTATTATCGAGTACATCGATTCATTCGAATTACTGAAAATTATTCGCATCTCGATTTATTTTTGACGTTGATTGATATTTTGATTACGAATTAGCTATACGCAAATTCGAATGTACATAGTCCTAGGTTGTTCACGCGGTTCGAATGCATACAAGTATAGACATATAAAAGATTTAAAAGGACGAGTAAAAAAAGGTCATCACGATCTTTCGCCGTGTTCAAGAACACAGTTAGTACGATTGATCACAACTTATCAATCCTGTCATTATTGAATCAAATTCATATGTTTCTGAATTACACATCCAGATTTTACTACGGTAAATGAAGATTTTCAATACGTGCATCTTGTTTAAGTTGTACTTATCCGAAAAGTAATTATATTCAGTATTATAAATTACAAATACAATAGGCAACATTTCAAACGTACCTTTAACAGAAATTTAAAAGATTATCGAAACTACCGTGCATAAAAGTTAAAAAAACAAATAAATTATTTATTCTCAGTAAATATTAAATTATAAGCTAAAATGATAGTACATTTGTTATCTATGATAAAGACAAATTTTACTAAATAGGTAACAACACGAAACAAATGTTGACATCTCATGGACTGATCGGATACCCGTACTTAGGATAACATAACGACAAGCACGTCTGTTACTGCTTTTACCTTTTTACGTATAAGAGAAAAGGATAGACATCATTATCGCTTGCTGTCGTAAGGTACCTTAATATAGGGATGTATGTTTACATGATTCCTCTCGTCTCGTTGGCTTTACTATAACTATGTTTTAGCTTCCACGCGGTTTGACGAAATTAATGCCATAAGGTACCTGTCCACTACTAATGAGAGTTGCCTTACATAAATTCCAGTTACGCTTTTCTCGACCTTCCTCATCGGACGAACGCCTACTATCAGCCCATAATACACATTCATAACAATAATTGTGTGTCTTCGTTTTGGTTCTGTTAACCGAACTAATTCAAAAAAGAATGCAGCAAAAAACACTTTTCCGTTCCACCTGTGTAACAAAAATACCTTTTTTCATCGTGACTTCCTCCAATGTTCATATTTTTAACAAAGGATGACTAATCGTAATAACTTTTGTAATATTGCCGAGGTTAATACTATTTTAATGTTTATTGTAGTTCACGCTTCTTTAAATTTATTGTTTTGATTTTAATGGTTGTGTCGGAACTAGCAAGGCTAGGTCTTTACTGAGTTCTTCCGTGATTACGTGCTATGTTGTGAGTATAGATATTATTTAACGCTAGTTTCCGCCGGCAGTTTAGTTTGCGGGATGTAGGAAATTAGTTTATAGATGAGGTGCAGCGTTTACGTTCGTCATGACGATCTGGCCATCACTGTTTACGTAATTTGGGATCATTAGACCATTTAATTATCATTCGCTTTAACGTTCATGAAAATATACGTGAGAAAACCTGCATATCTGAGAGTTCGCCGTAATGTTGTTGGAGTTATGTGCAGTCTGTCAACTCGCATTGGACCAGCGTGGTAGATTATAGCCTAAACTATATTAAGATGGGGCCCGTTCCCAGCAGTGGCACAGTTTATAAACGAGGCTGTAGCATGCAGCCACAGAAGTTGTTTTGGTAACAAAGGTAGCAAACAGTGAAAATATCTGCGTGATGGTAAGCGGTTAATGCCTTTGTTCGCCTGCAATATCAATGTATCTCTCACATTACCAACCCTATAGAAAAGGGATTAAAGATAGAATGAGAGGAATGGTATGTTTGTTATTTATTTATTACGGTTCACAAACAATTGTTTACATTAATACTTAAAATTTAAACTAGTCTAAAATACAAGCGACAATACAACAATCATTTATAGGTAAACACCGCTAGAGCATACAAGAAAGTTTTTGAAACTTATAATTAAATCTTACTCGTAGTTGTACATACATTGCCCACATAATATATTTATATTTATTGTGTTTCTAAATCCGTTGTTTTAAGAAATATGGACTTTATTTTCCTAATACTAAAATAATGCTCACCTATAACACCGTACACATTCGTGCGTCAGGAGAAGTAGCACCAAGAACTGTTCTTCTTAACGGTGGACAGAGTGGTGTGATTGATTTGCGTGGCAGTCTAGCAGGAAAAAATCAAAAAAGTTGTGACACCACCACTATTTTTTCGCAGGTTTCCTGGAGGGCTAGATCTTATTTGAACGAACCGGCTCATTAATACCAACATCACAATATAATAATTAGAACGTAGGCATTATCGACTGATATATCCGTGCACTCAAAATAGTATTGAATATCCTCAGATATACTGTTAACCGTCATGACAACTTGGTCACTGAATGAGTGAAAACGTTCAACGACGCGAGAGCCGTATATGGAAGGCATATTGGAGGCGTATCTGTTATAGCCGGCGCCTTATTCTGTGAGAACGGATTCTGAACTAAAGAGCATCCTGTATAAGACTGTGCTAATCCTAGACATGGTACATATGTGTAACAAGTTCAATTCCAATCCACGCAACGGTTTACCTACGTGTGATTAAGTCCATATCAGCATCCAAACATTATCATGTTTACACTTTATCAGAAGTTCAGAAAAGGAAAGAGAAGAGATAGAAACTGATTGACAAAACCTAAGTTGACGAGAGCGAAGCCGCGGGCAAAATCTAGTCTAACATAAGTTAAGGATATTGGACATTTGGATGTTTGTCATCATGGGTAAATCGCTATGACTTTAATCTGCAAACAATGTGTCAATGTGAAGCTAGTCTACACAGTTTTAGGGAATCAAGGATATAAGCACCAAGCATGGAGTACTATTCGTTATGGTTTTCGTTATAGACGAAAGTATTAACAATATTCATCTCAAATGACAGTAACTATTAAAAGCAGGCAGCATTGACATTATGACTCAATATCTTTAATCGAAAAGATGCAGGTTTGAGAAGGATTCCATTGAGTTCTACCTCTCTTTTCTACTCACTTTCGCCGTTAAAACATGTCTATCTCAATCAATTCTATGAGTTAAAACCTATTCCATGGCTTTGTTTCATCATCATTAACGGTTTGAATCGCATCTGACACCTTCAAATTGTCATCATTAAGTGTTCACTAGGTCAAGCGATTTGAGCCCCATTCAATATGTTATATAACCTGAATACAAAGCCTAGCATAACATGTACTCGCCGAATATTGCCGAACATTGCCGAAGACGTTCGAAGATGACGAAGCCTAGTGATAGTGTGTAAACTTTGATGGATGTTAGATTGGGGTCAATGTGCCCGACAGTTAGGATGTGTTAATGTGAGTACTGTTGTGCCAGAAAGGTGCCCGTTTTTACCTTAATATGACACTAGTTTGTTTCGTCAGTTTACTTATACTTCGAAGATTGCAAACAAGGATATGGCTAGCAAACAGTTAGCATAGAATGGAACAGTAGGGCTAGATAGCAATGTCAACTTTTTAAAGGAATGCGTTACCAGAGACTGTTCCACTGTATCTTTTAAAGCATTGCCATTGTATGCGCGAGGACGTGACAAACATTTTAAAACAGACAAAAAAAAGCCTCAGACTGGGAACAGCTATTTGTGACACACAATTTTTTTTATCCTATCTATGGATAAACTTATCAACAGCCGACGTACTTGCACATAAGACCATTTAACCCAATACAGCCATGCAGTCAATATATTTTAGAATTCAATTCATATTTAACCAACTTCGAAAAAAGGAGAATATTCTCAATTCTATTGTCTTTTTTTTTTGTATATTTGTTACGCGATTACCCTAGCAATTGTGAACCGATATTAATGATTCTTTGTTTGGTGGGTCAAAAATATCCAAAGTAACTGATTCATAGCTTTTAAAAAATTACAAATACAAAAAAAAAATATGACGTTTTGGTTTTTTGTGATTACCTTTTGCAAAAGCTTTGTATTTTTTAATAACTTGTAATTTTTACTTTTTAGTTTAAGTTTGTACATGTAGATGCAGGCTTGAAGCCGGTATTCTTTTACTAAATATTAACTGTTTCTTTTTGAAAACGTATTGAGTTTAAACACAAAACCTTTAGGCATAGCACTAAACCGTCACCTTAGAACCAAGAAATAATACCTGTAATGCGTGGGACTTTATAAACATTGAAACAGCAAAGACAAGGAACACCCAAGCTACTCATAAAGTATAATTGTCCATAAAAATATAATTACTCATTGTAGCACACGAGATAAAAATCTAGATATGTTTTACGTTCACGTATATTATATCTTCAGGCTATTTCTATTTATGGTGTTCATAATTAGAATTAGTTATATAATATACTAGCTGTTCTCTGTGACTTCACTCACGTTTATAATTACTGCTAATTATGTTATATAGCCTATAAGCTTTCTTAAGAATTGAGTAGCGAATACATAAATATTATGCCATGCAATCCAACTACCAGTTCTAGAGATGAGTGTGCTTAAACATAAAAAAAGAAATTCGTAGGCTTTATTATAATAATCCTAACTAATATTATAAATGTGAATGTGAGTTTGTTTGGTACGCTTTCACGCTTTAACTACTTGATCGAACATCTTGAAATTTTGCATACACGTTGATAGGTGTACAGAATAGGACAAGGGGTACCTTTCATTCAGAAAATAAGTACGGTTCCCAAGAGATAGAAATTGATTGAAAACTACACTAATACGAGCGAAGCCGCGAGCAGAATCTAGTGTAGTATATATAAAGATATATATAAGATGTTATGAGAATGATTAAATGGTTTCTCTTTGCATCATTATGTATAACTGCCTTATTGATGTAATAGTGTAAGTGTGCATTTGCGTTTATTGTCGTTACGAGGCAAATCACCGTAGCCGTAAAGATTATAAGAAACGGCTTCTAATAGATAGGATTTAAATGTAACCATCAAAATAAAAACACAAAAAAGTATTTGGAACAAATTAAGTTCATTTCGACGATTTTCCCTAGAGGTATAGAGTTGTGTAAAAGAACCACATTTGGCAGTTATGTAGGTACGTTTTTCTGTTGGCACAGATAATCCTCTACTACCTTACGGAGTAACTTAATATCAATGAGTTTCTCTGAACGGTTCGGCTGTATGGATGTGGTGTGTAAGACCTACGTAGTTGTGCTTGAGTCTCACACAGTATAGTGGTTGGATTTACTTTAAGTTCAATATTAGCTTGGGTCTGGTTCCCAAGCTAAAATTCGACAAGTGGACAGTAAAATTATTTATGTAATTTTTATAGGTTGAAATGACTGTATCTTTTTAATGCTAATAAACGTTATTATTATTTCTGCATATCAATATATAATATAATATATAATATAATATATAATATTCTATCACATACACACAAAACCATCTAGTCCAAACTAAGCAGAGCTTGTACTATGGGTATTAAACAATGGATAAACATACATATACACTGTTTTTTTTTGTAAGTACCTACTAATTATACATAGAAACACCCAAAATAAAATAACGTAATCGTAATTTTATAATTACCCGATGAGTGTAGAAAATTCTGTCCTCTGCAGTAGATCACCAAGACTGAAAAAAAGAAAACATTGTTATTCAAGTTGCCGTGTTATATTGTCCCAATATTTAATAGCGTGGAGAGGGTGCATATACTATAATGAAATACCTATTTAATTATATAATTATCATTTAAAAACATTGCTGTTCGTTGTGGGGTGAGGACCTGGTAAGTACAGACATTTTTTACCTAAGTCAGACACCAACTCCTCACATATTGAAGATTAAGTTTAAATTGTACTTAAACAGATATAAGTAAATATCTAATTATGTTAAAGTCTGTTGTAGTCAGGCGGAAATGAATATATATTATATTATCATAAGATATTGTCATTATGGCTTCTCTTAACTACTAGTAGCTTAGACTAATTACCAAGTAGTTATCTATGGTATGTTGTTGACTAAATCTAGAATTTTCAATAGTTTAGTGAAGGGAACTTAATGGCGGGTATAGACTATTGGAATGCAGTAGTAGCCTTACGAACTCACCAAGAGTAATAATAAAAACATTTACTACTGGTAAATAATGTCCTCTAGACCGAATTTTCAGTGAAAGCAGCAAGACTGGCTAGATGTGCAGGATATTTATACTCTACAAGTCTGTGCGTACTTCAGTATGCGACGCAATTGGAGAAAGATCAGGTGCAGGACCAACGGCTTTACGTGCTTTCGAAAGCACAGGTTCATGCAACACCGCCAACTTTCCAATATAGAGTTGCTATCGAGAATTTTTGACAGGAAACTCTATTTTATTTAATCATTCAGTCAGTCAGTGACAGAAAAGAAAAGTAACGCGAAAGTACAGAGCCTTGTCCAATATGCTATATTTCGGCAACAATTAGAAACGGTAGAGAAAAATTGTTTGGTCGGTCTTATACGACATGTCGACTTCATAAGAAAACATTATAGAAGGCTAATTGGAAGGAAAGAGAGTAAGCGGCCGTCCCAGAAGAGCATTCTTTGACCAAATAAAAGAAAAGGCGAAGCTGTTGTCTAATGAGAACGACAATATCTTTGACGTTATTATAACTTTGGCACTGCATGATGTACATATATAATACATATATATAATATGTATTATTATATATTTCATAACGGGTTTTAATCCAGCAAGTCTTAGAATACCAGACATAGTGAAAAATTTATTGTTTCTGGCCACCGGTGTGTGGCTGCATCTCGATAGATTACCGCCAACGTGTATAATGTTTCCCTTTAGATGCTTGACGTTTTGACTAGGTTACACCAGGTCTACGGTTACAAGTTGACAGGTGTAACCTGGGCGAATTATATATTTTATTACTTTTCGTCTCTCTTAGATACACGGCGCTCAGTATTCCGTGTGGTCTGTACCCAATGCATTCCATCAACGTCAAAGTCATTAAAATTAGTTGCTTATTAACTGTAAGCGTGTCTTTAGTCTCACAGTGATCAATCGCACAGTCATTTTAGTGCTAAGATAATAAGGTTTAATCACGCGAGACTTAGGTACTCGTTTTTTGTTGACAATAATTTTAATCGCATGTAGTTAATTGACTATTAAAATTAATTTAATCATTATAATTAAATAAGTTATGTTAACGTGCCACTGTGGTGTCGCTGGTTTGATTCTCACGTCAAACGAAGCAATGATTGAAATTAAATTCAACGACAAGATCAGACAATATTATTCTATCACATACACACAACACCATCTAGCACAAAATAAGCAGAGCTTGTACTATGGGTACTAGACAATGGATAAACATACATATATACTTTTTTTTTGTAAATACATACATATAATACATAGAAACACCCAGACCAAGACAAACATCCATGTTCATGCACACAAATGTTTGACTTGTGCGGAGTTCGAACCCGCGGCCTCAGGCGTGGTAGTCGGTTACACTAACCACTACGCCATTGAGGCCATCAAGCTACTTCATTATGAAGTATTATTGAGATTTTAATTAAGCAATTCCCAGCGCACACTAAGCACATTACCAGCGTCCATGGCTGGCAATATGCTTAGTTCACAGCCATAGACTTGCTCTGTATCACGAATGCTCTACTCTTTAGGGATGTAAGACTTTGCTTCACTTCATTTTCTTTAGCCTATTTATATACTCGGACATTATATACTGCTCGGACAAAAGCTTCTTCCTTAAATTTCCAAATATCTATTTTCAAATCTTCTGCCAGTCCACATATATATATACACATATTAATTAAATAATTAATAATATTTACCAACCTATATATGCATCGTTTAACATCAAATAGAGTAATGGCCAGCCTGGTAATTATAAAAAATATGATTGCAGGCTAATTTCAATAATTATGTACACACCGCTTATGAAAGCAATTATTTAATTGCAAATGTTGACATACGTATCGTTAGTGTTATTTTATAATTTATATAATAACTTATGAATTGTTAAATAAACTTCAGCTAATTTACCAAGTTGGCATTGCAAGTAGGGTTGCCAACAGTACTTTATAATAAAGTATTGTACGTGATTTCGGGCAAACGTACTTTATAATTTATGAAAGCAATAAAGTACTTCAAAATGCTTTATTTTAACTATATCAGCTTTTACAAGAAATAAAAAAGCAAATTATTTATCTATCTTAATATTGCACAGATTCTAAAGATTTGGTTGACAGGTTCCTTGAAAATAAATATTCGTTAGATGTAGCTAGAAGCAACAACAAACATGGTAACAAAATAGCAGAATAAATAATACTTTATTTTGAGATGACGTACTTTATCTTTTACCTCAGTAAGTAAATATTCTTTATTAGATCAAAATAAAGGTGGCAACCCTAATTCCAAGGAAGGCCTTTTGCAAACATTGTGTTAGAGTAATAAGTTATTTGACAGTAGGAACAATAATGGCTTATTCATTCCATCCAATCTATTAAAAGCAAATCATTGCGAATTGATGTGCCTATGATGATATATATAAAAATATAAATTATTATTACCAAAAAGCCCTTCTTCTCTTTTAGCCTTTATTATTCCCAAGTCACTTGGGGTCGGCTTTTCTGGTCTAACCGGATTTGACTGGATATCAGTTTTTACACAGAGCGGTTGCCACCTGACCTCCGCAACCCGAAGGCTAACGATACCCTAAGGCTAGACCAGTGTTAGGATATTAGAGTGTACTGACTTTCCCAATAACGACTGCCATAGATGTTCATAGCAGCCGGGACCAACGGCTTAACGTGCTCTCCGAGGCACGGAGCAGGCGATAATTGTCAATCAATACGCACATAATTTCGAAAAGTCATATAACTTCCGAAAGTCAGAGGTGCGCGACGTAGGTTCGAACCCGAGACCCTCTGCATTGCAGTCTGTTGGTCTCCCCACTGAGCTATCGCTGCTATATCTTACATACCAAAAAGCCCATAACACTTAATTAATTTTAGTTTCTCTACATTTTGATTATCTACACCTATTTTGACGTCCCCTGTTTGTCAACGTTATCTGTCATTGCTTGCTGCCCAATGTTTATTTACAAACGTGTTACATCACTTGATTACTCGTCGCCCTAGTGCCGGAGCAAGCAGCAAGACAGTTTTGACAGTTTTAATAATCAGTATAATTTGTAATTACTCTTTTAAAAGAAATTCATTGCAAAAGTTATTTTAAGAATTATTAAAATTAACTTCATTTGGATTTCCTATAGGCATTACTTAATAACCTGAGACAGTGTCTAAAAACTTATCAAATAGCCAATTCTCTGAGTTACTGTTTTAAGTCTGCATACAATTAATCTTAAGTACATATCTTATTTTAGTAAGGAAATATACATTCTCTATAAGTAGAAGGTATACAATCATCTGTCAACATATGGAACGTGTCGTTGTTTTGTATTAAGAATGCCTTATGTTTGCAGTCAATCGTAAAGATCCGGATCTGATTACCGCACAAAATGTTATTGGTTCCTATTATAAATTAAAATCTTATCAGATCTCTGGCTTGATTCTGGAATCGGGAAAAGCGTTACTGGGTTTTTCTGACAAGAAATTTTCAGTAGCCAGACGAAGTCCGACGGTAAACTGTATCGGGGTCAATAATACCTGGGAACTTAAAGGTGCTGTTGAAATGCGGTCATAGTACATCTCTGCCTATTCCCATTGAGATAAAGAGGCGTGTGCATATGCATGAGATTCAACCATTACACCATAATATGATGCAGAACTACGCTTTACAGTCGGCTGAGCCCGTAACGGGTACTGAATGTAATTATAATTAGACACGCAATCTTTCGTTCAGACCGTCGTTTGATGCGGTGTTGGCTTAGCCATGTCATCATCTTTGATACTTCAACTAGTTACTACTTTGATCTTTTGTAAATAATAATCTATAGAAGATGATAAAAGGCGATAGGCCCGTCCACTATTACGAGTTACTTAAAACATAGTTGGTGGTAGTGGTGGTGTAATACAACTTCGTCTACCCCTTCGAGGATGAAAATGTGAGAATACGTTTGTGCTTTTTCGTTGTTGGTGCTATGGAGTTTATACATTGTAAGTACAACCGGCCAAGTATAGTTAGTAACAATGTTAATGTGTTCCACTCATTAACAAAAAGTTCTAGAGGCCTACATACCCGCATCTCCCATTATTTTTCTTTCATCTAGAGTGAGTAACGCACAAGTACCCTTAATACAGCCAGCTTAAAGATAAGCTTGTATTTAAAAAAATATATACATACAAATAAAACATTATGTCTGAATTCCTTTATAGCAGGGTCACTATTATTCGCTTGTTGGGTACCTGTGCCTTTCTCGGTGACGTCACAGGTGCTGATGTATGTATATCTGACATGCTACCGCGATGACGTCAGAATTGCACAATGCATTATATTTCTATCATGTAATATCTACGAGTATGTATAAATGAGTCAAGGCAAATTTTATTCTCTTAATCAGTTTAAACATTATGTTTTTTTACCTAAAGAAGAACTGTTTGTTAAGACTTTTTATTTTCTTTAGTTTCTCATGTTACAATGAACCAATTTTTTATTAAACCCTATTTATTTCTTACGTTTCCATGAATTGATAATTATAGTAATGTAGCAAGATACCAAAAAATATTGAAGACGACCATCTTGCTAAGCCACATCACAAAAAAATTGGCTTTGGAAATAACAAACATCACTTTTGAAATAAGAAAATCTTTGACTTAACCGGTCGTATACCGCCGGCTCGCATACCAGCCGGCAGATTTGTACCCGTCGTAGGCCGGTGGCTCGCATGCGAGCCACCAAATTGGCGCCAAAACGCCGCGCGCCGCCTTCGCTTAAGCGAAGGCGTTTTGGCGCCAATTTGGTGGCTCGGTGGTTAATAAGACTTTCAAATTCACGCATTTTTGTCTAAATAAAATAACGGCGAATCTAATACCAGATTCCATGGAAATTACAAGTGAGAAACGGCAATGAATTGCCGTAAATCTTAGAGTTCGAAAAGCAATATATGCAAAGGTCACGTAATACCACGTGACGTCAGAGGTCAAAGGTCATAGTCATTTTGGGGGTATATCGACTATGCTGAGTCGCATGGAGTTGACCGCGAGTCTGTAGTTCTTACGGTTCTTGAGTTGAAAGTTGTATAACAGACAGACGGACGGACAGACGGACGGACGGACGGACAAAGTTGTTGTATAACAGTTTTTTCGAACTCTAAAAAGCCAAGATTTTTATACTGGTCAGTCAGGAATAGTAAATATAAAAACGGAACATAACATTTTCGTGTAGCCAAATTCCAATTTATTTTTAAATTCTAATTTAATATAATTTTAATAACTTGTGGCGTGTATTATAATTTGTTGGCTTGCAGTATTGGTATTATATTATACTAGATATTGGCCGCGGCTTTGCTTGCGTTAATATAGATTTTGTCAATAAATATCTATCTATCAGGAACATTCCTTTTTTGGTTGTAAGTTACTTATGTCCTTCGCTGTACCCTTGACAACGTGCATGCGAAATTTTATGAAGCTCGGTCGAGAACTTTAGTTGAAAAGAAATAGATATGTCACGCACGCAAATTGAAGACTTAAAAACCTCCTATTGAGACGTTTTTCAGTAGTCTCAAAAGTTAAGATTAAATCAAATTCCTTGCAAAACATTAATTAACACAACGGATCGAATGATAGCCACCTTTTTCTTGTACATAAGTCCTTTTCACCTCAATCGTGTTATTTATTTGTTTAAAATATCAATACAAGCGTTGTTATTAATTACAAAATGGTCTAGGCATCAAATTTACGACGTTGACCATGAAAGTAATATTGAAGCTGACTGCACGGATGGCGTAGTGGTTGCCTCGCCACTGCCACTAAACCGAGTGTTGTGGGTTCGAGTCCTACGCAAGACAACATTTTTTGTGATCCACAAATGATTGTTCCTAGTGTGGGTGTTCTTTGTGCCCGTTGTTTGAATGTTTGTAAAGTCCCCCGCGATAGAGGAATTATTCCTAGTGCGAGAGTTGTCTTTCTCAAAAAAGAAAACATGTCTAGTTTAAAATATAATTGGCTGTAGATATGTATTTAATGACAAATCTGTATATTACCATATTATGATTACATAATATGATTTATATTTTGTTGCGTAATGTTATCCAATAGCTCATAAAATATTTGTCGAAATTCTTTTGCTCAATGTTGCTACTCTAACCTTTAAAGTAGACAGCGATTTGATTCTATGTCCTTGCCATTATTTCTGCAATGTCAAATAAACAAAGCCATGACCGGTAAACTCTTGCTTTTCACCACTTGAGGACATGGTGAGCCAGTTACAGTTAAGAGCAGCGATAGCTCAGTGGGGAGACCAACAGACTGCAATGCAGAGGGTCTCGGGTTCGAACCCACGTCGCGCACCTCTGACTTTCGGAAGTTATATGACTTTTCGAAATTATGTGCGTATTGATTGACAATTATCGCCTGCTCCGTGCCTCGGAGAGCACTTTAAGCCGTCGGTCCCGGCTGCCATGAACATCTATGGCAGTCGTTATTGGGAGAGTGTCGACACAAAAAATCCCACTGGGTCGAAGTGTCACACTGACTGGCCCCCACATAAGATACATACATACCATCCTGATGACCAGTAAGAAGCAGTTTGTTTTTTAAAGACGCCACCTTTACCACGAATAATTCCTGTACCGCGAAGGATTTTACAAACATTCAAACAACGGACACAAAGAACACCCAGACACGTAACTACTATTTGTGGATCGCACAAATTTTTGTTCCATGTGGGGATCGAACCCACAACACTCGGCGCAGCGGCAGTGGTGAGGCAACCACTGAAACCACTACGCCAGCCGTACAGTCATAGTTATTAGGATAGTTGCTGGCTCGTCTGCTACCATGACCATTCCCCATTCCACACCTAATCCTCTTTACGATACAACTTTTAACAACCACCAGGTTATGAAAGGAAGGGCTGCTGTACTATTCAGTGCCCAAAACCACCTTCAAGAACCAGTTATAGTCCTCAAATCCACGGATTTAATGACCGTAAGGCAAGCTTGCCACCTAGGCCAATAAGAAATATCAACTTGTGTAGAACCATAGCCGAAGGAAGTCTCAGGTAGCACCTAGAAATTGTCCCCTCTCATATTGGCCGACCCGTTCGTACACACACAAGCACACAAATGCAAATGGCCGAAAAGCCGACATTACGCGATACGACGCAGTCATATTAACGTCCATTATATTACGTAAAATAAAAGTAAAAATGAATCATTCTTACACAGTAAAGTCAGTAATTGATTGATTTTATCACGAAAACACGTAATGTATATTTATTGATTATTTAATTCACTTACACATACGCATACGCTCCTAGCACATTTGTTTCGTGCTTCAAACCTTTGTTTACAAAGTGGTGTCCGTAAATTCCTACCTATGTGAATATGTAGAACAGTGATATTATAAATTATGGATTTGTAACGTCCAGTAAAAATGGCGCTCAAAATTCAGTTTCGAAAAGAACATACAACAACGAGGGGAGTGAAAGTGATAGTCTATTTAAAAACTATACCGTTTTAATTAATCTGTAGAATATAGTAACACGTCCACGCGATGTCTTCGTACCCGTGATAGAGTACCTTTTTTTGTTCGAAACTTCGAAACGTCAGAGCCAATGGGATCAAACTCGAGACTACCTTTTTTTCTTTGTTTTTTTGCGTATGCCTTGACGCATACCTCACCACGGAGCGACGAAGAGGTTATGTCGGGCTCACCGGGGAAAAATGGTGAGCGACATCCCTGTAATACCGACTAAACCTACCACGGTGTTCCTCGACATAACTGCAATCGGCGGGGCCGCACGAATCGCTTTCACATGCAATCGCGACCCCGGCGAGGTTTCGGCCCGCCATATGAAACGGCAGGCCACTACAGAAATAGACCTGCCCTTTAGGCACCACTAATGTCTCGCTCCCTCCGGCGCCCGGCTCTGCGGTTGGGGAGCGGGTTTAAGCGTTCCCTCTCCCGCTCCGCCGCCTCCTTGATGGAAATCACTTCCTCACAGAAGGAGGCGACGGCGTTCCACGACTTTCACTCCGGACCATAGACTGGACTACGGCCGGGAGCGAGAGAGCAACCAATCCGACTGCCGCGATCAACTCACGGCGCTGCGATGCCCAGGCGGGGCAATCCGCCAAAGTGTACAGCGCCGTGTCCACAACAACGTCACGGCAATCGCCGCAGTGGTGACAACCGGGCGTCTCTTGCCAGCCTATGCGACACGGGAACTGGCCAAAACAACCATGGCCAGTTATTGCCTGTGTCAGCCGGGAGGCGTGGGCGCCATGGCGCCTTTCCAGCCACTTTTCAAACACGGGACTTACCGCCACAATCGTGGCGTGCCCAACTCGAGACTACCTTGTATAAGCCTAATTGACCAGTGTTATGCATAAAACGACCAGCTCTAAAACGAGTTGCCATATACGGCGGCTGAAAGATTTTTATCAGGCTTACGATGTACGTTATCGTAAACTAGATAAAAAATCTCCAACACATTTTGACAAAAATCTGATCTGATCTTTTTACGTAATTACGGTTAATTGTGATTTCATTAAAGATTGCGAAATGTGAGTCGGATATCGGCTTAAAAGCCGAGAAGGATATTCTCGGTTTTTAGTAAGCCCCATACTTCCATAAGCTATATAAAACTTTCATTCATTTAATTCCATAACTGTTATTGTTGTCTCATAACATTTTTATGTGCGTGAAAGTTTAAGTTTTCCCACAGCAATACGTCAAAATCATTTCAACACAAACTCTCTTAATACAACCATCCTTCTATAGACAAGCCTTGCACAATATTCTTTGCTATACGGAAGTCTCATCATAACCTCAAACTTGGGTAAGTCTATTATAAATGCAAATAACTTTAAGCTAGATCGGTAGCCTCATTATTTGACCCACTGTTCCCTTCGCGAACCGGTCGAAGGCCAACCCGCGGCGTTCTTACGTATTCGGTTACGTCACTTGATGCAATACGTTAATACACGTACGCGCTACCTTTTGGATAATACACGAATTCGACAGCATGTGGAGACAAGCTTGGTTTTGAATATTGATGTTTGTGTTCTTTTTACATTTTCCTTAAGTTACATATATATACATATATTCGCACGCTTATATTATCGAAGGGATATGCAGAGGTACATTATATAATATAATATTCTACCACATACACACAACACCATCTAGCCCAAACTAAGCAGAGCTTGTACTATGGGTACTAGACAATGGATAAACATACATATATACTTTTTTTTTTTTGTAAATACATACATATTATACATAGAAACACCCAGACCAAGACAAACATCCATGTTCATGCACACAAATGTTTGACTTGTGCGGGAATCGAACCCGCGACCTCAGGCGTGGCAGTCGGTTACACTAACCACTACGCCATCGAGGCCGACACCACACCACATTAACAGGAACTATATTTCACAAGCTATGTTTTTTGGTTCTACGCTATAGAGTACGCGCCTATTGTCCTTTACCGGGAACAACAAGACATAATTTCTTAACAAAAAACTATCAAACGAGACCTCATGCACATCAGTCGCATACGCTACCGACGCGCCACCGATGCAGTCTTTGTATGTTAAAAATCACTATATTATTACGATTTGCCGTTATGTAGAGTCTCGTGGTTTTTTATTATCACTACTCATAATATTATCTTACATAATGTAATAGCTATATCGTCTTAAAATCTACGTCCAAAAAAGTAATATGGTAGATTACAGCTCTACAAAACAAAATGTGGATGATTCATTGCAATTTATACAAGACGCAAAGAACGTATTATTAACTTGTTTCTCTTTCACGGGTATTTTCATAATACGTTAGAAAAATACCCGGCCCTTTGGGAGGCTTACACGGAGACATGGGTACAACGTGAAGAGGCCCTTCGAGAGTTTTAATCGAGTGTGGGATGGACTATTGCTACGTATGGATTCTAATATATGGGGTATGGGTGTTTGATGGATGTTTGATATTGGTAACTATGGATGATAAAACGGCGTCTGCCCTGAATACTCTAATAGCATCAATCGAATGGGCAGACGGTGACTCGCCTACTCACTGGATGGGAATGACACTTCCATCACCGAGAATGTAGCTGTAACGGCCTCCCTCTGACCGGCCGACTAAGGCAAGCTGGAGTTGAGAGTCCTACGGGCGCGCTTAAAGTTCCACCTCAGCCAACCAGTAACGGCAAGCCGGGGACGAGGCCCTAACTGACTCTCTGAGGAATTCAGGACCGCAGTGTCGCTACTCACATTCAGCTCGCCACAAGCTGACCTGCGGTTTGTGCGCTTTCTTTTAACCTGGTGATACATTTTTTTTATATCACAAGGCGTAGGTGGTCGTTTAAAAGCTAGTGTACTTACTGTGCCCTCCGATATCGCGTTAGTCTCATGATAAGATAACGACTTTCCCAGAGGGGTTTATTAACTTTATTATTAGTTGTTGTTATATATACGTAGATGTGTGCTTATATCTGTGGTCGATCACGTGGTCCCGGAATCGTTTCCTGGTCGGGTGATATGTACCTTCCAGGTAGGTCTTGGTCTGCCAGAAAACGTGATGGTAATATACTAGATTGTACTTGCCACTCATATTCAATTTAGGATATGACCGGCCCCCATGATGCTGCGGTCCTCCAACAGATATCGGTATAGTTGTATGACACATATGACAATAGAAACTATTGTCATATAATTTTTCCAGCTGTCCGAAAATATCTCAAATATTATTTTGTAAATATTTTAAGCTTAACAGCGGTACACTGGAACCTGTATTTTTATATGTAGGTAAGCTTTATAATTTGATCTGTTTAATTAGGAATTTCATAACTGTTTAAACTACGTTCATAAAAGACACTACCACCAGATTTTTGATACGCTAATCAATAACGTATTAAAATCAAACTCATATCAAATGATTTGATTAGCTCTTGCTAACTCAGTCGACCAATCACAACAATTGACATGCATTTGACCTTCTGTTTATTAACTCTTGTGTGATGTTTCGGAAACTGTGTAAATCTGTGTTGACGAGTGTAATATGTGCAGATGAGATTGTGTTGGAACAGAGGCAACTTTCACTGAGCGGAATTCCGGTGATACCTCGTAATGGTGTTCGCATCTCTGCGAAATCTTGCAACTGATGTTATCGCATCGTCATAAGATTGAGATGCTGCGATATATATTAGTAATTTAGATTTTAATAAGATAAAGAGAAAGATTAGAGACTAAACTACCAGTAGTTAAGTTTGAGGTGAAGCTTATCGCAAACTGTGGAGCATTAAAAATATAACCATGGCCGAGTGCACAATATGGCTTCCGAAGTCAGGATGAACGAATAAACATCTTTAAAAGTGTCTGGGTGTCTTTTGTGTCCGTTGTTTGAATGTTGGTAAAGTCCCCCGCGACGCTACTTCTACATAATATTTTTGAAGATGTATGAAGCTCTAGGTCAGCGTAGTGGACTTAGGTGTCCTTTCAAATACAAGTGACCCCTGCTCAGCAGTGGAAAAGTTTATTTACAAGGTATTATTATAATGACATTTAAATGATCGAGGGATAAACTATTTAATTTACTCTAGAGGGTGCTAATGATATTATGGCCGAATTCTTCAACTATGCCCGAATAAAAGAAATAAAATGCTATGCCATAGAGATAGCATGCAAACATAATAAAGTGTGTTAAGATATGTCATCAAAATTTATGATAATAACATCGGCCGTATATAAATTTCCCACTGCTGGGCACTGGCTTCTTCTCACTGTGTGAAGGGTTAAGCCCTAGTCTACCTCACTGGCCCAGTGCGGATTGGCAGGCGTCACATATCATTCGAGAACATTATGGAAACCTCTCAGGCACGATGGTTACCTCACGGTGTTTTTCTTCACCGTTAAAGCGAGCGATTGTTAAATTATAATTATGCGCACATAACTTCGAAAAAATAGAGACCTTGGGATTGAACTCAAGACCTTTGCGTGGCAGTCCAACAGTCTCCCAGTATAGGCTATCGCTGCTTGTAAAACTTCCAAAACATCCGAATTTTTTCCTGAAATGGATCAGAATGGTGTGGTCCATATTTTAGGATTAACAGGGTCTTACAGTAAGTGGGCTTACTTTAGCATCCTGTACTTATAAACATTTCATTGCATAAAAACAATTGTTGTCTACTTGCGTTGACTTTCCAATCATGTTGCAATTAAATGAATTACTATTAGCAGCGATAGCTCAGTGGGGAGACCAACAGACTGCAATGCAGAGGGTCTCGGATTCGAACCCACGTCGCGCACCTCTGACTTTCGGAAGTTATATGACTTTTTGAAATTATGTGCGTATTGATTGACAATTATCGCCTGCTCCGTGCCTCGGAGAGCACGTTAAGCTGTCGGCCCCGGCTGCCATGAACATCTATGGCAGTCGTTATTGGGAAAGTCAGTACCCTCTAATATCCTGACACTGGTCTAGTCTTAGGGTATCGTTAGCCTTCGGGTTACGGAGGTCAAGTGGCAGCCGCTCCGTGTAAAAACTGATATCCAGTCAAATCCGGTTAGACCAGAAAAGCCGACCCCAAGTGACTTGGGAATAATAAAGGCTAAGAGAGAAGAAGACTATTTATCCCCTTTTTCTTCGTCGGGTTCCTACAAAAGAGTGGTACTTCCCTGAGCGAGCCAGCTAATTTGTTTCGTCACTGAATAATTGTCAATATATTCTTTGTCTTATAGTCTTCTAATAGTATTTGACCCTTTGTAATGAGGAAAATAATTTGTAAGTAATGAGGAAAATACTAAGGCCCAGTGTACACCGAATTAATAACGACCGGCAGCGAAGCGACTAGCATTTATAGAGTCAAAAAATTTTGAAGTATTTTAAACTATCTATATCATACATAAGTAGTTCACTTACAGTTGAGTTTCGACTGTAATTTAACATAATTTTTGTGACCATGGCAGCTGAAAAGCACTCGAAACATCGAAGAGAATGTTATAAATAATAGTGCAATGAAAAATTGTAATAATTCATATAAACCGCAATATAATCCATATTAAACATTTAATTTCAATGTTTAATATTTGCGTAAATGTAAAGTGAAAAAATAGAAAAACATTAATTGGCTTTAGCTTTCTGCACTTCTCATATAAACTTTAACTGTGGCAAATCCTACTGGTCTTTGCGCACAATATGCTTGAAAAGTGTACAATGTTTTCCCTTCACGTGCTATACCTCTATAGATATCGGGTGAGAGGCTCGAAAAACCCATCCAATTTGATCCATCGCTCTTAGCGTAACTTGCCAAATTGTCAACTGCTGTCAACCGCTGCTGGCCGCTGTTGACATCGCTATCGCATCCCGTTGTGAATTAGCCTTATTATATTCGTAGGTGCTTATAAGTTTCTATGCGCAACAACTAATGATTATTTGCTGAGCTACCATAATTGCCATTTTCTAATTATGTATTTTGTTGCTTTATTTGTTTGTAATAACCAAGTCATAAGGTTAAATATAATTGTTTCTACTCACGGATTCTTATAGGACTGTATGTATACTCGGTAAAAATATAATGACAGCATATTTATGCAAAGTCTCATCCAAATCTGTATAACGCTTCAAGCGTGATTAAGTAACTAACAAATTCACAAATTTTCGTATTTATAATATTAGTAGAACCGCTGCAGATTTTAGTTTTAATTTTCCGTATTTGTGAGAAGCACATATTATTTTTTATTTTTTAAACTCTTCGTTGCCTAGTTACGCTCTGCAACACACTAAGTTTTTTTTGCGTCAGATGAATGTGTTCTGGATTGACATTTTAATAGGATAATTTTAATTTCGATGTGCATTCCTTTCGGTTTGACGCCTCGCCGGCAAAGATAAGCCGGACAGATACTTAAAGTTTATTTTAGAATATATGTTTGATACTTTGTAGTTTGTACCTATATTCATATAATAAAGCTAAAGAGTTTGTTTTTTTTGCCTTTGAGAGCCCAATTCTTGAGGACGGTTATAGGCAAGTCACGGGCGGTATGCAGTAATCATAAACGTAGGTTAAACCGCGGGGACAGCTAGTGTTCTATAATAAGTATGTTATATAGATTGTGGTAAAATATTGCATTATGGAAGATTTTTTTAAAGTAATTAATAAACACTATTGTCTATGCAATTTAATGGCGTAGATGAAATAATTACGCGACATTGTTTAGAAGAACAATTGAATCGACTGCTCTTGGTTCTTCTAACGATGTGTTGGCTAATCATGTTGTTTTTATAAACAACCTGTTATGATTATCATCATCAGTCATTTATTGCCAAGTAGATATATTTTCTTACAACAAACGCAGGTAAGCATACGGCCATCCTTATGGTCAGTGCTTATTGTATTTGTAACTTGCAAATTATTATCATCTTTATGTATTATGTATCTAGTTGGAATGGTTTCTAGATGTAAGTATTTTGTACCTACACTAATTATTGGCAAATTATTTGGACTTTTTTTATTTCTGTCTTTGCTGTTTTATAAAATAAATGATGATTATTATACCTAATTATTATTATTGTATTTTTAGAACAGACAGCATCCACACACGCTTTATATTCTGTGTCGCGGGAGACTTTACAAACGAATACTTTGTTCTTCTTTTATTAGTAGTTCCGAGTCCGGAACAACTAATTGTGGATCACAGACATGGGCCGGGTCGATCCCTTCCCTTCAATATGGCGAAGGGGGCGATGGCTGGCCCATGCGTCTCGCGGGATACTTTACAAACTAATACTTTGGTGTTCTTCTTTTATTAGTAATTCCGAGTCCGGAACAACTAATTGTGGATCACAGTCATGGGCCGGGTCGATCCCTGCCCTTCAATATGGCGAAGGGGGCGATGGCTGGCCCATGCGTCTCGCGGGATACTTTACAAACTAATACTTTGGTGTTCTTCTTTTATTAGTAGTTCCGAGTCCGGAACAACTAATTGTGGATCACAGACATGGGCCGGGTCGATCCCTTCCCTTCAATATGGCGAAGGGGGCGATGGCTGGCCCATGCGTCTCGCGGGATACTTTACAAACTAATACTTTGGTGTTCTTCTTTTATTAGTAGTTCCGAGTCCGGAACAACTAATTGTGGATCACAGACATGGGCCGGGTCGATCCCTTCCCTTCAATATGGCGAAGGGGGCGATGGCTGGCCCATGCATCTTACTCGTGAACGGGTGCTACTTGTGGTGACTGGTCGACCTTGGTATCGTGGAATTCGATGATTTACTTACTACATTTTTATTTAAACAGTTAGATTAAACTACGGACTACAATCATGCCTTGCCTTGATTATTAATGTACATGTAAGTGGATGCTCCTATTTACCACACTGCTGCTTTACAGGCTACCATCAAATTTTATTAAATGCTTGAGTATGTTCAGTAGTTCAGTAGCAGAATAGTTCATGGAGAAATGGTTGCAGCACCTTACAGCTCTTAAGATTTGTAAACAAAAACTTGGCGATTAAATGAGTTTCTTGCTCGTTCTTCTCATGAGCCCTACACCCTTGCTTTGCTGAACGTGGGTTAATGTAAATTCGCAGAAAAAAATAGTGTAACTTTGACATTCATAAGTGTTACCTTGTAACCTAACCTGAATAAATTTATTTTGAATTTGAATTTCAGAGATTATTGACCCGTGTGTGGATCGAACCCAAAACACTCCTACAGCGGTAGGGGCGCGGCGATTCCTTTAATCACTACGCCAACTATGCTGTCATTTATTGTAACTCATGATCGCTTTAAATACCGTGAGTGTGCAAGTAATACCAGAGATGTGTACAAACTCCAAAGGCGGCAAGCGTACAGCCGCCCGCTTAATGGAAAGGGGTTATTGTTACTTATAATCGCGTCTAATACTAGGAGTATTGCTCTTGCGTTGCTAGCTTTAGGGAATAGGAATTAAAGATAAAATTAAAGAAAATAATGGTAGAGGTATATATGGGAGCCTCCTGTGCGAACGTAATAACAGCGTTACAATTCTTTTCCACTTCACTCTATTCTCGTTTCGGGTCGGCCTCTGCATCTATGACGATGAAAAGTTGCAGTACCAATTTACCCACGCAGTCAGGTAAAGCTATTAACAGTGTTACAAATTATTTATAGTTTCGTTTACTCTACATATATAGTTTTAATATAATTTTACAGACTCGTACGCCATTTTTATTCTTATAATTACGGTTATCGTTTCTAAAAGTAACTAGACTCATGGTCGTTCTAAGTATGAACCCGGGATTTGAGATATTCGTTAGTCTGCCTTGTACACCTACGTGCTCTCGGTGTTCATTCATAGCCTTGCTATATATTTCTATACATATATAGCCTCACGCCTATATCTTCGAAGAGGTAGACAGGGATGTAATTGACCTACATTTTGCCGACTATAATTTATCAGTTCTCCGTGCTACTAAGAATTTGTTAACAGTAAAACCCTACAACATTTTACCCGACCCTAGAATCGAACATGTGATCTCATGTAAAGCAGTCACCTACACTCTTGCTTCGCCGCCAAGGCAGTCTGTAGTTTTTATAGTCTTTAGGTACCTCACCGGGTGAGACAGCTCACTCGTACCGTCAAAAATTATTGATAGCTCTGACCACTTCAACTGGTTAATTAAATAATAATTACACGAATATAACACAACATTACATATAATGCAAAAAATAATGAATCTTCTTCTCTCTTAGCCTTTATTATTCCCAAGTCACTTGGGGTCGGTTTTTCTGGTCTAATCGGATTTGACTGGATATCAGTTTTTACACGGAGCGGCTGCCACCTGACCTCCGCAACCCGAAGGCTAACGATACCCTAAGGCTAGACCAGTGTCAGGATATTAGAGGGTACTGACTTTCCCAATAACGACCGCCATAGATGTTCATGGCAGCCGGGACCAACGGCTTAACGTGCTCTCCGAGGCACGGAGCAGGCGATAATTGTCAATCAATACGCACATAATTTCGAAAAGTCATATAACTCGCGATAGTCAGAGGTGCGCGACGTGGGTTCGAACCCGAGACCCTCTGCATTGCAGTCTGTTGGTCTCCCCACTGAGCTATCGCTGCTTTGCAAAAAATAATGAATAATAATAATTATATCTTAATGTGTAGCTCCACTATTTTAATTACTCATAATTGTGTACTTCACTTTAATTTTTACTAGTAAGGTGTACTAGTAAAATTTGTTTAATAAATAAGACAAGTATGAGAAAATATTATAGTGAAATAGGTACACATATTATAGATAGGCATTTCAGTAGGGCTTTTTCGGGCTTTAATACCGCCACTATACTTGATATTCGTGACAAAACCAATTCTGAAAGACAACTACCATCTTAGTCTCCCCGTGAACATGGCTGTTGAAAAGCAACCGAAACGTCGGGGAAAGTGAAAATCTAAATAGTTTTATCATTTAAATAGCCTAAGTAGAAATAACTATGTCGAACAATAGAATTTTAGGAGTTTCAAAATTATGTAATAATAATGTTTTAAAAATTACATTCGGATAAAGTAGTTTAATTCCAATGTTTTATTTCAATGTAAGACAATATTATGTAAACTCTATAATAACATATCGCCCGATCCCGATATCGATTTTACATATACTACCGGACCAACAAGACAAGTCACATTATACAGTAAATAACGTAGTAATATTTACATACAATTACGCATTATCCGCACATGTTTCAGAGTAAATACTTAGCTAGAACTTCTTGTTTGTTTAGGTTTAAGGTAAATTCCTATACAAATATATGCACTCGTATTTGCTCAATTCATCCAGGATCGCAGTCAAGGCTGGCTTTTAAGAGCGGCCGCGCACTTAGATCATTAAGACTGCGCCGAGCGAAATGTGCCAAAACAGGCGGTCACAGTTAAATTGATAAAATCAACACTTTTTATTTACTACAAATATAAAATATACATTTACCATAACAATGAATGTGTTTACAATTACTCCGTGTAAACAACTTAAAATAATTAATATTCTTGCCTGTAAAATTATGTAAATTTGAAAAAACGTAAGCTCGTGTTACGTGATTTTTAGATTATAGGTAACACTAGAAATCTATCCTATTTTACAGTTTAAACGAAACATGAATAGTTATATTACAATTTGTCCGTCCCAAATATTTAAGTTATTGGTCGACAATAAAGATACATATTTAT
Source organism: Catocala fraxini (assembly GCA_930367265.1). NCBI lineage: Eukaryota > Metazoa > Arthropoda > Insecta > Lepidoptera > Erebidae > Catocala > Catocala fraxini. The sequence goes on along the minus strand of OV884047.1, from coordinate 13,840,268 downwards.
TTAAAAAGCACTTCAAATCCTTCATACAATTTTACTATGGTGGCCGCGCGCTGATTTGAATTTTGAACTCTGTCATTCAGTCTAACCACGTCTTACGCTCGGCGCAGTCTTAAGTCTACGTTTTAAGTTCGCCACTTATAATGGCGAACATTTGTGTCTTGGCCATGTTTAGTTGTAATAATAGAATAGGAATATCAGTCTGTCAACTGTCCCATTGTTAGCCACGGGCTTCTTTTCATTGTAAGAAGGGTTAGGCCATAGTCCACCAGCAGACTTCACATATCCTCGAGAACATTTTGGAGAACTCTCAGAGTTGAAGTTTTCTCACGATGTTGTCCTTCACAGTTGAAGCGAAATGTCAGAAATGCGCGCTTTGAAATCGACCTCAAGACCTTTGCGTGGCAGTTTAATGATCTACTACTAGGCAATCGCTACATTGATGTTTAGTTGTGTTTTATTTAATTTTCAAATCCATTTACAGCAATTGTAATAACTGTGGTTTGTCTGCAAAGAAATACGCGTCGCTTGTTACTGTTATTGAGATTGCAATTAGCGGCTCCTCACAGGCAATGAAATTCCGATTCCACGACAAGAGATGGCGCTATACACAATTAGGCACTCCAAACAATTCTTAATCGCGCAAGCGAAGTTCACTCTACACGCTACTACATATTAGATCTTTAGCTATGTAATTGTGTTTATGTCCTACACCTAACTTTGTGGTAAGGTACCTACTGAACAAAATGCGAACGTTATATAAAATTCATCATTCATTTTACTATATATATTATTAGACTATATATATATAAATAATATATATCAATAACCTTTTATACAATTTTTATTTAAAGTTATACCGCTTAGTAACTGTCCGTATTCGTTGTTGCAATCCGCGATAATTACACGATGATTAATGTTTTTGCAAAGTGGCCTATATACAAGCAACGATACATAATTGTTTTATTCGAATTGGCCTTTCATAAATTATTAATTCAACAGCTGGTATGAAAATCACAACGTTACCGATTTCCTGCATACAAAGCGGCAACTTCATATTTAAACTACTATTATTATATACGTGTTCCCAATTTCTATTATCTGTGATGATCTATCTATTTAGAATACTGGGTGTAGTTTATTCGTAGTGGCAAATGATTTGCTGGCTCACTAATGCTGGGGCTACATTAGCGGGCTACGGCGAATATTTGTGTTAATGCGATGAGTGTGGCCGGCTAGATCGTAGCAACACGTTGTATTTGGGCGAAGACGATGTATTATCGGGGGGCACTGTCGGTAAACAGACGCGCATCAAAGGGTTATAACGCGCTATAGCGCGCCAATATTCGCTTGGGTGGCTACACCTGCGTCACTTCAGTGTCGTCCAGATTTTAAAGCGGGATGGACATGCTTGTGTTTTTTTGTACACTATGGAGTGGAATAACGGAAAAGTGTTGGAATTCATTCAATTCATATTATTTTGATACTCGTACAACTGTAGTAAATAATAATTTACTGACATATAATGCAACGCGGCTTCCTTCATTTTGAATTAACGCCTACGTCTCGGCCGCACAACAGATCAAACAACACAACCCGGCACGATGTATCGCGTCAACGCGACACGAATCTTCGCCCGCTTGATGTAGACAAGAATATCACGTACACGATGTTTTTAGCGCGCCAACGCGACACGAATCTTCGTTAATGTCAGCTAATGTAGCCCCAGCATAAGATATAGATATTGCAATTATATATGGAGCATGTGAAGCGAAGTTAAATATCATGCTATGCAGTGCGTACACGTACTATAGGTACTTCAAGCCAGAGCCAGTCGACATTTTAGTGTGGCTTGCGCCTTAGACAGTTAATAGACGAACGGAACTACAGTCAGAAGTTAGCAAACAATTTGCTCAATACTGTTTTTCTAATCAGAACAAGACTTAATTACTCTTGAAGGATTATTTAGACGTGAGTTGTAAATTTGCACTACACAATGTACGCACAAGGATAATTACTTGGAACACAGTGATGTTTTCACAGAGTACATAATAAAACGTAATTCATTACCGTTTTAATATTAGAAATCAGTAAAATTACGTGTTTGTGGTTTAATAGCGGTGAAAATTAGGTTAATGATAAAGAATAGAGGCTATGATCCGTTATTACAGTAACAGGGATTGTAAAAGTGTTCGTACATGATGCAAGTAGCGTGTGCTACATGCGTAAGCTACTCGCTTAGGCTACATGCGTGAATTAATCATATGAGTTATTTACGTGGGTCATTAAAATAACAGAGATTCTACAGGTGTTTGTTCCTGATGTAGGTAGCTGGCGGGGAGGCAGGCTACATGCGCAACTTTCTCGCGTAGGCTACATGCACGAGTTATTAGCTATTTACGCGGGTTATTACACATATGTAGTAAGCAGGGATCCAATTTTGTATGTACACGATGTAAAAAGCTGGCGTTGGCTACAAGCGCAAGCTACTTACTCAGGCTACATGCGCATGTTAATCATATGAGTTACCGAATCGGGTGGCTCGCGCGAATCGTTTACACGATGCATACAATCCGCGCAAGTGCATTAACTCGCGCATGGCATCCGCGTCATGTACAAGTGCTATATATTCTTAGTTACGTTTTTTACTATCACTGTGTATGTGTATAGGAAGGGAAAGCTTCGTATACGATTCCATGTGGTTTTTATTGATTACATTTCATCATATTTCTAAAAAACTGCAGAAAATTATGTAAACAGATGTTCTGCTTTTCAATGCCTTTTGTGACAGTTGAGTTGCCCATTTAACGGTATCCACCTTATAGACAAGGCTATGTTACCTATGTCCACATAAACAAAATAACACTCGAAATAACGCAGGAAAGCAATATCCGCTGCTTACCCTAAGGATAGGGAACAAGTCATGGCTATTCTGGAGGGTATCGATTATCACCAGCACTAGGTCAGTTTTAATAGGGAACACCTAACAGGAGCCTGCCGCCTACATTATAAATAATACTATGCCTCGATGCGACAGAGCATGCTACACACGAGACATGGTTAGAGAAGTTGTGGTCGCACATCCAAATTTATATTGCACAATTGGGCACTTCACTTATACTGTGAATTACTTTTTAACCAACTTCAAAAAAAGGAGGAGGTTCTCAATTCAACCGTATCTTTTTTTTATGTGTGTTACCTCATAATTTTTTTCTAGAAGAACCGATTTTGATGATTCTTTTTTATTCGAAAGCTGGTGCTTTGCATTGCATTTGGTCCCATTAAATTTTGATCAAGATCTGACCATTTCTGACCATTCGTTCTCGAGTTATCCTTAATAATGCGTATTTGGCTACATTGATGATGTTCTCATTTTTGGCAAGAATAAAATAAACAACTGTATAGGATGGTTTGGAAGCCCTTCGTAGCGTTTCGAGGTAGCCCTATTCTAATTTGGTGATGTTCTGATGAAGATCTTCGGTTTTATACAACGGAATTCTTGAATAAATGACAGCAAATATGCCGTGATTGCTACAATTACATACATATAATAATAATAATATAATAGTCTATCACATACACACAACATCATCTAGCCCAAACTAAGCAGAGCTTGTACTATGAGTACTGGACATTATATACATATATACTTTTTTTTTGTAAATGCATACATTTTATATTATTATGTATGTGTATTGATTACACAATTCCAAATTGGTTATTGATAACATTTAATAATATGAAGTTACGTGCAACTGTTAAACTCAACAAGATATACATAGGTACACAAAAAAGTAACAAAATTATTTCTATAATACAACTTTTAATATGACGCTGAAGCCATTAGGCACCAGAACCCCGGAATAAAACATATCATTTCAACCGTATTTGGAATTACCATGAGATGCACTATGGCCAAAAATGATTTAAACGGTATACCGGTTAACATTTTTCACGTAAGCCCGCATTTTCGAAAGCCTATATTTGCGCTCTTCACAAGTCTCTTTTGAAAAAGGTAAGATTAAGGTAGATTTCCTATTTTGAGAGAGGCGTTTCTCCCTTTCTTCGCTTGTCTCACTTAAACGGCGCTTGTCTCATATTATTATGAGCAGCGCGATTAGTAGGTGTACCCATATTCAGACAAATAAAATCAGTTATCGAACTTCAGATTCACTAAAAACAGAAATATGAACAAAATTTTATCAAAAAAGAAAACCGACTTCAAAAATGAATATTCTGAAACAAATAATTGCGTATTCTTATGAATAATTAAATTATTGTTATTTTGGGAGTCGGTGTCGGTGGAATATAATTATGTAGTTATAATGTAATTTATTTTAATGAACGCCATTATTTATTATCTAGTTTGAATTGGTATTTTAAACACCTTGTCATGATGGTACACAAACACAAAATTACAAAACACATGCATAAAATAACGACATAACACAGAGTGTTAATAAATTATTCTGAGTTTAGTGCGTTTAAACTTACAGTGTCTGTTTTAATTTGAAAATGTTTAAATAATAGACAGGGTTTTCAATGGAAACCTATTTAAAGAAATTTATACCAAAACGGTAGACTATCAGGTTAATGACAAAACATAGTTCAATCGCTTACTTAGGAATTATTTTTGCTGACAATGACATACTAATTTCCATTTTACGCAAGAGATATGAGTGCTGTATATTATTTCTTAGAACACTAATGATTAATAGGTATATTTATTATTTAGACTAAAATGGCTTTTCTGATAGACATGATTGCTGTTTGCATAACGGTGGTTTTGAACATGTCTTCGGTACATGTATAGATCGGGATCCTCGTTTATACCTAAGATAGTTTTCAACTGGAGTAGTGTTATCCAGAATCATTGAAATTAGGGATAGTTGAAGGACTGGCATCAATTAACTTAGGTACCATAACTAAATTGCGGTATTCCAAAATTATTTGTTAGTTCAAGCTCGAAACAGCCGTGACTTGTAAAGCGCACGAAAATGGGTTACTCAACTACTAGGTTGTGTTGGATCAGTCGGCTTCGTTCCAGAGACAAATCCACCGCGCTTGGTGTTACGAGTTTGAATTCCAATCGGAAGAAAAAAATTGTGTTATCCACGAATGGTTGTTCCGAGTCTGACTGTTCTCTGTGCCCATTATTTGAATAATTGTAAAGACCAAACTAAAAAAGAGGATCTCAGCCAAACAACCTTAGGTTGTGTTCCTATTAAGACTGCGCCGAACGAAATGTGCCAAAACAGGCGGTCATAGTTAAGTTGATAAAATCAACACTTTTTGTTTAATACAAATATAAAATATACATGTACCATAACAATGAATGTGTTTAAAATGGCTCCGTGTAAAAAACTTAAAATAATTAATATTATCGCCTACAAAATTACGTAAATTTGCAAAAGCGTAAGCTCGTGTTACGTGAATTTTAGATTATAACAGTAGAAATCTATCCTATTTTACAGCTTAAACGAAACATAAATAGTTATATTACAATTTGTCCGTCCCAAATATTTAAGTTATTGGTTGACAATAAAGATACATATTTATCAAAAAAGCACTTCAAATTCTCCATACAATTTAACTATGGCTGCTGCGCGGCGATTTGATTATCGAGCTCTGTCATTCAGTCCAACCGCGTCTTACGCTCGGCGCAGTCTTAAGTAGAGTATTTAGTCACTTAAAATAGATATTGTAAATAAATATGCAAGTATATTAAAAAAAACTGGTAGAGTAATGAGTGTTTTCTTCAGGTGCAAGAAAATAACATTATCAGAACATTAGGAGCGAGAGTTTTCCGTTTCCGCACGACGCGATACATGATTTCCGCAATAGAAAGCTAGTTGAAATTTATTTTACTACATTCTAGCTAATATGGTTGAAAAAGGTTTTTTTGAAAAGATTAAAGACTTTCTGGGCTAAGACTAGGTTATGTATGTATGTATTTTATGTGGGGGCCAGTCAGTGCAGACCGGTGACACTTCGACCCAGTGGGATCTTTTGTGTCGACACTCTCCCAATAACGACTAGGTTAAGTAGTATTTTTTAAAGTGGTTATTTGTATGTTATTTACGCATCACTCTCCGCGGGCAAAGGCGAGCGGAGAAGATATGTCTTACCCAGGAAAGATAGCAAGTCCCGCGTCCTACCGACTAAACCTTAAATAATGGGTGCGTTGCTGAAACTGAAACTACTTCAGCGACCCATCTAGCATTGTTCCATGCATGCTTACTTACTGCTTTGAATGGACCAAGAGTTTTTAGTAACTAGACTTCTCTTCCGGGAACCAGTCGTGCAATAATCTACATACAAATTTTCACGCCCATATCTTCGAAAGGGTAGGCAGAGATGTATAACACCTACATTTCACCAACCATGTTTTTAGTTGCCACGTTTTAGGGAGCGAGCACCGTATATCGAGCATAATTCTAGATTCCGTACTGGTACTGACAATTTTCTGACAGAAACCCTAATAACTCGGTCTGATTCGGGAATCGAACCCAAGACTCCATGCAGAGCAGTCTCATATGCTACCGAGGCAGCGTGAAATTATCTAAAAGCAAAATTTTCTGCGATTTATATAGTATTCATTTACCATATTCTTGCAAATAAATATACAGATTCTGATCTAATAACTAGCAAATCTAAAATACTTACTTCACTTGATTTTAAAGCTTATCTTCCGTTTATAATGATGCTTGAAGTTCACTGCACCTGTTGACAAAACAAAAAACGTTACGTTACAGCACATACATAATTATATTATATAACTGTTATTTGCAAAGTCATTAGCGTTTTTATAAAAAGAAGCTGACATTCTTTTCATTTTTCAAGCTACCTTCATGCCATCATATTGTCTTACGTTTACGCGAATTTCATACATTGAAATTAAACTTATACAGATTTTATCGCGTTGTTAATTGAATATATACAAATGTATAACAGACTTAGGATTCAATATGGGCACGTTTGGGAATTTTGTATATCAATACCTAATGGCACCTGGAGTATGGAATTGCGCCCGGTAAATAGGTTTGCGTGTTACGTGGTTCTTAAACAGATATCAAAATGATCTCTGCCTATCCGTGTGGTGAAAGAGCCATGAGACTATGCATGTATTATAAATAATTACCGGCATTAAAAACCGTCGCTCGGTCCGAACAAAATTTTTTTTCTGGAATTCGATCACTGTGCCATCGAATACTGAATACAATTGGGAATCGTAACTATCCAGAGACACCCACTCGAAACACATTAAAAATAATAAGTCGTTCCAGCCGTTTAATAGGAATTCAGTGACATTCAAACTTACACAAGAATTAAACATATAAAGATAAGTCCAGGATAATGAATGATTTGACTGAACATTACATATATGCATGTAAACTTGGCACTGACTATGGTCGCTACGTGATAATTATATTAAAAAGCGAATACTTTTAATTGTTATTATAATTTGTTGTACAGTATTGAATGCAAGGAAGCATTGCAATACTTCCGACTGTCCTTAATACCGTGGTGTTGCTTGTGTTTTAATAAGCACATACACAAATGTGTATAATTTATTCAAATGGTTAACTCAAATTATTGAAACTATATTATTAATTTATACCTCGAATGTCATATAACAAAAATCCTAATCCTAAGTAATATTATAAATGCGAATGTAGGTTTGTCACGCCTTAAATGCTTGACCGATCATCATGAAATTTTGCACACACGTTGTCAGAGATACAAAATAGGACATAGACTACTTAACATCCAGAAAAAAAGTTCTGTTCCTGAGTTCTTAGCGAATTCGGGTTCGCTTCGTTCTTAAATTATACGTGAATTAGTGGTCATCCATATATCTTTTAAACCCCTGGTATATAATAGCTAGGCTGCAGTCACACACTGTAGTTGCCAAGAGCCTTTACAACTATAACCGTTTTTGTCTTGCAATTAAAATATATTTGAGTGAAAGTACGAGTAGAATGCCATATTGTGTTAGCACAGCTATGTATGAGAATATTATAATTAGCACTAACTGTTATAATAACTTTCATAAATGAGAAAAGTTTGGGTAACTGAGTTCTTTTTGTGAAGTTTTAACACCACCACATTTTTTTATTTCGATCTGTCACTTACCTTGTTATTGGTAATTGATAATAACAATATTATAATAATGTATTCTAGACAGAATTTGAGTCACGGTGAATAAATAATGTTAGACAAGTGTGTGCGCAAACTAAAGTGCACTCTCTATTTCCTAATTGTTCTCTGTATAATCCGATCGGACGGCATTCTGATGCGACAGGAGCGAGATTAGCCTCAGGGCCTTCGGTTTCATATGTTGGTCGGGCCTTGGGTATATACCCCTAATTTCTTGACTCTGATTTTGTTATAGATAATGTTTTGGCAGAAATCCAAAAAGCTTCTTGTTAGCCTCTTCTGGTGTTTGAACTCAGAACCTTTAGATCCGCAGCCGTGTACCGTAGCTACTAGATTAACGAAGCATTTAGATTTAGAAGTGTAGTTTGACCTAAGAGGTCATATATTTAATTGTGAACTACACGCAAACTCGTGCGAACATTCTAAAAGTATAAGTTTACCGTGAAACAGGAAAACTTCATTGACACCTGCTTTGTTAGATAAAGGTGTTATTACTATATCAATATAATATGTAAATAGCATAATTGTTCTGCTAATACATAAAAGTAATATTATATTGCCGATTCACACATTAAATTTACCAATGTCAAGTTTATTAACGACTAGCCCGGGGTACGCTGTGAAGTTAATTTTTCTTTAAGTAGATACATGTAAGTCTATAATGACTGCTAAACCTGGTACATAAATAAGCTGTAAAATACTGAAATAATTTTGAGATTCTCCAAGGTGGAGCCTATAAGAAGATAGCTCTCATAGGCTAAATTTTGTAAACTTACTAACCTCTGTGACGCTTTTAAGTGTTACTTTGTTACCAAAATGAATAAATAATATTAGAATTTGATAAATAAAATATGAACGTAGCTGATAAACAAACAAAACAAGGAACAATACTCTTAACTATGAATACCAAAAAGAAGCAAACCACAGCTAGACATCATGATACTTTGAGCTCATTCTGCGTAAGTATAAACACCAATGATTAAATTATAATAATAATAATATTCTATCACATACACACAACACCATCTGGCCCAAACTAAGCAGAGCTTGTACTATGGGTACTAGACAATGGATAAACATACATATACTTTTTTTTTTGTAAATACATACATATTATACATAGAAACACCCAGACCAAGACAAACATCCATGTTCATGCACACAAATGTTTGACTTGTGCGGGAATCGAACCCATTATGTTCGGGTACTTTGAAATAACTATACTGGAACATTGAGACAACTACCATCTTAGTCTCCCCGTGACCATGGCTGCTGAAAAGCAACCGAAACGTCGGGGAAAGTGTTAACTTAAATATAAATAGTTTTAATAATAATTTAATCAGCTTGAAATTAGAAATGTTTAATAGTAGTAGTAGTGGTGTAACAGTTTTCAAAATTATGTATTGTCAAATAAACAACGCGATAAAATCAGTATATAGTAGTTTAATTTCAATGAATAATATTCGCGTAAACAGAACACAATAACCTGATGGCAAACAAAAGTACAGCCTTGTGAACGATTGCATCACGAGTGGTATCATTATTGCGTTGCCCAGTATGCCAGAAATGAGCCATATTTATATTTTGCGAACGTCAAGAGGTAAGAGTGCCAGAAGCACCGGTCTTGATGACAGCGCTCCCATAGGAAGTACTGTAGACCCTATTCTACACAGGCACAGAACACAAGGTTATTTCGCTCCTGCCTTATCGTTGATCTCCTAACAAATTGCTAATGTTCAGCCAATGCGTAACGAATCTATAAGGTAAACAAGAAATTCTTTCCTTAGCTATAATTTACTTTTGCAATAAAAATACAATTGTTTCTTACGTCACCTATTGTTTCATTCCATTGCTTGAATAAGTCACTTCGAACGTAGCCTATACATATAAAAATGTAAACAGTCATTATTATGGACGATAAGAAATTGACCAAGAAAGCAGCTATATAAGACGAATCTTAATAAAATCGGTAGGAGACCTAGAGATTGTATTTATTTCAGTTGATTTGCTTAATTATAACACAACTGCCGCACTTGGAACTTTCCTGCTTCACGGGAGAATTTAAAAACATTCAAACAGTGGACACAAAGGATACCCAGATTCGGCACAGCTATTTGTAGATCACACACATTTTTGTTTCGTGACCCCATCGAACCCACAACACTCGGCGCGGTCGTAGAGGCGAGGCTACCACTAAAACCACTACGCCATTCGTGCAAGGCTAAAGTAAAATACGCTAAACCGACGACCGAGCATGAATAACACGGTGAGAGCGACGGAAGCAAAAGAGATATACCTACCAGGATTATAGTGAGTGGGCATTTTAGCGTACCCATCCAAGTAGGAGCCGTGCTTCTCAGATTACACACAGTACGATTCACGTGTGACTGGTTAAGTTTTAAAATAAGAGAAGCTAGGGTGATGTTTTCATAGTTCCAGACGTGATATCGATCTAGCTCTTTCATAATTCGTCAATTTCTTTTGCATATCATGGATAATCGCCTCGATGGCGTAGTGGTTAGTGTATCCGACTGCCATGCCTGAGGTCACGGGTTTAATTCCCGCACAAGTCAAACATTTGTGTGCATGAACATGGATGTTTGTCTTGGTCTGGGTGTTTCTATGTATAATATGTATGTATATACAAAAAAAAAAGTATATATGTATGTTTATCTATAGTCTAGTACCCATAGTACAAGCTCTGCTTAGTTTCGGGTAGATGGTGTTGTGTGTATATGATAAAATATTATTCTCTATATTACTCTTTTTTTTCTAATAATTACATTTTTAAATATAAGTATAAAACTATACATATTTAAAAATATATAAACTGAGATGACCCACCGACAACGGGAACAGGGTCCAAGCTGCCGGTGGTTAAGGCTCCAGAGAGAGGAATCTCCTCACAATACGCGCCGTGTCGAGTAGTACTGCCTTTTGCATCAAGGACTTGATCCAGCCATCTAACGCGAGCCTCTACAGGTGGTGGTCGAGGCTCTTAGGTATTAAACCATTGACTGTAATGATTATCGGCACAATGATCGCCGAGTCCACACGCCACATGTCGACATTCTCGTGAGCTAGGTCCAAGTATTTCAACTCTTTTTGATAGAATATTATTATTATTATTATGTCACCAAAGCAAACTATAATGAGCGATTTAAAAAAACTATCACGCATTTAGGAAGGTAAGCTCGGCTTTTCAGTTTATCTAAAATTTACTACTAATACCGCTTGTTGTTATTAGCGGTGATATACGATATATTTGTAATCGTGAGCCGAATCTGGATAAGATTGCTATGGCATCGTGAAGAGTGGCACAAGCAAGACCTATATCCAGCAATAGGCAAAGTTGGCTAAGGGTAATAGGATGATCTTATCTGTATATACATTTAAAAATATTTCTATTTATAAACTGTCCCACTGTTGGACACAACTGTTGGGCTTTTTTTCAATAGAAAATACCTCCAGGTAAAAGCTTAGGTCCTAGAATACACACATAACTCTGAAAAATCAGAGGCATGCCTTGGGATCTTGCTTGTAAACTCTACGTGGCATTCTAACGGTCTGCCACTATGCTATCGTTGCTTATCGATTTTAGTATAGGAAACAATTAATATATCCGATACGCGTGTTATACTAAGCATCCTCAAGTCGACTTGGCAACGATTGAAACTCAATCGTGCCAAGTAGTCTTGTGAATTGATTTCCTTACTACCACCAATGCCTAATTCAAAACATTCCAATGAGTTTGCTGGCACGATTCTTGATACCATTTAATGTCAAACAAATTTACAGCCCATCTGATGCTAAGTAATTACCGTGGCTGATATTTAAGCAAGAATACGATCGGTCGGTATCTAATGCGCGTGTCATCGAACCCCTAAAGTAAAGTACCTTAGTACTTAAGTCCACCTGGGTAGAGCATAATTCCGTATAAACGTTGCAAGTATAAAAAGCAAATAGGTAATTATCGTCCGCTTTAACGGCAAAGGAAAACATCGTGAGGAAACCTCTACGACACATGTCTGAGAAATCTCCATAATAATCCCAAAGATATACAATCGAACTAGGCTAATCGGCGTTTGACCAGAGTAGACTATACCTTACCTCTTCTTACACTGACAAGATGCTCTTGTCAGAACATTTTATACAGGGCTAAAAATTATTATAAAATAATAGTAAGCTAAAGCTGGACTAGATCATTGACACTGAATCATACGCCAACGGAATTTCCTTAACAATCTGCTTCAAACTCAACCATCAATCAAACAGCACTAAAGCATCAAAGACATCGTGTCATCATGTCAACAGACCCACCCAACCAAACGACATCTTACACCAATCTCTTGGCCAACATCCATCCACCATTAAGTTTTTTGCATAAGAACCGAACAGCATACACACACATATCCGCAGTTTATTCCAAGGGCGTATTACAGTACGCGACGTGACCTGCATTCGACTGACCAAGGTTAATTTCACTGGATAGTACTGTTCTGAATATTTTGTGGCCGCTCGGTTTAATGACACTTCCATGAGCCACGTCGCATGCATAATTTGATCACAGGTAACAATAGCCGTTGGTAACTATAAACCAAGAGTATTTATTTTTTGTTGGTACCACGATGTAAGTTTGCATAGAATTGTGAGGTCTCGGGTTAGTTTTTATGTTAATAGCATATTTCTTTCTCAAATCATGAGGTTCCTGGCTCAATTCTCGAGTCAGGCGAAGTGTTGAGAAGTTCTCAGTAGCAGTACGGAGCCAAGAAGGCAATAAAATGATTTTTAATAGTTAACTACCGGACCACGAGGTAGGGGGAATATTTACATAACACCTGGGTGTTCTTGGAGTCGTGTTGTTTGGGACTTAGGACGATTCAACACAAGGTACACCCTCACAACTATTTGTGGATCACACAGTTTTTACACTTAGCGCAGCGGCAGTGGCAATAGTCTCACAATAGTATGTAGAAATTTGTATTGTTATATATCATTTAAAAGCTTTCAAATGAGACTCCACCGACTGTTTTATTATATGCAAATTAGGAAACCGAGACATCAGTCCCTCGGTACCATTACAATATTGGTCGCAACGTGGCAGCGGTCAAGGTTTTGATGGGTGATCGCTTACATAGTAAGTGATAAAATAAGACTTAAGTTTGTCTTACGTTTACACGAATGTTACACATTGAAATTAAAGTACTTTAAACGAAGTTTATGGTGGTTTATTTGAATTTGCAACGGGTACTTTTTTATTATTTAAGAGAATTATTTATATATATTTTCGTTTGCTTTTCAGTAACCATTCGGAAAATAAAATAGTTTTTAATTAATGGCTGAGGCAACCTCTTATCTGCCTCTGTGCCTACTTTGATCTATAAGAAGAAGTTAGTACTGCAACGGAGTCTGGAAATGTGCCCGTTAATGCACATTTGCAAGCTTCATGCTCCTACTATTTAGCTATAGGCTCTTCCTCTCTATTACGTGACACTTAAAACATTTACTTATCTGCCTACTCTCTCGCACATGTACAGGCTTAATTTAATATATGAATTAATGTTTGGATTAACGATATACAAAATACAATCTGCGATTACCGTGAAATATTTTTGTTAACTGTCTGTTGTAAAGTTAACTTTATCCATTTTTGTAACTAGTTTACTGAATAGATCGTTAGTTTATCAGATTCTGATATTAAATATATGTGTATATAAAAATAAAAATAAAAAAAATTGTTTCGAAATTCTTTAATTGAAATAATTTTGATACGTTTTTTAATGGTTCTATATTTTTTGGATGAACTCGGTTGTTGCAAATTCGCATAATACATCAGGAACACATGGTTTGGAGTTTAATATAAACTAGAAACATTACAGATTTTCTAGACGTACACTAAGCTTTACACTTATTTTTAATCTGACTGCCTCGTTGGAGCAGCGGTTGTGAAGGCGTTTGCTGTGCATAAAGTCATGGCTGCCCGAGTCCGGCAATATGGCTTTTTTTGGCAACAATTTCTCAATAGCACCACGGAATATGGAACTATGGCCGACGATTAATTTATGTGCGATTTAAAACTGTATTTGTCAAAGTGTTGTGGTAATATATGTACCTCGGCCTACCTCTTCACGACACGGCTTTGTTTATTAATTTAAACAAATTACGGTAAAAACAGTTTAACGTTTGCAGGAGCACAACTATATAATGCACTTCCAAATGACGTGAAAGAGGCGACTACGCTTAACATCTTAAACAAAAAGCTTCGCGATCATATTATATTTAAAAAAAATAAAATTTATAGCTTCTAACTTAGACCGCTCGATTGGCAATCTCACTTTTATTATTTGCAGCGAACTCGCAACCACACGCCCGGGTTATTTATTTCCAAATACCTTCATCGGAATTTTTATTAATGTAAATTTACTTTAAAGTCTATTATGTTCTCATGTAAGTGACATGTATGTGTTTTATTGAGAAATAAAGATCTTTAAACCGAATTTGTGTAGTTTAAGGTATCATTTTTAGTGCTAAGAATACTGCCATATTTTATTTCCGTTCACTGATTGTTATACAGCAAGCACACCATAGAGAACGAAACCATATCGCTCTAGCTTTCTTCTAAAGATGAGACTTTTGTGATATTGTATGTAATCTAAGTGTGGCAAGTACACAGGCGGTAGAAATACGACTCATATTATATTGTCGAACTTTTGACCAATTACCGTCATATTCAGGACCGGCTTGAAACCTTGAAAGCTCTGGTCAAAGAAGATGTAGGCTACGAAAAATGTTTAAGCCTAATGAAAAAAATAATATAGCTCTTGCACTCATTTCAGTAAAATTACATGGGCCCTTTACTGTGGAGGCCTGTGACTGAGGATTCCCCCTAAATGCGGCCTTCGTCCTGTATTGTCTATGTTATTGTCAGTGATAGGTGCGCTCAGCGCCATCCGTCACTTGTCATCAATATTATAATTACGTTTGTGTCTAGTAGAAGCGCGACGCGCATTCTTTTATGCTCTTTGAAGTTAGTTGTGTAAGACATTTAACACGTTTTTTTTTAATATTGCTAATGGTGTTGTAATGATCCGAGCCAGGAATGTTTACTTAAGATCCGGTCTTTAACTTATAAAAGTAGAATCATGGTCCAGTTTCTGAATCAAGTACCCACCAGTGAAATGCTATGACCATGTGACGTCACCTGTTGCGAAAAAATACATTAAAACATTGTTCTCCTTAGAAACCTAGAATCACTACATATTATAAAACAAAGGCCCCACCGCGTTTGTCTGTTTGTTCAAGATAAACTCAAAAACTACTTAACAGATTTTCATGTGATATATTATAGGCAGAGTGATCCATGACGAAGTTTTTGATGTATAATTTGTTAAGGTATTGTACTACTCGTGCGAAGCAGTAATGTAAATATACAGCTAGGTATCCTTGTGCGGATTAAACAATATGTTTAATTTACGATTTCTTATTCTATAACACGTTTCTAAGAATTATTCTTTTCGTTTTGTTATTGTGTGGGGTCGTATTGAGACAATCGACTAAGTTTAGAATTCTTTACCTATGCGTGTGTTGAGGCAGAGAGAGGAAGCACATAGACATGGGATCCAACTTATTAGATCAGTAGTCCCTGCCACCCCATAAGAACATAGTGTCACTTATAAGCTTTTTATTTCGTCCACGACCTCTGAGTAATCTATTATCAATAGATATATTTTTATTACACATCCTAAATACTAACTAATATTTACGCTTTTAAGCCTTAATTTTCTTTCATTTAGAAATAAGTATCTACTATTCCCGAAGGATAGAAATTTATTGAAAATACGTAGATTCGTAAAGCCGCGGGCAAATCCTAGTTCTTTATAATATTAAAAGTTTGTGAAGATGCTTTTTTTATACTGCCAAGATGGCAAACAAGCATACGGCTCACCTGATGCCGCCTGCAACACCAGAGGCAACACTTGCGTGTTGCCGACCTTTTAGGAAAGTGGGAAGGAGAAGGAACGGGAAGGGGGAAAGAGAGTGATTGGGTCTCCGGCACTCTCACTCACCGAACAAAACACAATAGTAGGCATACTACTATTTCACGTTGATGTTCTGTGAGAGGGTAGTCCTTCCCCAGTCGAGCCGGCCCATTCATGCTGAAATCAGCGAGGAAGCTTAGATGATTGTTAGTCAATCACGTGTAAAGCCTTAAACGGAATTGGATAATACTGGTCACACAGATAGACCATATTCTGGCAAGTACTCTATGTGTGACTATCAGTACTTTTATCTCCATAGTCTCTATGGGTTTCTCAAGAAAGAGACACACAAAAACAAACAGAAACGAATCCTAACTAATATTATAAATGCGAATGAGAGTTTGTTTGTTATGCTTTCACGCTTAACTACTTAATCAATCATCATAAATTATTGCATACGCGTTGTCAGGAATACAAGAAAGGACAAGGTACCTTTCATCCAGAAAAATAACTGTTACTAACCTGACCTAACCTACATTTACGCGAACCAAACCGCGCGCATAATCTCGTATAGACTAAGAACAGCCTCTTTGAGCTCATGAGAATATTCATTAGGTTTTGCCATGAAGTCACGGCGTCCCATGATAGGATATCTATATGTCAAGCTGTATAATAATAGATTATGACATATATGTACATGTTGGCATTAGTATATAATTCACTTGTAACGATGTAGGGAATCCCGACATGCCAAAAAGCTACGTGGGAATTAGGCGTGGTTATATTTGATAGTCGTAAAGATGCATAGTCTCACGTTTGGTTTCTTGGTAGAGACATGAATTACAACTTGTTATACATCTTATATGTACTAAAACGAAGAATGGTCTGAACTTTACTTGTGTTATAACTTAGCCTAAAAGAAAAACACAAATATTTAAGCTCGCCTATTATAATACGTTAATATGGGCGAGCCTAAATATTGTGTACTTTTTTTTGATAGAGACTACTCCCTCACTTGACTTAGTTTGTGTCCCGGGGGATTTTACAAATATTCAAACAACGGACAAAAAGAAGACCCAGTCTCGAAACAATTATTTGTGCATCACACAAATGCTTGTTCCGTGTGAGATTTGAACCAATAACTCTCGGCGTCGTGGCAGTGAAGAGGCAGCCGCTTAACTATTACACCATGTGTGCAGTCAAGTCATAGTAACTTTGAATATTAGATTCCTTCATGTTCAGCTCAATATTTTTGCTCACACCTTCACATTACGCATTTACCACTGAAATGATTGTAGGCCTATCGATTACGTAGGTCGCTGATGTAGTTTCAGTTTCGGCGACCCACCCACCATACAAAACAGCGAGTTGGAACACCGTGGTGATTTTCGTCGGAAGGCCCGAAGTCTCGGAAGTGCCTGACATAACCCTCTCGCCTCCCCGAGGTGGTAGTCATCAGGAGAATATCCCCACTTTAAAAAAAGGGTCTATCGGTTCTGTGACCTAGTATTCATATGCATTTAACGCAGTAAACTGTTAAATGATTTCGTAATTTTGTGATACAGCGTGGGCAAAACAGGCTTTTATCGCATTATTTATTTTAATAACACTATTATTACATAATTTTGAAACTATTAAACTGCTACTGGTAAACTTTATTAATATTTAAGCAATTTTTACTACTATTTGAGTAACGGGGAGTCTCACCGTGACTACGGCTGCTGAAAAGTACCTGAAACGTCGAGGATAGTGTGAGAACTTAAATCTAAATTGTTTAATAATTAAAATATAGTAGTAGATTAATAAATTTAAATTATATCATTTTAATGTATAACGTTCGCATACACGTAAGACAATATTAAGTCTCTACTATTCTGTCGTCGCAAAGTAAAAGACGGCGCCCAAAAAAAAGAGAAAATACTGGCTGATGAGTAGATCTTTGAATACGTCTTTTTCCCTTATGACGGCAGTATTAGTAATCTGGCTACTAGGTGAGTAGCCAAAGTAGTATTTAAAAATAAACTGATTGATATTAAAAACATCACTCATACAATCAACAAAGATGTATCACGTACCCATTGTTCTGAACTTATTAGTCATCATCTGAACGTTTAGTTGCCTTTTCGCGGCTGAATTTGTAAGATGGATGTACAATGCATACTAAGTATGGTACTATACCTATTACACGTATACTAGCAGAGCAATTATTGCTGTTTAGCAATGGTTTCTCTATCACTTGCAAAAGTACTAAAGGAATCCTTAGGCACTTTTGTAAGTGGTAAATACTCCTAATATCTACTAGTTTTTCTCTATTCTTCCGCTCTAGGTTGACCGCGTACACCTGTTTATAAGATTCCATACCCAAAAGGTGTCATCGGGAATGCCTATCACTAAGCTCCACTGTCCGTCGCGTCCGTCTATCCGTCAGTGGGCTGTATCTCATGTACCGTAATAGGTAGAGAATTGAAATGTTCACAGAGTGTGTATTGCTATTAACGCTATAACAACAAATAATAAAAATGTAGTTTAGAGAATTTAGAACTCGCCGCCATGCAATTTAATTAAACGGAACGTTGTGTGCCAGTCTTACTCGCACTTGACCGGTTTTATCATAATGTCACGGTACTCAAACAACTTTAAAGGCAACCTAAGGTTTGGCGCAAACCGTACGGCTCAAAAAGATAAGTGGTTATAGTAGTCTATAAAAGTTTAGCAAAAACCATACAGCTTATTATGATAAGCGGTTATTGTGGTCTATTATCGCTTGCAATACCATATGTATCACTCGCGCGTTGCCGACTTTAGGAAAGAAGAACCCAAAGATAGTATAAAAGGAAAGGAATGGCAAAGAAAAGTAAGTAACTATAGGCCACATAGTTAAAAATATTTCTGTGATCTACAGATGCCTGTTCCTTCTAGATGTGCTTAGAGGTTATTGTGTTAAGTTGGGAAGTACTCCACGTGAGAGTGAGCTCTACGTGAGGTTTTGGCCATAATTCACACTGAGCGGAGCGCAAAAACTGTGTTATTAATCCTACATCGGATTTCTGTAATATATAGTACTGTCAGCGACATTTTTCGATAAACAATAACTAGATTTTGAATTTAATTGCTTTATCATTAGAGATCAGATAATCTTATGGATATATAGGTACCTAAAGTTAATTTTCGACTAACATATTATGAAAGCGGCTACCGAGCAAATTATATTAAAATAAAATCCCTGGGTTCCGGGATTGCTTAACTAGTCGGATCTATATTTAATTTACATTCAAGTTTGTGTGTATGTAGGTTGTGGAGAAGAGGGAGGTGTGGTAAATAAATTCGTCCGATTTTAAACTGATTATCCTTTATCTATTACTGTTGTAGAGCGTAGCTCTACAGCAGTAATAGTTAAAGGATAGGTATTTTAATCACAATTTATTTCGAAAAATACTGTTCCAAATTTATGAAATGTATTGCTAATTATGTGGTTGATTGTATTTTCCAATCCAGCTCATTCTTATATATACTAATATTATAAAGAGGAAAGATTAGATTTTTTGTTTGTAAGAATTTTACTCAAGAACTTCTCAACCGATATTAAAGATTCTTTCACCACTGGAAAGCTATATTATCACTAAAGAACCATAGGTTACATGGTATTTAAAAAATAGTACTGTTTTTAACATAATTTAACCTACCTTTATGCGAGCGAAGCCGCGGGCAAAAGCTAGTACACAATAACAATAATACCAAAACTTATACAGCAGTGATATAATATATAAGTATTGGTATTTTAAACACATTTATTCCTATGGAAAAATATATAAAACATTCTCATAAAAAAAATACTGTTCCATATTTATGAAATGTACCTATACTTATTTATGTGGTTGATTGTACTTTCCGAGCTGGCTTATTCTTATTCTAAATAAAGCTCTCCTAACCCTTAAGTATAAAGTTGTGTAAAACTATATTTTCAATCGTATTTTACAAATCCACAGTGAACTTGTACACAAAAATTCGTTTATCGTTCAGTATTCTCGCTTTACATACAGTTAATATTCTCATCGTGTGGTATCTCCGCCGAACATCTGTATGTTTCGTAAAGGAAGTCTGTTTGTTCGTATGTCAGTCACGAGTGTTGTTGCCACTGATTAACTGGTCAGCACTTATTTAAGCCAGGCATACATATTACATGGACTGCAAAATTTTTTTTTTGTGGCTCTCATAGCCAGTTGCTCTCACTGCTCGGTAAACGATTAGCTAGGTTAAGTAACATTAGGTGCGGTCAGTCTATAGATGAGTGACCGCTTAGTGGTATTTCATCTGAGCGTTTCCGTGCTTCGGAGGGCACGTAAAAAGTTGGTCCTGGATGTTGCCAAATTGACAGCAGTCGTTAAGCCATGTCAGAGGCCTACGGGCGGCTTGAACAACTCTTGACAACACACGATATATATAATATCAGCCCTGTATTAAACTGTCCCGCTGCTGGGCACGGACCTCTTCTCATTGTGAGAAGGGTTAGGCCATAGTCCACCACGCTGGCCTAGTGCGGGTTGGCAGACTTCACATATCTTCGAGAACATTATGGATAACTCTCAGACAACACATGTTGTTAGAACAGAATAATATAAAAGACCAAATATGGATCCTGTCGGGCACGGCAAGATAGATAGAACAGAAGAAAGGAGGAACCCACTGGTATAATTTTTATAATATTGCAACAATAATATAATTAAACGGAAATAAGTAATCCAAAATTCTATTCCTCAACTCTTTTGTCTATTGTTTAAATTTATAAAATAAGTAATAATATTAATGTAGGCGTGAATCTATGCATGTATGTAATATTAATTTATTTGGAAGCTACGTTTTAAAATATTACAGGTATATTAAATTAGTTTAAGGTTATAATTTTTCATTTAGGAATTCATTTATGTTATAATAATGTAATAATAATAATAATATAATTAATTTATGTTATAATAGCTTTTATTGAGGAGAAATTGCTTCAATTTATTCATGAAATTGTTGTACCTATGTATGTATTTTCGTTTCTTATGTTACCTGGTAATTTAATCCTCCAAGGGTATGCAGAGGTGTATGACCCAGAGATTTTTGACATCCGCGGCTGCGGACTCACATCCGCAGATGTTTAAATCGATGCGGAAGATCCGCAATTGCGGATGCAGATGTTGATGAAAATTGTTCGTCTTATTTAATAAAAAGTATCTAATATCACCGCCTTCGCAGGTTCAAGCCTGATTGGCAAAGGTTCATAAATTAAACACGTACTACTGAACAACTGATTTCTTTCTTATACCTACGGTATATATTATATCCTACGGTATATCTGGATCCGCATTAACATCTGCATTGATTATTGCGGATGCGGATGCGGATGCTGATGTCCAAATCGATGCGGCAGCTCCGCAATTGCGGATGCGGATGCGAATATTCGCAACATCCCTGGTATGACACCCAAAAATTAAAGTATGCTTTAGGTCCCATGTAATAGAGAGCGAGCATGCCGTATCTACTACTTAGTAGGTACATTTGAAGAGTCCTATTACTGATAGGAAGTTTGGCTATGGCAAATTTTCTATCAGTAAAATCCAACATGGGTGATCCAGGAATGGAATCTAAGACCCCACTCACGATTGCACGTAAAGATAATATTACAGTTAGGAAGCCGTAGACCCTGTGTGATCACGTAGAATTTTCTAACAGTAAAACTCAACATGGTTGATCCAGGAACCGAACCCGAGACCACAGGTGACCAGGCAAAGATATAATCACACTTATGAAACCACAGAAATGAATTAAGCAACGCTATAAAAATAAATGCATATTTTGTAAATTTAAATGTTGCACTCAAACGTGTCGTTGCAGTAAACGCATCGCTCAGACTAAGCGACTTAGAGACCATGAACTCTAACGCGTATTACAAACAATCAAGCTGAGAACTTAATGATGCTTATTTGTGTAAATTATAGAATTTAAAAGAAAACACCTCTACAGATGAATACTGTTTTAAGATATCCTCCCCCCTAATCTAACGATTGGATTCCTCTGAAATTGAATAAAAATCACAATCTCAGTCACAACATCGGCTTGGCGTATGATGCATTTAATAAAAATGATCACTCATGTGTATAATCAAAAAGAACAATGGACAATGAATTAAAAACAATAAATAATTACAGAAGAGACGAGATCGGAGGAATTCAGCACTCCATTATATTAATAGTTTATTTACTTTACAGACGTGTTATATACCGTTCAATGATGTTTATGTTATGGTTTATTTCTTTGCTTTACGTGCATGATTGAGGCATTCTTGTATTGTTTTTATGATATAGATTGTTCATTGTTCATAGATAGACACACGACTCATTTATTTCATTTAATTTAATTTATTTATTTAAGTCAACAATTTCTACGTTGTGTACAGTGTGAATCCTAACTATTATTATGCCTATTAATATTATATATATAATATAAAGTGCGCTTTACTATACCTATACTACTCGACCGAGCATCATGAAATTTCGTATACACGTCTTCAGCGGTACAGAACCTATTCTCTACACCTGAAAACGCACAGCATAAGTTCCAGAATCATCAATCAATCAGAATAAGTTTATCCTATGTCCTAACACAGGATACCTTTCATCCCAAAACAAGTACTGCTTCTAATCTAACCTACATTTATGCAAGCGAAGCCACGGGAAAAATCTAGTATAGAATAATAATAATAGTAGATATAATTAATTATATAAAATGTGAAAATCGGCAATGAATTGCCGTAAATCTTAGAGTTCGAAAAAATGGTTCAAGTAATATGCAAAGGTCAGAGGTCAAAGGGCGTAGTCATTTCAGGATATATCGACTATGCTAAGTCGAATGGCGTTAACCGCGAGTCTCTAGCTCTTACGATTCTTGAGTTGAAAGTTGTATAACAGACAGACGGACGGACGGACAAAGCTGTTGTATAAGAGTTTTTTTGAACTCTAAAAACAACATTACAAGTCAGATAACAAATTGAATCAGGATTAAAATAATTAATTGAGCTATAAATAAAAATCAAAATTGTTTTTATACAAATGTGTTGAAACAATATCGACCTACTAACATAAAGACACATCTCAGAATACCACTCGTTACACTAACTGAACCTACTCCTAATACAAACATTTGGCTTAACAAGAATACTAAAAAGGCAGTAGGACTACCGCGCAGAAATTTCACAGAAGATCTCGGAGCACCTGATTTCTTTAATAGGTTACTTGTGATATGGCTATATAGACTTCTAGTGTCTGAGCCGTGCAAGCTAAGTACTAAGCGCCGCTCAGAGCAAAAAAAATTACATGTGCGAAATATGAAAATGTTTTCGGTAGAGCCTAGTAGACTACCCCTTACAGAATATCGACGTGAAATAGCAATATTCCTACTGTTGTGTTTTGTTCGGTGAGTGAGAGTACCGGAGGCCCAATCACCCTCTTTCCCCCTTCTAGCTCCTTCTCCTTCCCACTTCCTTTCCTAAAGGGTCGGCAACGCGCGAGTGATGGCTCTGGTGTAGCAGGCGTCCATAGGCTACAGTGACCACTTACCATCAGGTGGGCCGTAAGCTTGTTTGCCACATTAGTCGAATAAAAAAATACCTACTTGGCAAAATATGGGTGTAATACTTCCCTTTCAGGTATATATAGGCGTTTAATAATGTCTACTAGATTATTCCAGCGGCTTCACTCCTGTAAATGTAGGTTATGTCAATTTTCTATCCTTCGGGAACAGTGTTTTATTTCTGCATGAAAGGTACCTTATGGCCTTTTCTGAACCCCTGACAACATGTATGCGAAATTTCATAACGATCGATTCAAATTCAAAATTCATAAATTCAAATTCAAATTCAAAATAAATTTATTCAGGTTAGGTTACAAGGTAACACTTATGAATGTCAAAGAGACAATTTTTTTTCTGTGAATTTACATTTACTGCCACGTTCAGCAAAGCAAGGGTGTAGGGCTCATGAGAAGAACGGGCAAGGAACAACAACAAACTCACATACGCATTTATAATGTTTAAGTTAGGATATGGATACACCACGCAAGCAAAGCCATGGACAATGGCTAGCAGGTTTATAAGTATTTTATAATGACCTGAATGTCAACTGAAGTTGAAATTCTACAAGAAAGTTTGCAAAGAAAGTATAATTTGTGGTATACTGACTACTTTGTTTTAATCTTTTTACTTTCCTTCTTGTAGGTTAGACACTTATTATAAGACGAGAAAGTGAAAATTGAAATTTAATTTACTTTCTTATTGTAATTATCATTTTCGAAAACATACAGTATAATTTTATTTAGTTTCGTAAGAATAATTATGTTATTTAATTTCATTGGAGTAAATGATTTTGTTTAATTAAGGATTAAATATAGGATTAAATAATGAAAACCATCACCACGTATGTACTGTATATTGCAAATGTTGTGTACAAATGTAACTGGATGTCAGATTACTCATTGTGTACTATTAAGACTATTATTTGTAATATGTTAATCTGTTATCTGTTTTGTACCTTCTTTTCCCTTAGCCTTTATTATTCCCAAGTCACTTGGGGTCGGCTTTTTCTAGTCTAACCGGATTTGACTGGATATCAGTTTTTACACGGAGCGGCTGCCACCTGACCTCCGCAACCCGAAGGCTAACGATACCCTAAGGCTAGACCAGTGTCAGAATATTAGGGGGAACTGACTTTCCCAATAACGACTGCCATAGATGTTCATGGCAGCCGGGACCGACGGCTTAACGTGCTCTCCGAGGCATCTGTTTTGTACCTACTGAATAAAATAAAATAAACAGTAGGCATAGACCAAGATGTTAATAATAATTGTATCCTCCACGTCGGATTTCGGACACAACGGCCAATCTAGTCTCTGTTAAGATTGATCTGCTCAGAAGATAATATTATAACCGCATAAGTGTTTCCTCCCTAGTCATCATAGTCCGATGGAACAGCAATGCAACGACAGGCAAAAAATCAACGACATCAGGCCCAGAACCAACGGCTCTTCGTGCTCTCTGCAGCGCTATTGATATTTTCTTGTCAGAAAAATCTAATACCGCGGCTTTACCAAAAGGCCTTCTCCCACTCTAGAAATAATACCTACGTCGGGGGGAACTTTACAAACATTCAAATAACGGACACAAAGAACATAGACTTGGCAAAACTATTTTGTTTTTTAAATTACAACTTCAGCGCTAGGAGTGTTTCCTGTGTCGCGGTAACTTAAAATCACACATACAGCAGACAGAAAGAACACCCAGACCCAAAATAACTATTTGTGGATACACAAATGTTTGTCACGTATCATCGAAGACACAACACTCGACGCAGTGGCAGCAACGAGGCAACAACTTAAACCACTGCGAGACGATTTACTACGATTTACTATTTGCTTGGTTAAACTAAGCAATCTTAGTTTCAATATGCAATGGACCAGGTCTAAGTACAGAATGAGCAAGTGGATAAACAAGAACAGCGCATGAATAGACAGTCAACAATATTCTTTTCCAATCTGGTGGTGAGTATTTGAAATTAATTTCGGAATAAATAAAACGGTTATCAAAGGCATAGTTGCGGTGGATCATAAAATTGGCATAACAACGCTAATTATTTTCGACACATTATTTACATGCGCGGGCGGCTCGCAACGCTCTATACATGCACACAAGCAAGTGCCTTAACTTGCGCATGGTATCTGCGTCGTGTACAAGAGACATTATAAAAAAGTAATAAAATGAGATGATGTCACATAAAAATTTACATTTGTCTTTATTTCATATCTTCCGTGCCTCGGAGAGCACGTTAAGCTGTCGGTCCCGACTGCCATGAACATCTATGGCAGTCGTTATTGGGAGAGTGTCGACACAAAAGATCCCACTGGGTCGAAGTGTCGCCGGTCTGCACTGACTGGCCCCCACATAAGATAAGATACTTCATATCTAATAAAAACATTTATTATTTAAATATGTAAAAAAATATTTTAGATTAATATAATACATTTTATTCTAAAATATTTTTTGAAGAAACTCCAAGTCTAGTATACATATATACATACCGAGTATATTATATAGAATACTATATAATATACTCGGTATAATATAATATAGCTGCAGTTCTTATTTGTTTGTACGCGCTCATCCCTGAAACCTCCGGCGGATCAGACGGCATGGAAAATTAATTTGTATTTCATAGCTCAATTTCTAAGGGTGGCTATATACTATATAGCATCACGCTATGAGCCACAGGAACGCAGCAGTAATCACAAACGTGGGTGAAATCGCGGACACATTTATATAAGGCCGTATATTTTCAAACACCTATATATTATGTATGTATATCTGCCTCATAAACGTTATTGCATAATGTAAACATTAAAACCATTTATCATTCATATCAAGCCAGAAATAGAAAGGTTATTATTAAATTAATATTTAAATGTTTATCACTAATACTAATTCAAGATAACCTTAGATGAACAAGGTTAAATAACCGTTCAAGGAGACGATTCGCGCCTTCCGCTTATAATCTGTTCTATATTATTAAGGTCATTGACTGGCCTGGGGCCTTACCAATATCTCTTAAGGCATTGTCATTGCATGCACAAGAGCAAGACAGAGTGTACTATGTAGCGCGCTGTCTCTTTCTCGCGTATGCAATGATGGTAAGGCCCCAGTTGGACCTGTGGTATAAAGTGTAATCTGTTGATTTTGTGTGGTTTCCGGTGATCAAAGAAAGCGATTTAGGGGTTTACTGTCAGGTATATTCTAATTAATAGTATGAAGTTTGTGCTAGGTATACGAGCCGCGTTTATGAAGGGGGATCGCTATCGTCATTGGAGTGTGAAATACTTCTGCCATAGCTATTGGGAATGGGCGTGGAACCTGATCATGATCTCGAGCGATTGGTTCCAAACGTAAGCGCAAAGGGGACCAACAAAGCAGTCTTCAAAAAATTTATAACTGCTGCGGCAACACTGCATTAGCTAAAGCTGCTGTGCGAGAGATCTCGGGTTGATACCCGGATCGAGCGAATAAAAGTGTAGCACAGGGTTTGAAATTGAGCACAAATGAAGAAAATATGCTCACTACCTGTTACGTGGGTCCTTTAAAACACAGCTTGTAAAATTTGAGTGTAATACACTTCCCCAGCCACGGTGCAGGGATATAGGTGAGAGAGGCTGTTTACATAATTATAGTAGTGAGGTAACGAATTTTGGAATATTTTGCGAATATGTTTCTCAAAAATACATATTTTGCTTTAAAAATATGATAATTGTCTTAGGTATATTAGATAAAAATATTAATTTGCTAATGAATTTTAGTAGTGTTTATTTTTTCTAAAAGTAGACGGCGGATTATTTTTTAATAAAAAAACAGACTTAATTATTTGTATTGTTACCAGAGGTCTACAATTCTATTGTTCTTATTTTCCAACCGGAGCCATGAAAAATTATAAAAATGATTTAAATGTTTCTAAATGTACGTTACATTGTATATTTATATTTTATCAGTCGTTATAAAACTTAACAATTACTAATTAAAAGAACCACTTCGTGATATAAAATAAAAAAATGCAAATTAAAAAGCAAAAACATTAATTTTGTAAAAATAAAAAAATAAAGCTACTTTAATTATTTAGCAGAAAATAACAATATTAAAAATTCAAATTCAAATTCAAAAAGTAGATATGTATACCTACTATTCGCATTTGCGAAAATATCTGACAAATATTTGTATACGCAATCGCATTGACGAATTGTTTCCTTGCATCACTAATGTACCTATATGTCCCAGAGATATGATATAAACAGAGATTTGGTCAATTCCCTAAGTGATTCGATCAAATCACGGAGGATGTTAAAATGAAAACACGATTTTATTATTTCCCTAAACAAATCTAGTGATTTGAACAAATACCAGAACCAGTTCCGTGAAATGACATATTTTGTTTTTTTATACTGTAATAGGCTTGCGTTTGATCGTGATCTCACTTGATCTTAAGTGAAAATGCAGTCGACGATAGAGCACGCTTGCCTAGAACATGGTTGAGTAGTTAAGACGTTAACGCGTAATAAACAAACAAACTTACAATCGTATTTATATTATTAGTTAGAATATTATATATTCAATGACTTTACAGGTTATTTAAGTATGTATAATTACAATCATTGTTCACTTGAAGATACATTAGTAACACAAATTTCACTATGAAATGACAAAGCATCTACTTCGGTATGCAGTAAGAGTGGTGTATGATCTTTGAACTAGCACGTTTCTACTGAACGATGTAACGAAGATCTAATGCCGACAGGATGAATTAGTCATAGCAAGATTTTGAATTAAACACCCATGAAAACTACGTTAATTATTACTACAGACTTAAGTCTTTGGCGGCCTTGATGGCGTAGTGGTAAGTGTAATCGACTGCCACGCCTGAGATCGCGGGTTCGTTTCCCGCACAAGTCAAACATTTGTGTGCATGGACACGGATGTTTGTCTTGGTCTGGGTGTTTCTATGTATAACATGTATGTATTTACAAAAAAAAGTATATAATATGTATGTTTATCCATTGTCTAGTACCCATAGTACAAGCTCTGCTTAGTTTGGGCTAGATGGTGTTGTGTATATGTGATAGAATATTAAGCATACATAAATACTAGCTGCCCTGTAAACGAACATATGTATAAATTACTAACTGACCCGCGCAACTTCGTCTGCTTCACATAAGAGAAATTTCCCCGTTTTTGCAACATTTTTCATTGATGCTCCGATCATGTGTACTCTACCGTCGCGCCACTGAGGGAATGGTTCATCTGTGTCATAATTACATGTCGTGCCGCATCTTTCATCATCTCAGCCGAAAGACGTCCACCGCTGAACATAGGCCTCCCCCAAGGTTTTCCACACAAACCGGTCTTGGGCCAAACGCATCCAACCCCTTCCCGCGACCCTTACCAGGTCATCGGTCGCCGCATCTTTACATGGTACATTAAACCATAGCTAGCAAAATGCAGGTGTTTTACACCTATGCCTTCCCCTTTAAGGAAATAGATATGAAACCTATATAATAAGTATGTAGTAAATTTGGCCCTTAATCTATACTAATATTATAAAGCTGAAGATTTTGTTTGTTTGTTTGTTTGGTTGAACGCGCTAATCTCAGGAACTACTGGTTCGAATTGAAAAATTATTTTAGTGCTGGATAGCCTATTTATCAGGGAAGGTTATAGGCTATATAACATCACGCTACGACCCACGGGAGCGGCGCAGTAACTATAAACGCGGGTGAAACCGCGGGCGCATCTAGTATTTTATAATTTAAGTAGCGACCCGCCCTAACTCTAACCTTACCCTAACCTTAACAAATTATACACTTAAACCTTCCTGATGAATCTCTCTGTCTATTAGTGAAACCAGCATGAAAATCTGATTAGTAGTTTTTGAGATTAACGCGAGTAGACAGACAGACGCAGCTGGAGAATTTGTTTTATAATGTAGTGTTGATGTAGGTGTATTTCAATTTGCTTACAATACACATAACTAGATTATTTTATTAAAGTAACATTGGCGTTAGAGTATAAGTGATAAGGAGGTCGATTGCACAAATATGGACGACCTTGGATAACACGAAATTTATACATATAGGTACTCCATTTTTTTTTCTTAATTAGTAAATAAATATGGTGTACTAATAACTAAAGAGTATACATACACATACATACATACATAGCCCTAGTCTTTTTAGTTGTACATCTCTATTTGGTTTAGGTGGCAGCCTCGCGATTGCAACTACGCCGAATTTTATCTTCTCTATCCCACAAGAAACAAAACATTGTGTGATCTACAATGGTTGTTTCGTGTCTAGATCTTCTATATGTCCGTTGTTTGAATGTTTGTAGTCTCCCGCGACACAGGACTATTGTTAAGCTGAAAATGACATGAATTGTTTATTTGCCAAATAGGACAATTAAGAACAATTGATTATACTCGATTATATGAAGGCGCACGCCGACGTATGTTGACGCCTCGATGGCATAGCGGTTAGTGTAACCGACTGCCACACCTGAGGTCGCGGGTTCGATTCCCCCACAAGTCAAACATTTGTGTGCATGAACATGGATGTTTGTCTTGGTCTGGGTGTTTCTATGTATAATATGTATGTATTTACAAAAAAAAAGTATATATGTATGTTTATCCATTGTCTAGTACCCATAGTACAAGCTTTGCTTAGTTTCGGCTAGATGGTGTTGTGTGTATGTGATAGAATATTATTATTATTATTATTATGAAGAACGTGACTATAAATTGTATTGTTATTAATTTAGTTTTGACTTTTAGCGGCAATATATTATATACCTAACTGATAGGTAATGTAAAAGAAGTAAATATCTCAGAAAATACTTTTGAGACTTCTACGCACGATCTATAGTAAGTACCTATATTAGGTATAAAGTTTATTAGTTTGACTTATATATTTTTTTTTTATACAACGAAGTTGGCAAGCAAGCATACGGCCCACCTGATATTAAGTGGTCACCGTAGCCTATAGACGCTTGCAACACCAGAGATATCACTTGCGCGTTGCCAACCCTTTGGGAAAGGAGGAAGTGGGAAGGAGAAGGAGCGGGAAGGGGGAAAGAGGGTCATTGGGCCTCGGGTACTCTCACTCACCAACCGAAACACAACAGTAGGAATACTGCTATTTCACGTCGATATTCTGTGAGAGGGTAGTCCTTACCCGGTCGAGATGGCCCATTCACGCTGCGATCAATATATAATTAATATTCATACAACTTCGCAAAGACAGAGACGCGTGCCTTGGGATCGAATCGAGACTTCCGCGTGGATGTCCAACGGTCTGTTTTAGCCATTAAATAGTATCTAGTAGATTTTACCTCCGGCGTCACTTGGGTCAATGATGATTGTCAATAAATTGCTATCCCTCGAGAAGAGTACATTATTTCTTGATATAAGTTACTCTATATTCTTTTATGAACCCCTGACACCTTTGAATGTGAAATTGTATGACGATCGGTCGAGTAGTTAAAAGCATAACAAAACAAACAAACTCACATTCGCATTCATAATATTAGTTAGGATTATAATTAATACGCACACAACCTCGAAAAGTCAGACGTACTTGCTTTGGGATAGAACTCGATACCTCTGCGTGGACTGTCACTAACATGGCGACAAGTCAACAATAGACAAGACTCGGATGCAAGTTCTGGGAACACGAACGATTTTTTTTCGACTCATTGGGGCAATAAACAAACACACAAAGCGGATCAAGGTTATGAGTTATATTATCGAATCTATTTGGTTCCAATATCCGGAATATTCGTTATCGTGTTTTTTTACAAATTTAACTATTCTGGTTTCCGCGTTCGTAAATCCTTACATGAGATATCAATTATTATGTACACGTTTGACTTAAGTAAATGTATTTGATGCTGGTTTAAACGCTTGTTATATTTTCAATGTCAGAGTACCATCGATCGCCTAGCGGGTAACCTATTGCATCTTTTGACGTAGTAGAGCCTCGCTGATTTCAGCATGAATGGGACGGCTCGACCGGGTACGGACTACCCTCTCACAGAATATCGACGTAAAATAGCAGTATTCCTACTGTTGTATTTCGTTCGGTGAGTGAGAGTGCCGGAGGCCCAATAACCCTCTTTCCCCCTTCCCGCTCCTTCTCCTTCCCACTTCCTCCTTTCCCAAAGGGTTGGCAACGCGCAAGTGATATCTCTGGTGTTGCAAGCGTCTATAGGCTACGGTGATCACTTAATATCAAGTGGGCCGTATGCTTGTTTGCCACCTAAGCAGTAAAAAAAAAACACGTTAAGCTTCTTCCTAAGCAATCTATATAAGATCCTAAGTATTTACTTTTTAATTCCTATTTTTTTTAATCTGTATCGTATAATTCTGGCTCAGCTTATAAATTAACGACTATGTATTCTTTGTTAAACCTTTATTACATTTTGCATATTTACACGCGTTTTCTGGATGGCAGATCAACCTCAAAAATATTTAACAAATGGTCAAATACATGTCAACTGCTGACTAAAAAACAGTCAATCAAATTACTTGACATGGGTTTGATACTGAGACGTCGTTAATTAGTCTTCCAAACTGGGTGTTACTCAATCTGTCATGTTTTTAGATGACATTCGACTTGTTAGTCGAATTTGACATCTATTCAATTAAATTGATACGGTAAAGTACGATACTACGTTAGACTTTGATTAATAGTGTCTGAATATGATGCAAGTCCCGTGCGTCGGAAAGCACGTTAAACAGTGGGTCCCGGCTGTCATAAACATCTATGGCAGTCGTTATTATATATAAAAAAAATAAAAAAATGTGATGTCAGCGCCTTCAAATATCCTGACGATTGATCTAACCATAGAATGATGTTATCCTTCTGGGTAACGGAGGTCAGATGGCAGTCGCTCCGTGTAATAACTGATATTTAACTAAATCTCGTTAGACCAAAAAAAAGCGGATTCTGGCATTAAAGCTGGGATTAATAATACCTAGGAAGAAAAAGAATACGATGCAAGTAATTGGCGCGAGCTACATGCGCAAGCATTAGCGCCAGCAGCAGGCTGCAAAGCGGCGCGGTTGCACCCTCCTGTCAGGATTGAAAATATATAGAAGTATTTCATTTTCTTTCTATGAGAGAAATATATTCAATAAAATCTTCAAAATATAATATGTATTAATATATTATAATAATATAATAACCGCGTGATTTGAGTTTGACATTACATTTATCTACATAATATACATGTTTAATGTGTAGATGCAGATGCACCTCCCTGAAGGTCATCCTGGCGGTGCCGGCGCCCATATGCGCAAGTAAGCCATACGTTCTGACGCGAGTGTCTCGCATCAGTCGCTTACACAATGCATTCTGCCACGGTTTTTGTTGTCTCAATTGCCTCAACTACCGTATTTTATAATAAGATCTATTTTCAAACAAATGAGGATTGGCAACGAATTGCCTTAAATCTTAGAATTCGAAAAAATGGTTCAAGTAATATGCAAAGGTCACGTGATACCACGTGACCTTGAGGTCAAAGGTCATAGTCATTTCGGGGAATATCGACTATGCTGAGTCGAATGGCGTTGACCGCGAGTCTCTAGCTCTTACGGTTCTTGAGTTGAAAGTTGTATAACAGACAGACAGACGGACGGACGAACAAAGCTGTTGTATAAGAGATTTTTCGAACTCTATAAATGGGTGTTATGTAAAGGCTCTCCTCTTTTTATATAATAATAATATCTTTATCTTTTTATATAGATGGCGTGCAGGTTCAAAAGGTCGGTTTGCCACTGTTACTACGCTGGGTAATGTGGGTTCGATCCCTACACGAGATAAAAATGTGTTGGTCCCACAAATATTTTTAATGTTCTTTGTGACCGTTGTTTAAATGTTTATAAAGTCTGCGCGATATAGTAAGTATGCCTAGTGCAGAAATAATATCTCTAAAGAAAAACATAAAGTTATCTGTTTTGAAAGAAGGAGCCTTTTTAAAGGCTTTTTATGATGACAGTGTAGGTACATTTATATTCTTTATAGGTACTTTTAATACTACACTTTACATAATCTGAATAGATACTCAGGTGTTCAATCGCAGTAGATGTATAATCGTTTTGTATTGAAAAAATACAAGGACGCGGCTAATGAATGGAACGACTTCATTACAATCAACGATGATTAACCGGCTGAATTACGAATGTCATGTATGCGGACATAACGCTTCATGAATATTTTATCTGTATATGTTATTTTTACAATTATTCTCTATTATCTATGCCTGTATTCTGAAGTTTGTCCTGTATTTGGGAGTATTCCTATGTCGCGGAGAACTTCACAAATATTCAAACAACGTATACAAGAAACATCCAGACTTAACAACTATTTTTATATCATAAAAACACTTCTATCTGGTTTTCGAAGTTACGTGTGGTATCTATAACGGCGAAGGAAAACATCTTGACAAAACCTGCATGTCCTAGAGTTCCCCATAATGTTCTCAAAGATACATATGTGAAGTCTGCCAACTCGCACTGGGCCTGCGCGTACAGCGTGGTGGACTATGGTTAATCCTTCTCACACTGAAAAGAGGCCCGTGCCCAGCAGAGAGACAGTGTATATATTGGCCTGATATATTATATTGTATTATTGCAGACGCAAGAGCTTTACAAAGTATATAGCTTAGTTTCGCTCTAACACATGTAAAAACAATGCTTTCAGAGATGATGGACGTTATGCTCGATAAACACCAACAGGCTGGCGTATTGCGTGCAAGTTAACAATAGATGACGAAATTTTCATGTGAGGCACCTGTCTATGGTCTTGACGTAGCGAAGTGCGATTATAGGTTAAAAAAATTATTGCTCGCGGCTTCGCCGTTTTGCGATTTATCCTTTTCTGTACCCCTGACAGCGTGTATGCAAAATTTCATAATGATCAGTCGAGTAGTTAAGGCGTGAAAGCGAAATAAACAAACTCACATTTTCATTTAAAATATTATAGTTAGGATGTTTAAATAACTTAAAATGTGTAAGTGATTCGAATTTACAAATTTTACCTTATCTATTTTATTTAAACATAACACTTGCACTAAAATAATTGCTGTATCGCAGAAAACTGCAACCATTGAAACAAAGGATACACAAAACATCTGGACTTGGTACAACTATTTGAGGACCATAGAAATGTATGATTAACTAGCGCATGCAATAGCTCCACCTAAAGCGAGTAACTCACGCATGTAGCCCACGCATATAGTTTACTAACTTCTAGTAAATAATTACATAAAGTTTATATTACGCTGAGAGGTTAAGTAAATTTAATGTTGTCTTATTGCAAACCCGACGTCAGAGATACGATTTACTATATTTGCGTAAATTGTTTAATTCATCTATCGATACACCGGCTTTACTCTCTTCTCTCAGCTTTAACACTTTACATAGATCTCGTAATCCTAACATTTGCAATTCAGGCATATAAAAATAATACATCATTTTATAATCCAATAGTAAAATTGTGCAGAGCATATAATAAAGTAGTATGTGTAAATAAAGAGGTCGAGATTTTTGACATAAAATTCAATAGATATAAAAAGATTGTATCACGGTGCTTAGTTCCGAAGAGTTCCAAGTCTAGTTATAATGTAAAATTACAGATAATATTGTCTTCTGTTTACGCGAATGTTATTCATTGAAATTAAACTACTATATACGGATTTTATCGCGTTATTTATTTTACACTTTATTACCAATAATTAAAATTACAGATATTAAGTAAAAACCTACTTTTTTTTTTTTTTTTTTTTTTTTAACGTGGGGGAATTCTTGATGCATACCCCTCCGCGGGGGCGGGCGGAGGGGTTATGTCGGACTCGCCGGGGTAAAAGAAAGATGTTGAAAAGATGAAGTACCTCCCGGCATACCGACTAAACCTACCACGGTGTTCCTCGACAAAACCACTATCGACGGGGCCGCGCGAATCACTTTCGCATGCGGTCGCGACCCCGCCGAGGTTTCGGCCCGCCGTATGAAACGGCAGGCCACTACGCAAAAGACCTACCCAAAGGCACTTCTCACAATAGTATCCCTACTGTCCCCCCTAGAGGGGAGACGGACTCGAAACAACAGAGGCGCGCGTGGGAACACGCACGCCGCCTCTCGGACCTGGTGCTGAACGGATGGCGGGCAGGCCCACAAAGCCCGCCACCCCCAGGTCAAACCTCAGGGTGGCTGGAGGTCGTCTCGCGCCCTCCGGCGCCCGGCTCTGCGGTTGGGGAGAGGGTTCAAACGCTCCCTCTCCCGCTCCGCCGCCTCCTTGATGGAAATGACTTCCTCACAAAAGGAGGCGACGGCGTTCCACGACCTCTCGCTCCGGACCATAGACTGAACTACAGCCGGAAGCGAGAGGGCAACCAATCCGACTGCCGCGATCAACTCACGGCGCTGCGATGCCCAGGCGGGGCAAACCGCCAAAGTGTGCAGCGCCGTGTCCTCAACAAAAGTAAAAACCTACTTACAATTACCCACTTGTATCCTACGCTAACGAATTTAAGATTTTAATAATGTTTTTTTGTTTTGAACGAGTAATCTGCTTTAATTAAATTTTTATTTTTTATTTTACGTATTTTGTACACTACCTTAGGATTACTGTCCGGTTTATATATTATGTTCATTATTACTACTTACTATGTTAAAACTGTAATCTGTTTGTGAACGTATTATAAATAAATAAATAAATATTTTTGACTGTACGGATTTCATAGTCTGTAGTGGTTTAAGTGATCGCCTTGCCACTGCCGTCGCGCCCGAATGTTGTGGGTTCGATCCCCACACGGGTCAAACATAAGTGTGTTGGGACCGATTCTATTTTTAATTTATATTAATGATTTCCCTTAAAGAATACAGCATCCAATGATTATTTTTGCTGACGATAACACAGCCATATTCGCAAACGATAACATAGATACTATGGAAGTAGATATTAATAATACTTTACATTCAATAATAAAATGGCTAACCTTTAATAATTTAGTTATAAACTTAAATAAAACGAAATTAGTTGCATACATAAAACATTTACAGAGTCCTCTTAAATTAAATTATAATGATACAAATAATAAAAATATAAATTGCATTAAATTTTAGGCCTCTGGATAGACAACGATATGACATGGCAAACGCACATTAATTTAGTATGCAATAAATTAAATTAGTATTAATATGCACTCTATAAGTTAGCAAAAGTTGTTGACCAATCAGCAGTACTAACTGCATATCATGCTTACATATCTTCATCATTGAAGTATGGCATTATATACTGGGGCAATACTAGTAACAAAGAATTAGTATTTAAAGCTCAGTAAAAATGTATACGTGCTGTAGCAAATATATTTCCACCCGAGTCTAGCAAACCGTAGTTTAAGAAATTTAAAATGTTAACTCTTGCTTCAATTTATATATATGAAGTTGTCGTTTTAGTAAAAACAAATAAATCTTTATTTGGCGAGCTCAAGTCAAAGAGAAAGATTCAAAAGATTTCTAATGTGCCTCTTAAAACTGCTCTATTTGATAAAAGTTTCTTCGGTATGGTATCAAATATATATAATAAAGTACCAACTCAGATATTGAACATTCCAGGACTAAAAATATTTAAAAACAATTTACATAACTGGTTGATTGAAAAAGTATATTACACAATCCAAGACTTCCTTATAGACAACATTAATTAGGTATTGACCTTGTTAGTAATATAAAATAATCATGTTTATGTTATATCTTTATTTATATTTATAAATGTTGTATGCTTAAGATTGCGCCAAGCGAAATGTGCCAAAACAGGCGGTCATAGTTAAGAAAAGTTAAAAATCAACACTTTTTATTTAATACAAATATAAAATATACATTTACCATAGCTCAAATGAATGTGTTTACAATTACTCCGTGTAAAAAACTTAAAATAATTAACATTTTCGCCTACAAAATTACGTAAATTTGCAAAAACGTAAGGAAATACGTGATTTTTAGATTATAACAGTAGAAATCTATCCTATTTTACAGCTTAAACGAAACATAAATAGTTATATTACAATTTGTCCGTCCCAAATATTTAAGTTATTGGTTGACAATAAAGATACATATTTATCAAAAAAGCACTTCAAATCCTCCATACAATTTTACTATGGCGACCGCGCACCGATTTGAATATGCGCCGCACGAGCTCTGTCATTATCTGTCTTACGCTCGGCGCAGACTTAACCGCAGGACATACTGGAACATATGTTTTTATATGTACACCTTTTTTTACATATGCCCAAAATCAAAATCAAATCATTTCAAATCCATTTGATTTGAATTAATTTAGTTGTTCTAAGTCTGGGTGTTCTTTGTGTCCGTTGTTTGAATGTTTGTAAAGTCCCCCGTGACACAGGAATTATTCCTAGGGCGTCTTTTCTTTTTTAAAGTATCATGTCAAATATCATGGCGTAGTCTCACGTCTATATACTAGTCTACATCCGACAATGTAGACAGAGGTGAATTAAACCTACATTTCGTCAGTCATATTTTTAAGTCCAGTAATGTTTTGACTGGAAAACTCGTAACATTTTATTCGACCCAGAACCACCATTGTTACGCGAGATCTCGGGTTCGAACCCGAGATCTCGCGTAACAATGGCTTTCGCTACTGCTGCGCTATCGATTTTATATCGGAATAATAATTACTTAATGAAATGCGTCAAATTAAATGAAGGATTTTTTAATTTATGATGTAGATTATTGCCTTGCTTGTTTGTCCTAGTTTTATATTAAAAATAACTTTTTCTTAATTGCGTGTTATATATTTCAGTTGCATGTTTTCTTGTATTTTTACTACAAAACTTTTTGTTACTTTCCGTTTTATTTTACATTGCAAAGACAATAAGAGTAGTCAATGGTTGTATTAGCTTTTTGCCTTACCTCTGTTTTGAGTGGTTCGGTCACCACACGGGACAAAAATCTGTGTTTTCTATAAATTTTTGGTTTGTGCCCGTTTACGTATTTTTTTTAAATATTTGCCCTCACGATAAATGGGTATAGTGTTATATTCCGTCAAGTAAACATTGCGACTATTGATGAGATATTGTTGTTTTATGGCAAGCTATGTTTTTAGGATTTATGTTTGAGATGTGATTATTCATAAAATTTTCGAGATATCATAGTCACTTTCTTACAAGTTTGTCGTTAATTTATTACTTTTAGTAATAATAAATATACTAAATTCAGAAGTTATACCTTCTTATTTTAAACTGCTTGTTTGCTATCACAACAGGCGTAAAATTATTCAACGTGAAACTTTTTAAAAAGTGCCAGTTTTACCAACTCTTTTGATTTTGACACCATTCTTGAATACGATATATTTTTCTTTGACGATGTAATATTTTCAAATTTGGAATGAAAACGTTGCTTCTGATACAGAGAAAATTTAAAATTACCTTATGAAAATTTTAAAATATGTAGCTAAACGACTTCTTTGATTTTCTGTTCCGTCAATCTATTGATGTTTGTAGTAATTGCTTAACTAATGCAATTATCTACAGACGAATGATTCCGCAACCAAGAAGAATATTCTTTTAACAGACGGATGAAGATATCCGTTTGTGAAAATTGCTCTTAATTATTATTTTTTGTTACTATATATTAATAAAGTTATATTATGTACATAATATGTTAATATTGTAATAAATCAGTACGAACGTAGTTGGTATAATTAGTTGGTTAAAGGATTTATGACGGTCTAACATCAATAGAAATTTAACTTAATATATCACAGCGTCAAACAACACTAAAGTATCAAATTATGATGTATAAAATATTATATAAAAAATGAGAACGCAAACACTACTCACCGAAAAAATAACGTTTCACCTCCTTTTACTTTCGTATGCAACACACTTACACAAAATTTTAAAATAAATTCACTACAGAATATCAACAAACTAAAATCACTGATAGACAAATAAAAAAATATAAATGTTGGAATATGAAAAAAGAATACAAAATACCGCGCGTTTGAGTTCAAAAATGGAACGCGTATTGAGGTGGCGCGTCACAGACCAACCGAGACCGAGAACGCACTGGCAGTCCACCGCCGATAGATCGCTCTCTCTCGATGTCAATGTAGAGCCATAAACATTGAGAGAGGACACACTAAGCATTTTAATTTTATTCAAAGTTTACACGCCAAACTTATTATTTTAATCTTTAAGGACATACTATTGCTAAATAAAGAATACGTAATTAAGTTCTAATTCATTTTAATTGATCAGTAGATCATATATTTCAGTGGCAATTAATAATTTGTTTATAATTGTATATTTAATTTTATCTAAGGTATCTAAGGTTAATTTAAACAAGGTTATATTTTGGTAAACCAGAATCTGTCCTTACAGATTGGGTACATAACTTAGACAATGTGCAAAATCCATATTGTTTGTTTAAAGTTATGAAGCTTATGTTAAAATGTAGACCCCAGAAGGCCGATTTAAATTAATACTATTCAAAATGAAATATGAACTTGGGACTTAAATAGTAAGGACAAGTGCATGGCCATGTTTAAGGTCTTTATACTTTCTATGCAAGTTATTTTTGCGGTCTACCGTTTTTTGTACGGTGCATTTAACTTCAATTAGGATAATTTAAATGAACGTCACCTTCTCCAAGAACTTAGTAAAAAAATCCTTATTGACCAAATTATGATTATAAAGTGTATTTGTTATCACCTTATCACACAATCACCACTGGTTAACACAGTAGAGGGAGGATTTCTGAAAAAATTGCTAATATATCTCATAAATAAATAAAAATATTATAAGATAATATGATCATAGATTATTATGTATATTATAATAATATATTTTTTTTAATAACTACAACATGCAATTCATAATGAATTACATTTATACAATATAATAATAATGTCCTCCAGACCGTATTTCGGTCACGGCGGCCAATCTTAACGGAGACTGGCCATCTGCGTAGGAGATATTATAGTGCACAAGCGTGTGTGCAAACACAAGTGCACTCTCTGTTCCCTAACTCTCAAAATCTGATGGGACGGTAATCCGACACGACCGGAGAGAGAACAGGCGCAGGACCAATGGCTTTACGTACTTTCCGAGGCACGAGGGTGATTAAACACCGCCAACTTAATAACTCCGGGCTGCTATTGAGATATCTTAATAGAAAAACACAATAACTTTTTGTTGGCCCGACCCGGGATTCGATGCCGTGACCTCATGCATAGCAGTCGCATTGACTACCACTGCGCCACGGAGGCAGTTACACAATATAATATAATATTATTTATATATTTCTCTCTAACACGGAATGGTTACAAAAATCAGGTCGTAAACTAAGTTTTACACAATCGAGTAGGTGAGTCTGTGTGAGAGACTGGTATCTGCACTAGGAGGACCTGTATGACAGATTACCAGCCTCCCCTAAATCTAGATAAGCCGGGGCTCGAATAAGTGCAACCACGTTGATTGGTATTCAGAAGTGAGAGATGTATAAAGAGAGACTTAATAAAAACATAATTCTAATCATGTATATTGTGGTGAGTATGTATGCTTGTGTGTGCGTGAACGTGTGTGTATGAATGTTAGTGTAGATATGTGTGTGTGTGTGAGGGTGTGTGTAAGGGTGAGTCTATGTGTGTGTGTATGTGTGTGTGTGTGTGTGTGTGTTCGTGTGTGTGTTTGCGTGTGTGTGGATGAGAGTGCGTGTGTGTATGTGCTGTGTGTGCTATATACTTATAAGACAAGTCAATCAATACATTAAGACTGCGCCGAGCGAAATGTGCCAAATCAGGCGGTCACAGTTAAGTGAATAAAATCAACACTTTTTGTTTAATACAAATATAAGATATATATTTACCATAACAATGAATGTATTTACAATTACTCCGTGTAAAAAACTTAAAATAATTAATATTTTCGCTTACAAAATTACGTAAATTTGCACGAAAAATGCAAAAACGTAAGCTCGTGTGACGTGATTTTTAGATCATTACAGTAGAAATCTATCCTATTTTACAGCTTAAACAAAACATAAATTGACATATTACAATTTGTCCGTCCCATATATTTAAGTTATTGGTTGACAATGAAGATACATATTTATCAAAAAAGCGCTTCAAATCCTCCATACAATTTTACTAGGACGACCGCGCGCCGATTTGAATATGCGCCGCACGAGGTCTGTCATTGTCAGTCTTACGCTCGGCGCAGTCTTAAATTTTAAACACACGTCTGATGGATGTATGACTCTGTGGTTAGCGTGACTATGACAATGACGTCACGTGAAATAAGACCTTTCTCTGGTTTCCGAACGCACTGACATCGAGAATGCAATTAAACTATTATTATTAAAAATTTATGACACAGTTTTAGGTCTTTTACCTTAACTGACCTACTTTTGCAGTAATTTTGACAGATATTTTTAAGCATGTGTCATGTAATTTATTTGTACTACAGTTAGCTATTAGTTAAAGTTGGCATGGCGTAGCAATGGCGTATATTTTATGAATTTAGAACACTGTTTT
This sequence comes from Catocala fraxini, assembly GCA_930367265.1. Taxonomy (NCBI): domain Eukaryota; kingdom Metazoa; phylum Arthropoda; class Insecta; order Lepidoptera; family Erebidae; genus Catocala; species Catocala fraxini. Next base: position 13,797,955 of record OV884047.1, on the reverse strand, counting down.
GTATCGTGTTGCTGTGTGGGTTATTGAACTGTGTTGTCTATAGAACACTCTCCCTCGCAATAACTATCTATGGATTCAAATTAAAGTACTTTTTAGCAAATTAAGGTTAATGTATTACTAAAGGAGTATTTGAACTACATTTTATTGAGATATGTACATTTGTTATTTAACACTCGTTTTAACGTAAGACTATCTTAACTATTACTAAGTAACTTACTAGCCATACAAGCGCAAGCAATGCATTAAACCGAAACTTTTGAAGCTCTTGGAGAGATGACTACTACCAATGCGACATCAGTACAAGCAATGTGTTACGCTGAAACAATACATATATTTTTTTTATACAACTGATGTGGCAATCAAGCATACCCGATGGTAAGTGGTCACCGTAGCCTATGGACGCCTGCAAACCCAGAGGCATCACTTGCGCGTTGCCGACCCTTAAGGGAGAGGAAGGAGAAGGAGCTGGAAGAGGGAAAGAGGGTGATTGGGCCTCAAGCATTCTCACTCACCGTACGAAACACAACAGTAGGCATACTATCTCACGTCGATATTCTGCGAGAGGGTAGTCCTTCCACGGTCGAGTCGGCCCCATTCATACTGAAATCAGCGAGGCTTTATTACTCATAAAGAATCATATTATTACTTTACATTCATTCATAGTGGTTCTATATATGTATTTATAACACATATATGAAATCACGTCTTCATGAGACAGACGAAGGCAGAGATGTACTTAAAACAAATTACGCCATCTATCTTTGTAGTCCCACGTAACAAGGAACAAAATTATTGCTCTCAAACACCGATGTTTCTAAAATCACGCCGGGAATTTCTTAACAGAGATACCCAATAACACTTTAGCTGACGTGAATCAAACACGGAACCTCATGATCGGTGACAGAAGAGTAAAATTACGCTAAGACACCTAAAACAGCTTCAAATGAAAAAAATTATAACGTTTATATTTAATTTTAAGTGGATATAATATTTACGGAAGTAATAAGATATGTTTATATATCTTACAAAAACATATTATGCTTGTAAAAAACCATTTATTAAACTGATTATTCTACAAATGCTTTTTTTTTAAATAAATACTTTTCATTGGAACCTCTGCAACTTTTCATTTTATCTTCGGGTACTTTGAAATAACTGCACTGGAACATTGAGACGACTACCATCTTAGTCTCCCCGTGACCATTTTTTTTTTTTTTTTTTTTTACGTGGGGGAATGCATGTCGCATACCCCTCCGCGGTGGCGGGCGGAGGGGTTATGTCGGACTCGCCGGGGTAAAATAAAGATGTTGAAAAGATGAAGTACCTCCCGGAATACCGACTAAACCTACCACGGTGTTCCTCGACAAAGCCACTATCGACGGGGCCGCGCGAATCACTTTCGCATTTTTTTTTTTTTTTTTTTTTTTTACGTGGGGGAATGCATGACGCATACCCCTCCGCGGGGGCGGGCGGAGGGGTTATGTCGGACTCGCCGGGGTAAAATAAGATGTTAAGATGATAAAGTACCTCCCGGAATACCGACTAAACCTACCACGGTGTTCCTCGATAAAACCACTATCGACGGGGCCGCGCGAATCACTTTCGCATGCGGTCGCGACCCCGCCGAGGTTTCGGCCCGCCGTATGAAACGGCAGGCCACTACACGAAAGACCTACCCTAAAGGCACTTCTACCACTCCCTACTGTCCCCCCTAGAGGGGAGAATCACTTTCGCATGCGGTCGCGGCCCTAGTCTCCCCGTGACCATGGCTGCTGAAAAGCAACCGAAACGTCGGGGAAAGTGTAAAATTAAATTAAATCTAAATAGTTTTAATAATAATTCAACTAGCTTAAAAATTAGTAAAGTTTAATAGTAGTAGTAGTGTAACAATTTTCAAAATTATGTAATAAAGTGTCAAATTAACAACGCGATAAAATCCGTATATAGTAGTTTAATTTCAATGATATTTTAACGTACTTTATTTTTCCTAATAAAGTATAAAGTACGTTTACCCGAAATAACGTACAATAGGTACTTTATTATAATACGGTTGGCAACCCTAGATATATAGTTCAGCGTGTATAGATATGGCGTTCGTCAGCAGTTCTAACTTCTACCACAACAGTTCATACCTAAAGTGCTATTACTAGGTAGGTATTACATTTTTTGTGCTTTGTCAACAAGTACAAAATATTTAATACCAAGTAATATAATATTACTATAATGTTGCTTTTTGTTTAGTATAGCTAATATTATATTCAAGTAATTTATAAAACTGTATTACTAATAGCCTTGTCAAAATGTATGATGGCTGCAATAAATAACTATTACTTTTGCATAAAGATTCATTAATAAATATTGTAGTCAACAGCCAAATTACGTCATATTAAAATATTGTCTTTTTTATGAAGGTTGCAGTAGATACTATAGATATGACGATGCATATGCGCAGGAACTATAAAACCTTACGAATATTATATTATGTTGTCGGCCTCGATGGCGTAGTGGTTAGTGTAACCAACTGCCACGCCTGCGGTCGCGGGTTCGATTCCCGCACAAGTCAAACATTTGTGTGCATGAACATGGATGTTTGTCTTGGTCTGGGTGTTTTTAAGTATAATATGTATGTATTTACAAAAAAAAAAAGTATATATGTATGTTTATCCATTGTCTAGTACCCATAGTACAAGCTCTGCTTAGTTTGGGCTAGATGGTGTTGTGTGTATGTGGTAGAATATTATTATATTATTATAAACGCGAATGTGAGTTTGTTTATTTGCCTTAACTATTTACATGATTTTCATGAAATTTCGCATAAACATTGTCAGGGGCTCAAAAGACATAGGGACCATTCATCCATCAAAATCTAGAATAAAATGCGTGCGATATCTAAAAATAAAATATAATAAAAACAGCCCTATGTATAAATTGATCCACTTCTGGGCACGGCCCTCTTCTCAATGTGAGAAGGGTTAGACCATAGTCCACAATACGGGCCCAATGCTGCAGACACGTATCTTTGAGAACATTATATAAAAGTGTTACATAATTATGTAGTTTTCCTCGATGTTTTTCTTCACTCGCTCGCTCTAACTTCGAAAAGTCAGAGATGGGTGCCTTATGATCGAGTGATGTGTTCCTTACAGATAATTTTTTTAGTATCTACATCATTGGAATCTCACACTGACACTGCCACATGTTGGGATTTTCTTTTTAGCAGCGCCACCTATTCTACACGTACCTGTGAAGATAGTAAAAAAATACCAGTGTCTTCAGTGATTATTGATAAAGTTAGTACACTGTTTTTTTTTATTTAAAAGGTAGTTCTAGCTCTAGGTATAAACCCTGTGTCACGAAAAAGAACACCCAGAACTGAAAGAAGTATTTGTGGATCACACAAATCTTTGTAGTGTGTTACCTACACACAAACCCGCGCAAACACACGGCGCAATGGCAGTAACGAGGCGTTCATACTAAACGTGCAGTTGCACAGGTGCTTGATTATTAGAACCAAGAGTTCGATGCTCTTGCCGAGCCATGGGTCGACTGAACTAATAGCGCAGTGATTTAGGGAGTAGGTTCACTACTGACTATATTTTGGGCTCGATCGACACACGGGACTAAAGTTGTGTGACCCACAATTAGTGTTCACGATATTGACTTACATTTACGCGAATGTTACACGTCAAAATAAATTTTATAATTATTTTATTGCAGTTTACCCAATGTAATTATTGATGTTTCTGTTCACTAGTTTGGGTGTTCGTATCCGTGGTTTAAATGTTTGTAAAGACTACTGCGTCACTGGAATTCTCTGCATCTCCGTAGGGACAACGCCTGTTTGGCATGTTTCTACAGAATATACCACGGGGAGTGCTCTGAAGAGTTATTCCACCTTATCCCGCCCTCCCCTTTCCTATCCAGAACAACACGTGCTGGGCCCAGATGCCATCCTTACACGGTAGAGTCGATTAGAGCGCGCACCAACAAGTTTGGGTCTTCATACCTCTGCCGAACGATCAAGGCATGGAATTCTCTGCCAAGGCACGTGTTTCCTTCTTCCTTCAATCCTGGGTCCTTTAAGCGGGCGTGAAAAAGCACCTTCTTAGGCCGTCAAGGTAGGGACCTGAACATCGCCTCAGCTGCCTCAGCTGCTATGAGGATGGTATGGAGTCCACTGCTCTTAGACCACATGATCACTTACCATCAGGCGGAGTGCAATAATTTCGACGAGCAAAAAAAAAAACAGAATGTTGAGTCCCTATTCCTAGACAACGGCCTTCTTTATAGGCTTAAGACTAGTAAGTACTACGCCTGTAAAGGAGTTAGACTATGCATCTATAATAATAAAAACGTAATGATCACATTACTTTTAAAAGTTACAAGTGCGTGTTAATTAAACTCGAGGCTTTCGCATGGTATTCCAATAGTCCCACTAGCAGATTATCGCAGCTAGTAGCAAGTATAAGTAATAGCTAGACTATCGTAGCTAGCAACTATAAGCGACAACTAGAAAAATAAATATGGCCGACCAAGTTAATACGTAGACTTCTCGAATCAAACTTTTGGAAGGACAAAAAGAACTACATAAATTATTTACGTTCACGTTACGGCCCTCTAAAGGTTATCCGTGAATGACCTCGTGCAATCAGAGTAGACATACAATATGTACAAAGGTCATATCATTAATTTAGATGATTTTATGATCAGGTTAAGTGCTATATCAGCTACAGATTAAAGGTCATAGCACACATATCAACTCGGAAAGGGATCTGAATGACCTTTAATCCCGCCTACCGAAGATTTAAATCATAAATCTGTTCTCTCCGTACTTAGATCAAAGTATACACATTAAAAGTGAGCTTACACCTTCCACATTACATTTACATACATTACGTTTAATATGAGTGAGCGTGATATTTACGATTTAGATGTCATGTTTTTCCTACTTACCAAAAATACCCTCACCACACTAAAATCGCACGACAAAGTTCACACATTAACTTAACTGAGAGCGATAGTGTACAATTTTCAATATGAGTGAGCGTTATAATACTATGCTACCTAATATAATAAATTTAATGCAAATGTGAGTTTGTTTGGTTGGCGTTAACGTCTTAACTACTCGACCGATCATCCTGAAATTTCGTATACAAGTTGTTAGGGGTAGGTATACAAAAGAACATAGAGTACCCTTCATATAGAAAAGCACTGTTTCCAAGCGAGCAAAACTATGTATTCTATCATTCAGATTGTGTGTCAGATGATAACTTAATGTTCAGAAAGGTGGCCATATTTAAAAGAATCTTAGTATGGCGCCATCTATGAATGAATTTATTCCTGTCTACCACTTTGCTCCCGTGGCATTTATGCTTGAGCTGACGGTCTTTCGCGAGGTTCCGGGTTACGTTTCAATAGTATAAACATACAGTAGTATATATGACGAGAATGACGCAATGTTTTTAAATTATTCGTTTTCACGTTTCGAAGTTAATTTACTCAGATCTCAATGGTTTTACATTGAGATCTAAATCAACAGAGTAAAGATGGTTACGGCATAAGATCTTCAAGATGATTCGTCATGTGTTCTTAAAAATACTTCGTTTTGAGGTGTAAGTGTGGGTTGAATAACTCTTTTATTGTATTGACTGGCTATTAACAATCATGTGAATGATTAGTTTTATTTATTTGATTGTTAAGCTTTGTCGATATGTAAGAGAAAGCTTTTAATTGATTACAACATATATAGTTTGCTATAGTAGGTTATTGCTGCCAAACTTTGTATTCTAAGATTTTATGTGATGCCCCCTAATCGGCTGCGCAATTTCAAAATTTTGCGATTTGCTGCTTTGAAAATGCATTAAAATATCTAAATACACACTACAATATGATTTTGAAAAATAAAATATTTAGCAGGTACACAGTCGTAATATAGAAAAGGGAATCATCAAAACACATAGCGTGTGAAATTTGCCTTGTGCCAATTGCTGTTTACTCCGTAGTGTTCTCATAGATATGTGGAGTCTGCCAATCCGCACTGGGTTAGCATGGTGGACTATGGCAAGACCCTTCTCTCATTTTTTTATGGACACCCGTCATCACAGGTTGTTGTGCTTATTTCCCCTGACACAGAACAGAGACTAAGAGACTCAGAGACTAATATTATAAATGTACTTAATCCTAGTTACATTTCTTATTTCAATATAAGTAGACACACAATTATTTAAGAACGTAACTCTTGTAGATAGGATCTTTTATCTTCTTCATACGCCTCCAGATCCATTTTTCTTTTAATTTTTGTATAAAATGACGTCGAGTTTTCCCATATAATATACTCGTAGGTATATCAAACAGCAATTGAATGACACACGCGCGTCTGTCCCAGATGTAAGATGAAAGTTAATCACCTTTAATATGCTAACATTGATTACTGACACACTGGCAGGATTACGTATTGGTAATACATAATTAACAGATCAATGCATTTGAAATCGTGATTCAAATGCATTAGAAATTATAATTAATAAAATGGAAATACAATCGAATAAATTGAACATTCGATTTATTAGAATGATTGTTCGAATAAATGCTCGGCGCTAGTCTAAAACGTTTATTGTTAGCATATAGTTTCATGAGCAAGTTCTAATATTGGTTTTCAGCTGCATAAGGAATGACGTATCCAACTCATTAATACATAAATATTATAGGTATCTTTTTAATTATTATGCTTGATTCGACTTTTTTGAGTATGTTAAGGATCACTCCATTTTCTTTGTCATAGTAATACATTTTTTGCACTGAGTTATTAAGGATGTACATACTAGACTTACTAGAGGATAATCTGAAGCATTTTTAAAACGATGAGTTTTGTAACATGCCAATTATAAACGAGTAAAAGACAGTCAATGAAGTAGGTCTTACAATTAAGTTGTTGACAACTGTGTTGAAATCTGTGTGATATGTCCAGTGATATAATATTTAAAAAAGAATTTGCTTCGTTAAACTATTCATGGTCCTACGTTAAAGATTGAAAACCAATTGCCTTCATTACACAGTAAGATAACAATATAAGAACATAGCTGGAGTTGCTCTTACAAGGAATTTATTCATTCAAGGTCTACAAACAAGACACAATACTGTTGTGAGATGAGATATAGGTACATAGGCTGATGTCTGTATATGCCAGAAAAGACAGACATAGATGTATTATGCCAACATTTCGCCAGTTTTATGTTTTAAATTTCATATAATAAAATGCGAGCTTATTGTCTAAGAAAATTTTCATGTAGTTACTGATAATGTTTTGACCGGAATACCGATAGCACTTAGCTCGATCCGATACGAGCACCAGCTTTCAAGATCGGCAACAAACACTGGCTCAATCTTAAGTCATTAGACTATCAGGACAATCAGTAAATGTAAACATCGCATGTAGCTAATTGCGCTGTTTCATTACATTCTAATTATACCGTTTTACTTAACCTAATCTTACCTATTTAATTAATTACCAGAGTTCCACTTAATGATGAAAAGTAGAAAAGAATTATATACAAATCCTTGAGTTGCTGTTCCACGGCTTCGCTGGCGTAAATGTAGGTTAGCGCTGCCGGCCGTGATTCGAGCCATGGTTGACAGCGAGAGGAAGTGGGCAGTGTAGTGCAGGTGTAGTGCCGGGGCGTCGCACAGGAGTCGTAATCTGCTAGGTGGGTCGCTGATGTAGTTTCTTTTCCAGCGGCCCATCCACTATACAAGGCAGCGAGTTGATACACCGTGGAGTTTTGGTCCGTAGGCCCGAAGTACGGGAGAGCCGGACATAACACTCTCGCCTCCCCTTGTGGCGATGGGGTATGGATTAGGCGCATTAACCCAAGCACAAAAAAAACATTAGATTAGTAACAGTACTTATTTTTGGATGACAGGTACCCTATGTCCTTCTTCTTATTATTTTCGTGTGGTTAGTGGTCAACCTGTTGTCAAGAGTTGCTCAAGACGCCCGTAGGCCTCTGACATGGCTTAACGACTGCTGTCAATTTGACAACAACCGGGACTGACTTTTTACGTGCCCTCTGAAGCACGAACACGCCCAGTTGAAATACCACTAAGCGGTCACCCATCTATAGACTTATCACACCTAACGTTGCTTAACCACGCTAATCGTTTACCGATCAGTGAGTGCAACTGGCTATGAGGGCCTTAAAATTTTATTTGTATTAATAATATTAGTGTGACGACCGTTGATGGAAAAGATGGGTCGAATTTAATTGTAGTTGTGACAACACTACTCATTTTCGAGAAGTCTCTGTGTAGGTAGATTTTACGCAACTTTAAGGAGATGCTGATCTCTATGTAAATTATGATTATTAACGACAATATTTATTTATATTAAATGATGTACTGTCCTTGCTAACGACTTAGTTTTTTTATATTTACATTTAAGAACTAAGTCTCCGTTTTTAGACAAGGTATCTACTTAATGTAATAAGACATTGAAATTTTCCTTTATAATAACTGGTCATAACTCATAATTATTATAGTCTGTTCTTATAACTTTGACGACGTTTCTTTTTGCTACAACCCCCGCAACATGTAACATCAGTCGGTATAACCTCGTCAAAATGTCAAGCATCAAAAAGATATTCATACAATATGTAAGATCAGCATATGATTAATCCCTGTATTGCAGGCGACTTTTCAAACAATTAATCACACAAAGATCATCAAGAATATTGGAACACTAATTATTGTGGATCATATAAATATTTGTTCTCTCTCTATGACAACACTTGCCCCTTCTCACACTGAGAAGAGACCCGTGCCCAACAGTGGGACAGGTTTATACAGGGCTGATATTATTATTATTATCTAATGTGGTATACTGCATAATGGTAACATGCCTACTTTAACTATTGTACCACCTACGCAAACTGTAGGCGTAGACGCAAGATCTGCTGATCGGAAGCTCCCGTCTTCGATTACAGAGATAGATCTTAAAGCTACTTAACATGTTTAATCGTCGCCATGATTCTAATCTATATCTACTAATATTATAAAGCGGAACAGTTTGTTTGTTTGTTGCGCTTTCACGTCTTAATTACTCGACTGATTATTTATCATGAAATTTCGTATACACGTTGTCAGGGGTATAAAAAAGGACATAAGGTACATTTCTTCCAGAAAAAATATTGTTCCCGAGGGATAGAAAATTGACATAACTTTCATATGCGCGAGTGAAGCAACGGGAAAAATCATATGTCGTAAATTATTCTCGCTAATAAATATTCTTTGCTTTTTTTCAAGGCCAATCGCGAGGTCGGGCTGAATGTTATTGGGGTTTTCTGTTATGAAATACTCCAATAGCATGCACATCTGGAAATTTGCTCAACAGACAGATATTGTGTTTTTTGTTACCTTATATTACGAGCGAGGAACAAATAAAATTATTTTCTTTCTTTCTTTCTTTCTATATAATTAGGTCATAGGAACACGAAACATGGTTTACAATTGTACCTACAATATAGCTAGTTAAATTAAGTGAATATACAGACATGATGCTATAAAAACATTTTGTAGCTACTGGCCTCTTGTGTATACGAGGCGTTTCACCGACAACGGTCTTCTTTGTCTAAAGGAGAGAAAAGTCCGGCTCAGTCCTTTGTTGTCCGTCGCTACATGAGGGTATAGTGGACACAGCAGGCAACTGTGGTTTGTTCTGTCGGCCGACGTCCGCCGGACTGGGTACTAATGGACTTTAGTCCACCTTCATGTGCTTTGTTAGATAAGATGCTATGTTCTCTTATTCTGCTTCTTTTTTTAAAGAAAATAAAACACCCGCACTAGCTACATATTATATCGCGGGCAAATTTACAAACATTCAAACAACAGACACAAATAACAGCCAGACTTGGAATAACTACTCGTAAATCACAAAATATTTTTGTCCCGTGTGATCGATACCATAACACTCGCCGCAGTCGCCTACCACTTAATCTGTCAAGTCTTAACATACGAGACATAATTAAAAATCTAACGTCTCGCCTCCGGTGTGTCGCTGCGACTAAATAGATTAAACTAATACGCCATCTATGGTCCGGTCCGATAAAGCTGTAATAAAATATGTCCGACGCTCAGAGTGCTTAAATTATATAATTGCAATTTCTCAATGTCCAACATGTTTCCGCGAATGCTGTTGACATTAATATCGTCATTGATATTTCTAGTTTGTGACCTACTTACATACATATTATACAAATTATTATAATATTATGATTCGTTTGTTGTATATTAGATATGTAGGTATTTAGGTAACTGTCGCGACTGTTTTTTGGAATAAAATTGCGTTTATTTGCGACAGATGGTGAAGTCCAAGTCTAATTTGCATCAGGATCTTCTCTTTTAGCCTTTATTATTCCCAAGTCACTTGGGGTCGGCTTTTCTGGTCTAACCGGATTTGACTGGATATCAGTTTTTACACGGAGCGGCTGCCACCTGACCTCCGCAACCCGAAGGCTAACGATACCCTAAGGCTAGACCAGTGTCAGAATATTAGAGGGTACTGACTTTCCCAATAACGACTGCCATAGATGTTCATGGCAGCAGGGACCAACGGCTTAACGTGCTCTCCGAGGCACGGAGCAGGCGATAATTGTCAATTAATACGCACATAATTTCGAAAAGTCATATAACTTCCGAAAGTCAGAGGTGCGCGACGTGGGTTCGAACCTGAGACCCTCTGCATTGAAGTCTGTTGGTCTCCCCACTGAGCTATCGCTGCTACTTGCTAATTTGCATCAGGGTAATTCAAAATAAACCTGGAACTGTCAATTAGGTACCATCGACAGGAAACCATCAAAGATTAATAAAACTTGTAAGTATTTTTATTTTTATTTTATTTATTCAGAAAGCATAGTTTTTATAGCCAATTACATAAATACTTTAATAACTAATAACCATTTAAACGTTTTTACATTTACAGTTATAGTACTTGATCTTTAAATTATAAAAGTTTTTTTTAATATTACACAATACATAATAATAAACATACATACATTTTAAAGAACTGAATCGAACCACTGGTTGTCAAGAACACGTCTATAACTGGAGGCACTTGTATTAAATAAGTCTAGAATATCTAAATTAGCAAAATTATTTATATAACTCGCAGTGCTTGTAAAGAACGAACCTTTTCTATAATTAGTAGTGGCGCGGGCAACATTCACAGGATAAGGTACCTACTCTTACCAATTTGGTAGGAAGTCTTAAAAGTAAAATTTTAGATTGGACTATCTTTACTAGAAGTATGATATCCGCGATAATCCTTTCAAAGAGTGAGAGTAAGTGTTGCCGCTTACATCTCGCCTCATAACTATTGTCTTATGTCTTACACTTATATTGCAAGTATCTGGTAAATTCACGCTGTATTGCTTCCAGTCTCCTAGCACGTCGTACCGTGGACTCCAAATTTAAGAGCAATATTCGAGGGAATATTCGATACCCTAAACATAGATGCGATAGTTATGTATTATTTTTAAGTTTTTGTTTATACAATGACTGCGCTGACGCATAGTGGTTTAAGTTGTCGACTCATCACTGCCACTGCGTTGAAAGTTGTTCCAGATTTGGTTGTTCTTTGTTTATGTTGTTGGAATATTTGTAAAGACCCCCGCTACGCAAAGTATATGTTTACCAAGCCCGGATTCGTCTTTCTAAAAAGGAAAAGGAAAATATGATTCAAACTTGTGAAAACATATAGCATGTTTCTAACTTAATAAAAACATAAACTTAACGAGTTACACATAATAAAAATAGCAACTAACGCCATCTAGCGACAAACTAAGAACTAAATAAAATTAAGTTAAAAAAACGTTTAACCCAAAAATTACAAAAGTCACTATATGCTAAATCACAAGTAACCTAACAATAATATACCTAACTTATACTTAAACATGTTACATAATATGAATGAATTATCAATATCCCCACACGGGACAAAAAATGTCTGATCCACAAATAGTTGATACGAGTCTGGTAGTTCTTTGTGTCCGTCGTTTGAATATTTGTAAGCTCCCCGCGACACAGGTTTTACCTACTCCTAGTGCGTTATCTTTATTAGGTAAAGTAATTTAAGTTAATAGTAATCAAAAGATAACAAATAGGCATCATAGAATTCCTGTGCATCACAATGGACTGGTAAAGTACCCAGAAAACTGGCGCCACGTTGAATGGTAATGTTTATTCTTTCCGTAAAATAATAAAAGGCACGTTGGGTAATATAAATTCTTATACATATTATGTTTTACAGAGCTCGATATTCAAATCGGCGCGCGGCCGCCATAGTAAAATTGTATGGAGGATTTAAAGTGCTTTTTTGAAAAATGTGTATCTTTATTGTCAGCCAATAACTTAAATATTAATATATACATATATAATTTATGTTTCGTTTAAGCTGTAATATAGGATAGATTTCTACTGTTATAATCTAAAAATCACGTAACACGAGATAACGTTTTTGCATTTTGCAAATTTACGTAATTTTGTAGGCGAAAATATTAATTATTTTAAGTTTTTTACACGGAGTAATTATAAACACATTAATTGTTATGGTAAATGTATATTTTATATTTGTATTAAACAAAAAGTGTTGATTTTATTCACTTAACTGTGACCGCCAGTTTTGGCACATTTCGCTCGGCGCAGTCTTAAGGAAAGCAATAATTATGTTATTCTTATTTTGTTTGTTTGTCGCTTTGTATTGGGTATTTACAAGCCTTTTCACACGTATATCACGTTTTGTGTCATATGTTTAGTTATACTGAACAGAAAAAGCCTAAACTACGACACTATAAAAACGGCGTTAGAAATTTACCATCTTCTAGTAAATATATAATAATATCAGACTTGTATTTAAGCTATGCCACTGTTGGGTTCGGGCCTCTTCGCGAGAAGTGATAAGTGTCAGGCCATAGCCTACCGCGCTGGCCAAGTGCGGTATGGAAGATTTCACATATCTTCGAGAACATTATGGAGAACTCGCAGACATGCAGAAGTCCTGACGATTTTTTCCTTTATTGTCAAAGTGAGCTATAATAAACCATTTAATACGCACATAACTTCGAAAGCTCAGAGATCTTCATATCCATCAATTTAATAAGATACGAAGAACATAAAGATACGAAGAATAAAAAATAATTATAATGAAAACATATCATCGATCAATATATTTGCATATTATTGATCTTACGCGAGAACTATATTTAAACATACCAATATGATATTTAAAATATCCAATTTATTTTTAATATCCATAGATTTATGATATTACTCACGTGTACAGACACATACGCCGTGCGTTCTTCTGTGAATGTAGTTGGGCTTCATTCGAAAACAGCCTATATTTAAACCAAAATCGTTCTACGTGTAAGCACGTTTTAAGCAGAATATCTGATTAGCACAGTTACAAACTGATGCAGATATAGACATAGACTCACGCCTATATATTGCCAAAAGCTAGGCAGACGTGTATAACACCTACATTTCGCCAGCTACGTCTTTAAGATCCTTCGTAATAAGTAGCGAGCTCATTGCCGTCTACTGAGCACTGTTCTAGACTCCTTACTTATATGTAATTAAAAAGAAAAGAAAACAAAGTAGCAAGCTTAGGATTATCGTCAATGAAAGAGTATAGTCAAGTAAATAATAATTTGTTTAAAAAGATAGGTGAATTTAACCTGTATAACCTTGGCGAAATCTAAATGGAATGTGATTAGGGTAAAGTTATAGACAATACAACCTTAATAACGATCAAACTTAAAATTTAAATCAATTACGGTCGTATTTTGACCACTAGTAATTATAATTCGAGATAGACACTCGTAGTTATTATTCGAACAAAAGCGTATTAAATATTTTGCAAGTATTTTCTAATGATCCTAATTTGATGTTACACATTTTGATGTCACAATAAGGGGCTGATGACGTAATGTTGTCTGCGTAGATCGATATATCAGTGATGCTAACGAATATAGCCATCGTCTTTCTCACAGATCTTATCTTATCTTATGTGGGGGCCAGTCAGTGCAGACCGGCGACACTTCGACCCAGTGGTATCTTTTGTGTCGACACTCTCCCAATAACGACTGCCATAGATGTTCATGGCAGCCGGGCCCGACGGCTTAACGTGCTTTCAGAGGCACGGAGCAGGCGATAATTGTCAATCAATACGCACATAATTTCGAAAAGTCATATAACTTCCGAAAGTCATAGATGCGCGACGTGGGTTCGAACCCGAGACCCTCTGCATTGCAGTCTGCTGGTCTCCCCACTGAGCTATAGATGCTATTTTATTTTCTCCATTATAGGTGTGTATTCATGACAAGTTGCGCCCCACCGTTTCAGAAATATATGCAAATGTTGTTCTTGGCTATTAGGAACATCAGTGATTGTTAATACCCTCAAATATTACACTAAGATTGTAACAAAAAATGTTTGTGGGACACGGATAGCTGTTCCTTTTTCCATTATTTTTAGGAAGGGATTGGAATCGAAACCGCATTCACGTAGAATTTCGAGTTGCAACCTAACAATTCAACATCTCCCTTACATACGCCAGTCCCTCCTACACTAGTCATAGTTTACAAAGTTCTCGGCGAAACACGAATTATTTATTTCTATTTATGGGAGTGATCTTCTATGTGTCTATATGCGCGAGCTAAGCTTATTTTATTAGGATTATTTTTACCATATTACAAATTCTGCTTTCTGTGGAAGATTTAAGGCTATATGACATCACACTACGAGCTAAAGTAAAGGAGCATTGACCACAAACTTACATTTAACGTGACCGAAACCGCAGGTCTCTACTATTTGAATAAATTAAAAGCCTTAAGACTGCGCCGAGCGCAAGATAGATAATGACAGAGCTCGTGCGGCGCATGTTCAAATCGGCGCGCAGCCGCCATAGTAAAATTGTATGGAGGATTTGAAGTGCTTTTTTGGTAAATATGTATCTTTATTGTCAACCAATAACTTAAATATTTCGGACGGACAAATTGTAATATAACTATTTATGTTTCATTTAAGCTGTAAAATAGGATAGATTTCTACACGTCACACGAGCTTACGTTTTTGCATTTTTCGTGCAAATTTACGTAATTTTGTAGGCGAAAATATTAATTATTTTAAGTTTTTTACACGGAGTAATTATAAACATATTAATTGTTATGGTAAATGTATATTTTATATTTGTATTAAACTAAAAGTGTTGATTTTATTCACTTACTGTGACCGCCTGTTTTGGCACATTTCGCTCGGCGCAGTCTTAACCTGTTAGCAACTAATATACACATAGTGTCACGTCTCTGTCCCTAGAGGGGTAGGCTGTGGTGTATTACGCCTAAATTTGGCGGCCTCGATGGCGCGGGCGAAGTGGTTAGTGTAACCGACTACCACGCCTGAGGTCGCAGGTTAGATTCCCGCACAAGTCAAACATTTGTGTATATGGACATGGATGTTTGTCTTAGTCTGGGTGTTCATATGTATAATATGTATGTACTTATGTTTATCCATTGTCTAGTACCCATAGTACAAGCTCTGCTTAGTTTGGGCTAGATGGTGTTGTGTGTATGTGATAGTATATTATAATTATTATATATTATATTATTATTTGCCAACTATGATGTTAGGTCCCACTTAATAAAGAGCGCCTACCTATTTTATATCTGGGCACAGTTATTATGCTTTTAGGTCCCAATTAATAGGGGCCTATTGTCGTCTATGGGGCACGGTTCCAGACTCCGTGGTGTTACTGAACCTTTCACTACACAAAAACCAAATAGCAGTTTGCCTAACCCGGGAATCGAATCTAAGACCTCATACACAGCAGTCGCATACTACACTACGTCACCGAGGAAGTAAATCAATTAATATGTTAATAATATTATTTGTTAACTAAAAGTATTTCTTTATTACATCAAGAATTGATTAGTTTATCAAATGATGAAAAAGATTCTGTTACTAACAATTTTGTACATAAATCCTTCGTTAGCGTTCGGTTTGACTTGTTGCTACGTCTTACTGGTTTTTGTCAAATATGGTTATTGGTTACTAAAGTTTATCATAGTTATGAATTAATTATTAGTATAGTTACCGCCTGTGGTTGCCTTCACGTTTTAGTATTATTATTAGAAGAACTGGTGCTCTAGAAACTTTTTCTGTATCGAAGGGAACTTTACAAATATTGAAACAGCGGACACAATAAATACCCAAACTCGAAACAACAAAACACGCAAATTTTTTATAAAAGCCATATGCTAGAATTATAATTGAAGTCAGATTATTTAAGTAAGAGCATAGCTCAAGCTGATTCGGGAAACTTTACAAACATTTGAACAGCGGATACAAAGAATACCCGACCCGACCCGAAAGACTCGGAATACCAATTTGAGCATCACATACATTTTTGTTGAATCCAGATATTACAAATGTTACAATACTATTTGAGGGTATTAATTATATTAGTAAGAGTAGGGCTTTGACCAAGTACGTTAGCTAGCATGCACGCGTCTAACAAATACCGACTTCAATACCGGATAGAGACAGGTTTCAGAATGGAGTGAGATCCGACTATGGCGTACCTGCTTACTTCCTTCTTAATCTATTCATTTTTAACACAGAGGTACAGAAAACTCACTCTGGCTCATAGCACCTAAAGCGGCCTTGCATTTGCAATTTGGGGACAAAGACGTAAGTCTATGTACCTATGTATAATTCTGTAGTAAGCAACGAACGTATATAGATGGCTCGCAAAAACCGTTAGGCGTTTTGCGCATTACTTCAAGTTGCAAATTGCAACACAGCAACATAAACTCGAAGCTGTGTTACTTTGCACTACACTAGCTAATATTGTCTTCTGTTTACGCGAATATTGTTCATTGAAATTAAACTACTATATACGGATTTTATCGCGTTGTTTATTTGACACTTTATTACATAATTTTGGAAACTGTTACACTACTACTACTATTAAACTTTATTAATTTTTAGGCTTATTAAATTATTATTATAACTTTTAACACTATATTATATATATTATGTAAGGGTGACACTGACAAGATTGACTACATCTTGAAGCGAGCTTCAATCAACACATACTTCAAGCCGCCAACGAAGATAAGTAAATTTTTACCATCCGTCAAGTGCCAACTACCTTTACAAGATGCAGGGGTCTATAAAATAGATTGTGACTGCGGACTCTCATACATTGGTCAAGGCCACTAGCTAATTTTGACCTTTGACTATAATTGTATAAAAGGTAATTGTTTGAATATGTATTATTAATAATGCATATTGTCTATAGAAAATATTATAAAGCTAAAGAGTTTGTTTATTGAAATTAAACTGCTATATACGGATTTTATCGCGTTGTTTATTTGACACTTTATTACAAAATTTTGAAAATTGTTTCACTACTACTACTATTAAACTTTACTAATTTTTAAGCTAATTAAATTATTATTAAACTATTTAGATTTAATTTATTTTTACTTTTACACTTTCCCCGACGTTTCGGTTGCTTTTCAGCAGCCATGGTCACGGGGAGACTAAGATGGCAGTTGTCTCAATGTTCCAGTGTAGTTATTTCAAAGTACCCGAACATAATTTAATCATTGGTGTTTCTATTTACGCAGAATGAGCTCAAAGTATCATGAAGTCTAGCTGTGGTTTGCTTCTTCTTGGGTTTGACTATTTTTATTACTGGATCCCAAGCTGGTGGTACATTCCAACCATCTTCTCTATTAAAATTAGGATGTTTTTTGATTTCAATAGCCTCGCGAAGCATCCTTGGTAGGAATCGGTGTTCTTTAGCGAGAATCTGTGGTTTGTCAAATTTCAGGTAGTGGTTGGTCCCCTGTTGCACATGTTCACACACAGCAGACTTCAACGAGCGTTGGTGTTTTACATCAGCTATGTGTTCTTTTATGCGGGTGCCTATGTTTCTCTTGGTTTGACCAATGTATGAGAGTCCGCAGTCACAATCTATTTTATAGACCCCTGCATCTTGTAAAGGTAGTTGGCACTTGACGGATGGTAAAAATTGACTTATCTTCGTTGGCGGCTTGAAGTATGTGTTGATTGAAGCTCGCTTCAAGATGTAGCCAATCTTGTCAGTGACACCCCTTACATAAGGCAGTATAGCAGGCTGGCGCTCGACTGTGGCTGGCTTTTCTCGGGATCTGTGACAGCGGCGCGGCTGTTGGAGCTTGTTGTCTTGCAGTACTTGCTTGACATGTTGAAGCTCGGCGTCCAGGTGTTTCTTGTCACAGATCCCATGGGCTCTCTGAAACAAAGACATTTCCACGGTAGCTAACTGTTTAGGATGGTGGTGAGATTCACCGTTTAAGTACCTATTTGTATGGGTCTTTTTCCTATATACAGTGTGGCTCAAAGTATGATCAGGATTCCTGATGACAAGTACATCTAAGAAAGCTAATGAATTATTTGCCTCTAATTCCATAGTAAATTGGATGTTATTATTAATGGAATTAAGATGTTCTATGAATACACTTGCACTATCTGTTGGTAATATTGTAAAAGTATCATCTACAAACCTCTTATAAATCCTGGGTGTGATGGGGGCAGTATGTAAAGCTCGAGCCTCGAAGTCCTCCATATATATGTCAGCAACGACAGGCGATACTGGGGAGCCCATTGCGACACCATCGACTTGTATGTAGAATTTATTGTCCCACAACAGATAGCCAGTTGTTTGTTTGAACGCGCTAATCCCAGGAACTACTGGTCCGAATTATAATAATATAATATAATATTGTTTCACATACACGCAACATCATCTAGCCCAAACTAAGCAGAGCTTGTACTATGGATACTAGACAATGGATAAACATACATATATACTTTTTTTTTGTAAATACATACATATTATACATAGAAACACCCAGACCAAGACAAACATCTATGTTTATGCACACAAATGTTTTACTTGTGCGGGAATCGAACCCGCGACCTCAGGCGTGGCAGTCAGTTACACTAACCACTACGCCATCGAGTAGTTTTTAAATTGAAAAATTATTTTAATTTTGGATAGCTTATTTATCGAAGAAGGCTATAGGCTATATAACATCAAGGTACGACCCACGGGGGCGGCGCAGTAATCATAAACGGGGGTGAAACCGCGGGCACATCTAGTTGAATACTATAAGTTGTATTACTACAACACAGCTCTGCCTGTTGCTTTGAGATATGGGCGGGCGTCTATACATGTATTGTTATTATATATTATTTTATATAACGCAAACAACGTATCGGTTTGCTCGCAAAAACATTCAGGCATCTTGCGCTTAAAACTTTCGCCTGTGTTGCATTGTGTTATAAATAATTTCATATTTTTCTGGATTTATTTCAATTTACTGCAGTCTATTTTAGTACCTGCTTATTTATAAAGATAACATTATAATTACCTACTAACTGATGGATGGCGTAACGGATAAGAAATCGCCTTGCCTCTGCTACCACCTTGAATGTTGTGAGTTCGAATCCCACACGTGACGATTATAGTGCGATCCACAAATGATTATTCTAAGTAAGCCGTGATTCAGGAATCGCTCATCGCATTTTTTGACGAAATGTAATAAAAACTATTATGGTAATGGTTTTTTTTATTGCTCTTGTTGCAGATGAGCTATCTTTTCTACCCGATATTTATTTAAATGATAACCAACCACCATTGGTGAGTTGCAGCAAATTCTGGGAAATATTTATACACGCAAGTTACCGCCTACTGTGATACTACTTTTATACGGGATAGTGGGTACTTTTTTAAACTTTGTTTGATGAACATTAAGTCATAGTGACCAGGAAACACCAGTATTTATAGCGATAGGAGACGTACATCGCGAATGGATCAGTGATGGATGGATGTGTATCGACATACCGAGAAGCCTGGATTATATACATATTTGTATACCTACCTAAGTTAATTGTATTGCGGGTTACAATCGGGCAAACCATCTGACTATATACATATACCAGCTGTTACCCGCGACTTCGCCCGCGTGGATTTTAACTAAAAACTGTTTGTTCAGGTCGCAAAGTTTCCAAAAACTTAATATTTCTGTATTCCTCGTATAGAAATGACCTATGCTAAATTTAATGTCATTCTTTTACTTTGTAGGTCGGTTTTGATTTACTATATAAGGATTTATATTGGATGTATATATTAAAATTATTATTACTCCGGTTTTTTTTAATCCTATGAGATAGTGCGGTTCTCTATTTCATAGGCTTTTATATTTTCTATAATAAAAGTAGCTCCTTATCCTATGTGGGGGCCAGTCAGTGCAGACCGGCGACACTACGACCCAGTGGGATCTTTTGTGTCGACACTCTCTCAATAACGACTGCCATAGATGTTCATGGCAGTCGGGACTGCCGGCTTAACGTGTTTTCCGAGGCACGGAGCAGGCGATAATTGTCAATCAATACGCACATAATTTCGTAAAGTCATATAACTTCTGAAAGTCAGAGGTGAGCGACGTGGTTTCGAACCCGAGACCCTCTGCATTGCAGTCTGTTGGTCTCCCCATTGAGCTATCGCTACTGTTAAAAAAAGTAGCCTTAGTTAATCCTTATAACATCAGCTATCGGCCAGTGAAAGCCCCGTCAAAATCGGTTCAGCCGTTTCGGAGATTAGCCGGAACCGACAGACAGACAGACGGCTGCTATATACGGATTTTATCGCGTTGTTTATTTGACACTTTATTACAAAATTTTGAAAATTGTTACACCACTACTACTATTAAACTTTACTAATTTTTAAGCTAATTAAATTATTATTAAACTATTTAGATTTAATTTATTTTTATTTTACACTTTCCCCGACGTTTCGGTTGCTTTTCAGCAGCCATGGTCACGGGGAGACTAAGATGGCAGTTGTCTCAATGTTCCAGTGTAGTTATTTCAAAGTACCCGAACATAATTTAATCATTGGTGTTTCTATTTACGCAGAATGAGCTCAAAGTATCATGAAGTCTAGCTGTGGTTTGCTTCTTCTTGGGTTTGACTATTTTTATTACTGGATCCCAAGCTGGTGGTACATTCCAACCATCTTCTCTATTAAAATTAGGATGTTTTTTGATTTTAATAGCCTCGCGAAGCATCCTTGGTAGGAATCGGTGTTCTTTAGCGAGAATCTGTGGTTTGTCAAATCTCAGGTAGTGGTTGGTCCCCTGTTGCACATGTTCACACACAGCAGACTTCAACGAGCGTTGGTGTTTTACATCAGCTATGTGTTCTTTTATGCGGGTGCCTATGTTTCTCTTGGTTTGACCAATGTATGAGAGTCCGCAGTCACAATCTATTTTATAGACCCCTGCATCTTGTAAAGGTAGTTGGCACTTGACGGATGGTAAAAATTGACTTATCTTCGTTGGCGGCTTGAAGTATGTGTTGATTGAAGCTCGCTTCAAGATGTAGCCAATCTTGTCAGTGACACCCCTTACATAAGGCAGTATAGCAGGCTGGCGCTCGACTGTGGCTGGCTTTTCTCGGGATCTGTGACAGCGGCGCGGCTGTTGGAGCTTGTTGTCTTGCAGTACTTGCTTGACATGTTGAAGCTCGGCGTCCAGGTGTTTCTTGTCACAGATCCCATGGGCTCTCTGAAACAAAGACATTCCCACGGTAGCTAACTGTTTAGGATGGTGGTGAGATTCACCGTTTAAGTACCTATTTGTATGGGTCTTTTTCCTATATACAGTGTGGCTCAAAGTATGATCAGGATTCCTGATGACAAGTACATCTAAGAAAAATAATGAATTATTTGCCTCTAATTCCATAGTAAATTGGATGTTATTGTTAATGGAATTAAGATGTTCTAGGAATACACTTGCACTATCTGTTGGTAATATTGTAAAAGTATCATCTACAAACCTCTTATAAATCCTGGGTGTGATGGGGGCAGTATGTAAAGCTCGAGCCTCGAAGTCCTCCATATATATGTCAGCAACGACAGGCGATACTGGGGACCCCATTGCGAACCAAGAGAAACATAGGCACCATACAAAAGAACACATAGCTGATGTAAAACACCAACGCTCGTTGAAGTCTGCTGTGTGTGAACATGTGCAACAGGGGACCAACCACTACCTGAGATTTGACAAACCACAGATTCTCGCTAAAGAACACCGATTCCTACCAAGGATGCTTCGCGAGGCTATTGAAATCAAAAAACATCCTAATTTTAATAGAGAAGATGGTTGGAATGTACCACCAGCTTGGGATCCAGTAATAAAAATAGTCAAACCCAAGAAGAAGCAAACCACAGCTAGACTTCATGATACTTTGAGCTCATTCTGCGTAAATAGAAACACCAATGATTAAATTATGTTCGGGTACTTTGAAATAACTACACTGGAACATTGAGACAACTGCCATCTTAGTCTCCCCGTGACCATGGCTGCTGAAAAGCAACCGAAACGTCGGGGAAAGTGTAAAATTAAATTAAATCTAAATAGCTTTAATAGTTTTAATATTTATTTAATTAGCTTAAAATAAGTAAAGTTTAAAAGTAAAAGTAGTGTAACAGTTTTCAAAATTATGTAATAAAGTGTCAAATAAATAACGCGATAAAATCCGTATATAGCAGTTTAATTTCAATGAATAATATTCGCGTAAATAGAAGACAATATTATTTAAATATAGGTTTTTTGATATAGGTACCGTATATACTTTCATAATAATATGCATTAAGTAAAAAGCTGTTATTTTGACATTACAAACAGACACTTCAATTTAATTTATTTGTATGTATAGATGAATCGGATATTGTTCACTGTTTCATTTGTTTGAATATTTCTACGCAGAATCCAATTTTTTTTCCAAAATCTTCCAACTATTTGCCAGTGAAAGTCTCGTTAAAATCGGTTTAGCCGTTTCGGAGATTAGCCGGAACAGACAGACAGAAAGACAAAATTTTTTAAAATATATATTGTGGTATAAGTACTTTATATACTTTCATACGCATTAGGTAAAGAGCTGTTATTTTGACATTACAAACAGACACGTCAATTTTATTTATTTGTACAGAGGTAAGCAAGCCGACGTGGTCGCACTGCAAGAGATGTGGCTTTTACTCCATGATGTACACCTGATCAATATTGTGCATGAGGACTTTGAGTAGGTACACAGGGAAATCTGCAGTAGATACCTCAACAGACATTCTTAAGGGGCGCCCATATGGGGGAGGGGCCATTCTACCGCGTAAAGGTTTATTTAAAACGGTTCAGGTAATTAATTGTGAAAGTGTTAGACTTGTGGCTATAAGGGCGATATTGGTTGACAGCCGCACCTTTATTATATTTAGTGCCTACATGCAGAGAGATAGCTCAGAAAACATATTAGAATTTACCAATTGTTTTTAATTGAAATCAGTGCTATAATAGATAAAGCCTAGCCTAATGATACTGAAGCCGCCCTTCAAATGTATTTTTTTTTCAATTGTTGTTCTCAACCTTAATCGGATCTCAAAATGACGTTTAAATTATTAGTTACGAGGCCGTTCGCCCCTCAAGTTTCGCCCCCTAGTAGGTATTTGTTAGGTTTCTTCTTAAATCCACCAAAATATAGGAGTCCTGCGAAGCGGAGCTCCATCTTTCTATGAAAGGGGGCGAAAGTCAAGGGGCGTACGGGCTCGTAGCCAAATTATTTCTATTACTATTATTATTCGTAAGTATATTTAATTTGATATCTGTAGTTGTGCCTTTTTAATAAATGATTAAATAAAGATAAAAACAATTATTCCTATACAAAGCTCTTTAAGATAAAAACTCTTACATTTATTTATTTTCGATAAGTTAATACAATTATGGTTTCAGTCAGATCATTTATTAAATAGTTACTTATATTGTGAAAAACACATACACAGTCCTGTGCTCAGTCCCTTGTCCCCAATGTGCTAGGCACATTTAGACCGGCTATGGATATGTATTAGAGGGTGAACTTATTGCCGTCTACCGGGCAAAGTATCAGACTCCAGGCTACAACTGAAAATTTCATGACACAAAAGCCAAACAACACTGTTATACCTAGGAATTGAACCTTATATCTCATGCACGACAGTCTCACTAACTACCGCTGCGCTACCACGGCAGTCTTAATACGTGATAATATAATATACAGACTGATAAACAAAATATTCTATATTTTATAAATGAAATGAAGTGCTGCCATCTAATGTATTAATTTATTATTATTACAATATTGTGACATGTCGTACATGGAGTAGTGTGTTTGTAGCATACTAGATGGTGTTAATTTCGGTGAAACGTTTAACATACATCGTAGAACTATAATATTTTCCTAGTTTCACAATCAACCACTAGATGACGTTGTACTATATCTTATATAAGTTTATGTTAGGGCAATGCTTTACTATGCCTATATAAATTAATGTTGAAACGTGATCAGAATGAACAGTTAAAATATTAAATTATGGAAATTTGATGTCTGTTTTATTACTTTACAAAGTAGAGTCCCTAGAATTATTATAATGTAATTTTATAATAATTTACATGTTATACGTAGGTAAGTAATTTGTTTACTTTTACACAAAGGTCCAGACTTAATGACTTATAAAAATTGCTAAGGTAGTATTTACGCTAAATAGTCTTTATTTAATCTCACTTCCTATTTCGTTATCTCTTTTGATAGACAAGGATAGAGTTGCTTTTGCATTGTCTGTCATTATCAATAATATAATCAATGTTTTTGTCTAAACATAATTAAGTTGCAGTTAATTAAACTTACCTTAAGGTGCCGTTGTCATGAGGAAGTCATTTCCATCAAGGAGGCAGCGGAGCGGGAGAGGGAGCGTTTAAACCCTCTCCCCAACCGCAGAGCCGGGCGCCGGAGGGCGCGAGACGACCTCCAGCCACCCTGAGGTTTGACCTGGGGGTGGAGGGCTTTGTGGGCCTGCCCGCCATCCGTTCAGCACCAGGTCCGAGAGGCGGCGTGCGTGTTCCCATGCGCGCCTCTGTGTCGAGTCTGTCCCCCCTCTAGGGGGAACAGTAGGGATAATTTGAGAAGTACCTATAGGGTAGGTTTTTCGCGTAGAGGCCTGCCGTTTCATACGGCGCGGGCGGGCCGAAACCTCGGCGGGGTCGCGACCGCATGCGCAAGTGATTCGCGCGGCCCCGTCGATAGTGGTTTTGTCGAGGAACACCGTGGTAGGTTTAGTCGGTATTCCGGGAGGTACATTATCATCTTAACATCTTTCTTTTACCTCGCCGAGTCCGACATAACCCCTCCGCCCGCCCCCGCGGAGGGGATTGCGTCATGCATTCCCCCAGGTAGAAAAAAAAAAAAAAAGGTTACGTTGTCATAATAATACCCCAACTCCACTATAAAGGACTCACTAAAAATCTTCTTCTACCTAGCCTTTATTATTCCCAAGTCAATTGGGGTCGGTTTTTCTTTTCTAACCAGATTTGACTAGATATCAGTTTTTACACGGAGCGGCTGCCACCTGACCTCTGCAACCCGAAGGCTAACGATACCTTAAGGCTAGACCAGTGTCAGGATATTATACGGCACTGACTTCCCAGTGATGACTACCATAGATGTTCATGGCAGCCGGTACCGACGGCTTAACGTGCTCTCCGAGGCACGGAGCAGGCGATAATTGTCAATCAATACGCACATAATTTCGAAAAGTCATATGACTTCCGAAAGTCAGAGGTGCGTGACGTGGGTTCGAACCCGAGACCCTCTGCATTGCAGTCTGTTGGTCTCCCCACTGAGCTATCGCTGCTGCAAAGGACTAGCTAACAATGATATTGATAAAATTATTTTTAACTGCATATCATCTTGTTTGTTTCGTTATTACAGTTTTATTTTTGGTTCGGTGATACCATAACATATGTTAATACCATAACATATATGATAACATACGTTATTTATCAGATGCTACATTGTGCCCGCGGTTTCGCTCGCGTAAATGAAGGTTAGGTTAGGTCAACAACAGTACATTTTTCTGGATGAAAGGTAGCCATTGTCCTTTTCTGTTCCCCCGACAACGTGTATGCGAAATTTTGAGATGGGTACAGACTTACGAAATGCAATGTAACACGCAATGAAAGAATTTGCCGTCCACATTGTCGCAATGTAACAGAATTCCCATAGTGTGGACGCCTTGCGCGCACGAACCGTGCACATTACGCGCACGAACAGAGCATTGCAGTTCGTGCGCGCTGCGATGCGCCATTTGTCGGTTTTTTCGCCGAACACAAAGGGACGCGCAGTGTGCACGCTCCGCCCCTTTGTGTGAGTCTGTGCTGCGAGACGCACGCAAAAAATGGAGGAAGAAGACACAGCAACAGCTACGCGCGCATGCCGGAAACAGATGCGAGTAGGTACATGCTCGGTTCGTGCGCGCGCTGCGACCACATTTATGAAATGCTCCTTTCATGTTACATTGCATGTTACGTTATAGCAGTCTGCACCCGCCTTTGTGATGATCAGTCGAGTAGTTGTGTGCGTGAAAGCGAGCCAAACAAACTCACATTCACATTTTTAATATTAGTTAGGACTACCTATTATCCGCGACTTCGTTAACGTGGAAGTTAACAAAAAGTATTTGGTTTTCGCGGTACTATTTTTTTTTGTCTAAATTTAAAGTAAGTTCCCTAAGTTACTCCTTACATCCTCCTAACATCAGCTACATATCTACCAGTGAAAGTCCCATCAAAATCGGTTCAACCTTTCAGAGATAAGCCAGAACAAACAGACAGACAGGCAAAAATATTATTAATCGTTTTTTTTATATACAGTATTTTTTTTATATAAGTTTTTTTATATAAGTCCTTTTTTTGTAAATTTTATTTGACATTGTAATCGCTGCATTGACATTCTTAGTAATTGAATTTTATTTTCTAATTATTAGCACTGACATTTAATTCTTAATTTTTTTTGTATTTATGTTTTTATGATTAGTAATTGGCAGCTATTAATTCTGTATGTTATCATTCCTTTATTTTTATTTTATGCTAAAGTGAATTTAATATGTTGTGTAGTTTTAATAGATGTGATTCTAAAGTATTATTTTTGCATTTTTTTAGTGATCTGCCAAATTAATATTAAATTACTGTAAGCCTAATTGGCAGAACATAGTTGATCATCACCATTACTGTAAATATCTTATATATATAATATATTCTATAATATAATATTCTACCACATACACACAACACTATCTAGCCCAAACTAAGCAGAGCTTGTACTATGGGTACTAGACAATGGATAAACATACATATATACTTTTTTTTTGTAAATACATACATATTATACATAGAAACACCCAGACCAAGACAAACATCCATGTTCATGCACACAAATGTTTGACTTGTGCGGAATCGAATCCGCGATCTCAGGCGTGGCAGTCGGTTACACTAACCACTACGCCATCGAGGCCGACAAATATGTATAGATATATACATATTTATATATATATATATATATTTTACGTTATGTCTGTTCCCGTGCCAGCGAAGGCCTAGAAGCCGCGTAAGCTAGTATTTATTATGTAAAAGGATGATAAAAATGTTTGGATGTAATATAACTGTTTATTCTGTAGGTACCTATGTGAAGTTTGTTTCAAGAAGATATTGTTATTATAGATCACGTATTGGTATGATAAATCAATTAATTTTGTACCATATTTGGTTTTATAGTTTGTAATCTGTGCCTCGGAGAGCACCTCAAGCCGTCGGTCCCGGCTGCCATGAACATCTATGGCAGTCGTTATTGGGAAAGTCAGTACCCTCTAATATCCTGACACTGGTCTAGCCTTAGGGTATCGTTAGCCTTCGGGTTGCGGAGGTCAGGTGGCAGCCGCTCCGTGTAAAAACTGATATCCAGGCAAATCCGGTTAGACTAGAAAAGCCGACCCCAAGTGACTTGGGAATAATAAAGGCTATGAGAGATGAAGAGTTTGTAATCTGTTGTAGGTGGTTTATAGATGTGACAGTTATGTTCTGGTATAGTAATTTACGTGTAGGGTTGTTCATTGTGAAGTTCGTGGTTCGATTTTCGGATTAGCAAAAGTATTTGGTTTTTTAGTGTGGAGTTTCTGAGATACCTATAGGTACTAAAATAAAAAGGGATCCTCATTTAAGAAATGTGTTACCTATTCACTGTAATTTTGTAGGGTAATACGAGCAAGCTCTTTTGAAGTGTTTATTATGTAAAACCTGAAGTAGAACAACATATAATGCATCCGACCATGCGGCTGTATGAGCTGGCGCCGAATCTCGATCTCCGTTTACCTACGGGCAGTTAATTTAAAATTAACTGCCCGTAGGTAAACGGAGATAAAACACATATTATATGAAAAATACGTCATAATTTAACTGTAAGTAAGTAAAACCATTCGTTTTTTAATATAGGAACCTAAACCTTAGCAAGTACTTCCACGGATTATCATTAATTATGCTTTCATTATACAGCGTGTAACAGAAAGGTGTGGTCATAATTTAGGTCGTATTGTCTAATCTAATAACGTGCGCTATCCCAGGACAAAAAATAACTGTTTTAAGCATTCAATACATTTATTATTTAAACATCGAAACAATCGCATTATATCATTATCAAAATAGCGCTTGGTCATTCTTGGGTTCACGGAGATCATCCGAATCAGCTGTTAGTGTTGGTAAAGATTGACTAGAATGTATGATATTTTTATTTATTTATTACACATACACAACACTATCATTACAAGAAACCTTAATGTGATAGTGTGCTTCACTGTTATCTACTTAATTATATTACTTATTTATATTACATACTATACTTATATATTGGTAAGCCAACAAATAAAATGCTATATCTGAATGAAAATAATGTATACGGATTTATTGTCGCGGTTTTCTATTGGACGGGGTTTTTTGTATTATATGTTACTTTTTTTATGGTATAGGAGGCAAACTTTTTGATGGATCGCCTGATGGAAAGCGATCACCGCCGCCTATAGACGCCCGCAACACCAGAGCAGTCACAAGTGCGTTGCAAGCCTTTTAAATTTGATTCACGGAGGAGGAGCGGGGGTTTGGGCCTCCGGTACCCTCTCGAGGAAACACAACGCAGGTCCGATTTCACGCCGGTTTTCTGTGAGGCCGTGGCATCACTCCGGTCGAGCCGGCCCATTCGTGCCGAAGCGTGGTTGTCCCACGGTAAAAAACCACTTTGTTATGAACCAATGCTGTACAGCATTGTAGTCGTACGGAACTCTAGGAACAGGAGTCTGACTCGGGCTTCACCAATTTTACCTACGACACCTATCTATACTTTTTAGTGCCGTCACTGCTCATCATAAATTATGTTGTAACTATGACAAGTATGAGTAGACAACTATATAATTCTAACATTGAAGCCTTAAGGAAAAATTCTAATTTCGGCTTCCTATTATTTACACCTCGCGACTTGACCTTATAACCTTATGTTAAGTTAGTCTGTGTATTGTTGTGTGTTTGACTGGCAACTCAATGTTTTCCTTTTGCAATATGGTGGAGGTAATTTAGGTATTCATTTATTTTCATCTGGCTTTGAAATTATCTCCTTGCTACGGTGTTTAACGCTTAATATATTGAATCGAATTAGGCGTTACTTGGCGAAAATGTATTGTAATATAACTTGCAGTATTGCGCTTTGAACAAGAATATACGCATATTTTGTGTTCGAATCGGAATAATGCAAGTTGGAGTACGCCCGGATCCCACGACGCGGCTGTCTCTATCCAGAGGAGTTCGGTATTGAAAACAACCTTTTTCTATTGCAATGGTTGGGGTGGGCAATCCGAGGGTACGTGGTAGGTTCTCCTCCTCTCAATAATTTTATTTAACGCTTAAGTTGTCTTTCTTTAAACAAGGTAAAGAGAATACTATTATTACGGCACACAATGGCTTACTATTCTCCTTTAGGATTATTTTTTCAATGTCGTCACTCATTGGCACATAATAATCATTCAATCCTGTGTATAAATTGCACCTTCACAGTCTGCCTGCCTGGTCTGGTCAGACTTAATTAAGGTTTCCAACCATACTGTTAAAACAGTATTATACAATACTTTTTTTCGCTCGTTAATACTTAATACTGTTCTATAAAAAAAAATGTATATAAAATCGTTTTCTTAAGTGCTGGTATTCGGCAGTATAATGAAACTTAAAATTGTGGAGAGGGTTATGAATATTTTAAAATGATAATTGATTGTTAAATTGGGCAAGAAGCTACTTAAAATAAATGTTATAAAAACGTTAAATAAAATACTGGTTATTTTATTAAAATACTGTTCGTTTTATTTATTAGACCTTACTGTAGTTTGTTCCTCGTACAAAACGTTGGGTACCCTAGACTTAATACAAATATTACGGAGAACTCCCAGGCACGCAGGTTATTTCATGTTATTGCCCTTCACCGTTAAATCAACCGATAAATAACTATAAATACATATATATCACATAACTTGTCAGACATGCATGGCGTAAGATCAAACTCGAAACACTACAAACTAGGCTGTTGTAACTAAATATAGCTTTTAATGCTGCCTGAATATCTTTTATTTTATTTTTAAAGAACATGTTTCTTAATAAAGCTAAAAAAAACTTTCTGACGCAGTATTTAAATACCTGTTGCACCTGGTGAATGAACTTGCCATTTAATTGTATCGCCTGAGACCTTCGTGGTGTATTTTTATACACACTCTTGTTCTTACCCGCAGCATCGTTTGCGTTTTATTGGATGACAGGTATTATGAAATTTCGAATACACGTTGACAGGGTTACAGAAAAGGACATAGGGTATCTTGCATCCAGACATAAGTACTGTTGTTGAAGGATGGAAAATAGACATAACCTACAGTTACGCGAGTGGAGCCGCGGGTTAAATCTAGTTTATAATATTAGTTAGGAATAGGATAGTCTCTCGCCTGTACTCCCGAAGAAGAAGGCAGAGGTGGGTTACGTCCACATATTGCTCAAACAAACTATAGATAGTTTCAGGTTATACTTAAGACTGCGCCGAGCGAAATGTGCCAAAACAGGCGGTCACAGTTAAGTTAATAAAATCAACACTTTTTGTTTAATACAAATATAAAATATACATTTACCATAAAAATGAATGTGATTACAATTACTCCATGCAAAAAACTTAAAATAATTAATATTTTCGTCTACAAAATTACGTAAATTTGCACGAATAATGCAAAAACGTAAACTCGTGTTACGTGATTTTTAGATTATAACAGTAGAAATCTATCCTATTTACAGCTTAAACGAAACATAAATAGTTATATTACAATTTGTCCGTCCCAAATATTTAAGTTATTGGTTGGCAATAAAGATACATATTTATCAAAAAAGCACTTCAAATCCTCTATACAATTTTACTATCGCGGCCGCGCGCCGATTTGAGTATCGAGCTCTGTCATTCGGTCCAACCACGTCTTACGCTCGGCGCAGTCTTAATAGGGAACGAGCCTATTGTCATTTGCCTTATACAAAGCATTGTTCTAAATCTAAGCTCTGTGCTTAAAATAGGAATTCCACTTAGAAAATTTTGACTTGGGAATGAAACTTAAGATCTCAAGCACAGCAGTTACATATGGAACCCTAGTCCTCATATACAAATACTGCTGCGTTATCGAGGCAGTCTTGATTTCTATACTGTAGTTTTAATAGCCTGAGTGGAACATAGTCAAAGGTTCAAAATTTTTGAAATCTATCTTTTTATCCTACGCTCAAACTAGCGATAAATCCATATAAATATTAAAGTAACATGCACAAAGAATAATAATAATAATATTCTACCACATACACAGAACACCAACAAGTCCAAACTAAGCAGAGCTTGTACTATGGGTACTAGACAATGGATAAAAATACATATATATTTCTTTTTTTGTAAATACATACATATTATACACAGAAACACCAAGACCAAGACCAAGACCATGTCCATGCACACAAATGTTTGACTTGTGCGGGAATCGAACACGCGACCTCAGGTGTGGCAGTCGGTTACACTCACCACTACACCATCGAGGCCGCCATAGAATACCAAGACTCAGAACTACTATTGGTAGATCACGAATTTTGCGCTAAGTTTTAACCCGCATTGCTTACGGATTAACTATTCAACTAATGAACTTGCACAAATTTTGGCACAGATAGTCTATATATATTCTCGATTGACACATAGATACTTTTATCCCAGTGATACGTTTCCTTGCGGTAATTAGTTAATTAACATCATTTAACATGACTAAAACTGCGGGATAAACCTGGTATTTTATATATGAAGGTTATGCAGTCGCGGAGTCATGTGAGCATGTACTTCATCCTTCAACCTTTCACGGCCTGCGCAGAACTGTAATCAGGTATATCTGGTTTCCAATCATTCATATCTATAAGGCCAAAATAATAATCAGTTTTTCGATTGTTTGGCCTTCCAGAGAATATTTGATTCTAGTTTCTGTCCACGGCTTTGGATCCTTCAAAACTTATAGGGACGCATACATTTTAAAAATCAGTTGTGTAGTTTTTGATTTAAATCCTAACAAACAAAAATCAAATCTTTCTTCCTTATAATATTAGTATAGATAGGAGGCGTACCCATTGCCGTCGTCTCAGTATAATTTTGGACCCCATGTAGAATGTAATAATGGGAAAACTAATAACCCTTTTCTTAATTCGGGCACTGAAGCCGAGGATCTCCAATCGATCGCAAACATAAGCGTAATATTCGAAAATCGAGAATTTTGTATCGCATGTTTTATGGCATGAGAAAAGAGTCCACTATATGCGCATGAGCAGAAACAACATCTAAAATAAATACGCTTTAACGACTTCCACCCTTCGACCTATGCAGGGTCAAGGTAGTTGTCAAAGTGACAGCATGGATCTCGGGAGTCGTAGGTTCAAGGCCTGTGTCACGGTTGGTTTTTTGTCTGTCTACCATTTCGGCCTCGATGGCGTAGTGGTAAGTATAACCGACTGCCACGCCTGAGGTCGCTGGTTCGATTCCCGCACAAGTCAAACATTTGTGTGCATGAACATGGATGTTTGTCTGGTCTGGATGTCTCTATGTATAATATGTTTGTATTTACAAAAAAAAAAGTATTTAAGTATGTTTATCCATTGTCTAGTACCCATAGTACAAGCTCTGCTTAGTTTGGGCTAGATGGTGTTGTGTGTATGTGGTAGAATATTATTATTATATTATTATTATTATTATTTGAAATAATGTGGTGTTACTACTAACTAATCTTTTAACCTTAAAACTTAGCTGAGAAAACATCTACCTTATTGGTTGAGTGGTGTAAGCGTTTTTAAGTGAGACTGTTGATATAAGGTCTCGGTTTCAATTCCCGGACGAAATAGGTGATATATGTACAAAAATAAAGGAAAATTTTAAACGATCGCGATATGTATAATATTTTACTTGAAACATTAAATATTTATCAATCCGATTGTCAATCCGACCGTTTCTTTAATCTATATGCATATACTAATTATTATAAGCTAAAGAGTTTGTTTGTTTGGTTGATTGCGCTAATCTCAGGTTCAAATTGAAAAATTCTTTTAGTGATGGATAGCCCATTTATCGAGAAAGGCTATATGTACGGTTAGCAACAAACCGCACATTGCACTTTGTATCAGTGGCCGATTGGCCTAGTTAACAAATTGCTAATTGTGTAATTTATAATATAATGATGTACGTTGAGTATAGAGTCGTAGGCAGTGTTCTCAGTAAAACCGAGCGCGAATAACATATATATAACATTTCCATAACATTTAATTTAACATTTTTTAATTTAACATTTCTTTTGTTATTTTATTTAAGTGGACTATTTTATTAAACATTACTTTCAACATTCAACATTTTATTTAACAAAACAATTAACATTTTCATACAACATTAAATGTTAGGCATCTGCCCTAACACTATAAGTTATATAACATCACGCAATAGGAGCAGAGCATCAATGAAACATTTTTCAAAATTGGGGAAAATTCTTTTATTTGACGCATTTGCGCGGCTCAGCTCGTATTATATAAAAAAACAGTGATAGCTTAGTGGGGAGACCAACAGACTGCTTTGCAGAGGGTCTCAGGTTCGAACCCACGTCGCGTACCTCTGACTTTCGGAAGTTATATGACTTTTCAAAATTTTGTGCGTATTGATTGACAATTATCGCCTGCTCCGTGCCTCGGAGAGCACGTTAAGCCGTCGGTCCCGGCTGCCATGAACATCTATGGCAGTCGTTATTGGGAGAGTGTTGACACAAAAGATACCACTGGGTCGAAGTGTCGCCGGTCTGCACTGACTGGCCCCCACATAAGATACATACATTATATAAAAGTCTTAAAATTTTCTTCTTTATGTCGTTGTGCTAATAACAAGACTTAAAGATCAGCCCTCATGACTCTAGGATAAGATATAGTCATAACACACTCTATCGCACTAGCTATATTTGTAACACTAGGAATAATTACTGTGTCGCGGGTGACTTCACCAACATTCAAGCAATGAACTCAAAGAACACCCAGATTCGTCACAAGCATTTGTCTGGGGCGTGTCCCTTATGGGGATTGTACCCACAACATTCAGGGCAGTAGTAATGGCGAGACAACCACTTGAACCACTAGGCCCTCTGTGCAGGCATCTATGTTTAGGTTTAACGATGATAGAGGTGAGCTTATATAGCGTGGAATCTAACATAAAAGTAGTCTTTGTAGTTACTCCTTATAACATCAGCTATCTGCCAGTAAAGTCCCGTCAAAATCGGTCCAGCCGTTTTAGAGATTAGCCGAAACAAACAGACAGACAAAAGTTTTTTTAAATTATTAGTACCGTATATAATTTCATACGCATTTAGTAAAAAGCTGTTATTTTATCTAACAGGAAGAAATGACAACACATGTGTGGTTACCATAACGATGGTCCTCTGGCTCGTTTTTCACTATAGTGACGATAGCAATAAACATTTTCCGATCCGAGGATCGAACCAGTGACCTCTATGTTTCGTTCTTATCTATGATTTTTATTTCACTACTGTAGGTACTGTAATACTTGTGTCATAAGAAAATGTGTAAACATTTAAGCAAAGAACACATATATACATATATACCTTTACTATATTTTTTTTGGTTTTATGGTTATTTAGGATTCAAATTACTTGTAATATTTTTAATCCCTAATGCTAAACTATAATGCAAGCGTGGTTTTCAACGCTAGACTAGTCCCAAATCCATTGGGTTAATTATTTGTATATCACCATTGATATCAATGTATATCACATAAATATTAGTCTCGTATAAGAATCGAACACTCGGCCCACGGATAGTGGTGACGCGACCGCTTGAATCACTGCGCCATCCGTGCACTTACGCCTTAATTACCAAGACAAAGAGCTCACAGTCATGGAAAATGAATATGCAGAGGTATCTAATTATAAAGTAACCGCGACGCGTGAAGGAACTATTCTTACAAAGTACTGCCAGCACTCAGATATTAAATTCGTATGCTATTATTGTTTTGCGTGAACAATAGGACGGCTGTGTATGTTTTAGTCTCACGATATATGCAGCGATAGCCTAGTGGGAGCTGTTGGACTGCCATGCTGAGGTCCCGGCTTCGAACCCAAGGCACACACTTCTGTCTTATCGAAGTTATGTGTGTATGAATTAGTTAATAATCGCTTGCTAGAACGGTGAAGGAAAACATCACGAGGAAAGCTGCATGTCTGAGTTTATAATATTGCAGCTTGAACGGTGAAGGAAAACATCATGAGGAAAGCTGCATGTCTGAGTTTATAATATTGCAGCTTGAACGGTGAAGGAAAACATCATGAGGAAAGCTGCATGTCTGAGTTTTTCATAATGTTCTCGAAGATATGTGACGTCTGCCAACCCGCATTGGGCCAGCGTAGTGGACGATGGAATAACACTTCTCACACTGAGAAGAGGCCCGTGCTCAGCAGTGGGACAGTTAATATACAGGGCTGATATTAGTATTATTATTATATAGGGGGCAAGACCTCTAATTTCGTAGGCCCTAAATGTATATAGACTCACTTTTATATCCCGAAGAAGGTGCCTTCATGCCGCTGCTAGCAAAAAGCGCGTACTACTCTATTAAAAAAAACCGGCTTACTTGAAGCTGAAGTTGCTTCAAATCAAGCGAAGCCGTTTAAGAAGTAAGAATGAAGACATACGTCACTAAGTAATTTTGTTAATGTTGACGAAAAATATTATTTTCAATTTTTCAAAGCTTCTATATAACTATCAACATATTTTAACAACTATATCGAAGCTAGCTTAAGTTTTAGCAAGTCTTAAATAATATGTTTCATGCCGCAAGAGACCATAAAACCATTAAATCAACAGATACAAATGCCTAAATACCTTGCAGCTATAAAATGATTCCACACATATTTCTTTCATACGGATATCGAATCAGTCAAAAACTTTATTGGTAGTAGCAAGATGACTACTCAAGTCACTAATAATAATTAATGAATGCATATAAAAGATTAACGTCATACAGCCTCTCTCTTTGCAACGTACATTTACCATAAATTGTGTTCAATCTTGTTTTTAATAACGTAAACATAAATAATTAAAAGCGATTTAAATAAAATAGTAATAATATTATCAATGTTTTCGTGTAAAATACGCAAAAGAGCGGGAAATCGAACAATTGAAACAAGTTCCAAATTTAAATAAAAAGAAAAAGAAGATCAATTAAAGATTCTTTTTAAATTATAGTTCTACTGGCCAGACTAGTTATATTGCAGACCTGTTTTAGATTGGCCAAAGCTACCCGGAACGCAAATGTAATGGACCCTCTCTCTTTAATACGTATTAACATTCCTTTTAAAACTCCTTGTCAATATTTTAGAGGGATAAATAACCACGAAGTTGAGGTCAAACCTCAGAGTGGCTGGAGGTCATCTCGCGCCCTCCGGCGCCCGGCTCTGCGGTTGGGGAGAGGGTTTAAGTGCTCCCTTTTTCACTCCGCCGCCTCCTTGATGGAATTCGACGGCGTTCCACGATCTCTCACGCCGGAGGGCAACCAATCCGACCGCCGCGATCAACTCACGGCGTTGCGATGCCCAGGCGGAGCAATCCGCCAAAGTGTGCAGTGTCGTGTCCTCAACAACGTCGCGGCAGTCGCCGCAGTGTTGACAACCGGGCACCCTTGCCTATACGACACAGGGACTGGCCAAAACAACCGTGGCCAGACATTACCTGTGTCAGCCAGAGAGCCGGTGAGGGCGCCATGCCGCCTCTCCAACACGGGACTTACCGCCACGATCGTGGCTTGCCCGAGTAATATTATATGCCTGCGTATTATTATATTATATACATAGGCTACGTTATCTTAAAAGGCAAGTAAAGCTGCGAGCGAATCCTAGTTATTTTTGAACAACTGTTTTTGTTACATTTTTGAATCGTCATTCGTAATAATTGGCTAGCTTTGCTAGTTTTAAAATTGTAGATAATAATGCATTTTCTGGCTTTGATAGTTCTTATGTGAATACATACATGTCTTACACCTATATCCATGGGGAGGTAAGCAGAGATGTATTACACCCGCATTTTATCAGAAACGGTTTCTGGTTTAGGAGCCTATCACCGCCGACCGGACAAAGTTCCAAAATTCGTGCGTCTACTAATAATTTTTTGAGAATATAACTCGATAACACTTTGCCCGACTCGCCTTTCAAACCCGAGATCTCATCTCAGGTTTGAAGTTTCAATCCTGTAGTTACAAAGTAGTGGTACTTTGAGTATTGTCGTATTGCCGCTGTAGTGCTGCGCTACCAAAAAACTTATTTATGTTTAGACTCGCTATTCGCGTCCGTTATGTTCGCTTAGTTCTATTAAACTATGCCACGGATTCTGAGGCAGTTTACTAGAACTAGAAAACATTCTTAAAAAAAATATGTTTAAAATAAAACGTTGTTAACGTTTCGGTAAAATAAAATTGAGAAAATTCTAAATAGTTGCCATAAAGACGACTTTAAATCTTATCTCCAATTTCAAACTCAGATTGGAAAATGGTGATTCGTAAGAAAACATCAACTTTACGCATGATTTGAGTGCGTAAAAACGTTAAATAAAATATGCATGCGCTTAAATTTTTGTTATTCCTAATTTAAAGATGGCATTTCAGTTATTACATTTAAATATTGCGGTGTCATAAACGTTCGAAATGACATATTCCACAATGTTGCTTCTCTACTCTCATCTTTCGATTTCCATGTCTGTACAGATAAAAACCCTAAAAACAAATTGCGCGGATGGCGTAGTGGTTCTAGTAGTACCTTGCTACTGCCATTGCATCAAATTTTGTGGGTTTGGTCCAGACACGTGACAAAATTTGTATGATCCAAAAATAGTTGTTCCCAGCTTGGGTGTTCTTTGTGATCGTTTTTTGAGTGTTTGTAAAGTCCCCCGCAACTGAGGCCTTATCCTAGTGCGGAAGAGATCTTGGCATACCTCGCAAGGAAACCTGTATCTCTGAGAGCTCTTCATGATGTTCCCAAAACTATATGATGTCTGCTACTCCGCACTGGGCAAGCCTGGTGGATTATTACTTACCCTTCCCTCATTGAGAAGAGGTTTGTGCACAGTAGTATGAGATTTTATATTTGGGGCTGATCAGTGGAGTTGCTTGGTGGCGGCTGCTGGGGTAGCCAGACCCTTGCGGCACTTTTAGGGTGTGGCAAAATTTCATAATATATAATATATCTATATATTAATACGTGAAGCAAAAACTTTGTACCCCTATTTACGAAAATTGCGCGGACGGAGGAGTATGAAATTTGGCACAGTTAAAGTTTATATGGAG
The DNA here is from genome assembly GCA_930367265.1 of Catocala fraxini. Classification (NCBI taxonomy): domain Eukaryota; kingdom Metazoa; phylum Arthropoda; class Insecta; order Lepidoptera; family Erebidae; genus Catocala; species Catocala fraxini. The sequence continues at coordinate 13,759,042 of OV884047.1, read as the reverse complement.
AAGGAGGGACGTATCCTAATATTTTTATAAAATATGCATTAGTAATACATTAAATTTATGAAAATACACTACACGCACACTACCATGCATTTGACACACGCAGTCGAATCGCGTTCGTAGTATTTCAACAATGTTCGTCTGACGTCGTACAATTCTTTGTAACTATGGTTACCTATAATACTACTAGTATAGTATTATATTATCTGTGCCTATACCTTATTTATATGTAATAGAGAACAAGTGAGAAACGGCAATAAAATGCCGTAAATCTTAGAATAAAAAGAATGGTTCAAGTAATATGCAAAGGTCACGTGATACCACGTGGTCAGGGTTCAGAGGTCATAGTTATTTCGGGGGTATATCGACTATGCTGAGTCGAATGGCGTTGACCGCGAGTCTCTAGCTCTTACGGTTTTTAAGTTGAAAGTTGTATAACAGACGGACGGACAAAGCTGTTGTATAAGAGATTTTTCGAACTCTAAAAACAGAAAACAAAGTAGCAAGCTTAGGAATTTTGGTCGAATTTTGACCACTAGGCGACCGCTAGTAATAATATCTTGTAAATATTTGAACCATTTAATGACGAACGAGAGGAATCGATGGATGTACAATATACAATAATGACGACTGTTCTTGCCGAAAAGTTCTTTAGACTGACTGTATATTATAGTCTTTTAAATTGAAATACCTAAATAAGCGGGCGGCAAAATTTTCTTTCGCCCCGGGCGGCTGACACCCACGCTATGCCATTGGGCTGATATTATTATTATACAACAGGGGTCGAGTCTATTGTTGTTTATAGGGCACAGTACCCAACTCCGTGCTACTGACAATTTCTAAATTGGAAATCAAATCCAACAGCACAGCAGATGTGACGTATACATATGCGGCACCGAAAAACATTATCCTCTTTCTGATTAGGTACAAAATCTGTTAAAAAGGAAAATAGTATTTGCCAACAGTTTTGTTAGAGTAAATTCTTGTCTGATAATTAATAGAGATTTCGGAGAAATTTCATATGATCGAACAAATGTATCGACTATATGCCGTAAACCTTGACATGTTTGCGGTGGCTGGACCTTCGGGGATATCCGAAAAGCTTGATATTGTGAGTAAAGGTAAACATGTCTGACGAAGATGGCCAATACGACAAAAATTGTTTGTCACATGCCATAAATGAAATAAAAGGCTTGATAAAATAAAAAAAATTAAGCTTGGCTTCTGAAGTAACTAATTAAAATTGTCACCTAAAACATTCACTGCCGAGTTGACTTCACGGATAATGTAGTGGTTTGTGTGATCGCCTTGCCATTGCCACTGCGACAAGTGTTGTAGGTTTGAATCCCACTTCTTCTTCTTATTTAAGTCTAAGTGACTTGTCGGTGTAGCTTGTCTCTCCATATCTGTCTGTCTAGTGCCATTTCTTGCATTTCTCTGTACGACATGACAACTAACTTTTCCCTGATCTGACTAATGTAACTTATTCTTGGCCTTCCTCTGCCGCGCTTTTCTTCTACCTTTCCCTCAATTATGTTTTTAATAAAAGTGTCATGTGGTAAGAGATGGCCAAGCGTTTTATGTCTTCTAGCTGAAATAGAGTTAAGTAGCGTTCTGATTTCATTGATCTTTACCAAGACGTCCTCGTTCCTAACCATTTCTGTCCAGCTAATGTTTTCCATTCGTCTCCAGCAATCCCACACGGAGCAAAAATTTGTATGAACCAGACATAGTTGTTCCGTGTCTGGGTGTTTTTTGTGTCCGTGGATTAAAAGTTTGTAAAGTTCTCAGTGACATCGGTATCACAAAAAGTGTGGAAGTTGTCTTTTTAAAATTTAAACATTCGATGTTTCTGTGGCATATGTTTCCACGTGAGATCAAGTGTGGCCAAATGTCTACTGGCCACATTGCCAATGCAATTTCAATAAGTTAATAATTAGTGCCAATTAGGCACATTAATAAGCTTTTAATATAATATTGCATAGGTACATGGACAGGGACAGTCTATTTTGCTGCAGAGCACGGTTAAAGCAATAGTCTATAGCCATAGACTCCTTTTTTCACTTTTACTTTTATATAGCGTTCGTTCCTTGGCATGCAGTGCGTGTACGAGTTACATCGTCCAGCAAAGGTGTCGCGTTAGCAATTTACGTCATGCACGCATTTATGCGATGTAGTTCGATCAGTATTCTCATAAATCGCGTCGCGTTCAGTCATATCATTTAGCAATAATAAAGTCATATCATTGTATCAATTACGTTGAATTCAATACATCAGTTTTTTATCATAACTTGCAGTATTATTTATCATTTGACATGTTAAAGGAACGGCAGTAGGTCCGACAGGCATATATTAGATAAGATTTTTATTAACTTTTATATATTTTATTTTTTTGTACTTTATTCTGAATAGGCATAATTACAACTTTATACTATTTGTAAAGCACGCACTTAATTAATTCTAGTTAACTTGCTTATGTACCATAGCCCGTTATTATAATTTCTTAATTGTTTTTCTCTTCAGATATGTTACTAAGTATTACCCTTGCTACTATTGGTTAACTCGAGATGACAGCTATTGTAAGCTTACAGTTTTAAATTTAAGTATTACAAGAAATCTGTGGAAAATGTAATGGGTAGTATATTTGTTAAGTTTAGTGTTAAGTACTCAATGTATCCTCCTAATATACTACTGTTTGTTTTCCCATGTTCAATAAATAAATAAATCATAACCCTTATGATCTGAGTGAACAGCTCAAACAGTGTAAAATCATTTCGTTATGTTCCCACCGCACAACACATACACAACTTACGACAGTTGTGGTCTGAAATAGATCTAAGCGGTTCTAACCCAATAGATAAGGTATTGGACTTGTGGTTGTATATAGATTATAAGAGTTGTAAGAGTGTAAAATTAATTTTGCATTGTTTAATTATGCTTTAACAGTCGCAAGAGGAAGACCTAGGCGAACGTTTCTTGATCAGATCGGAGGCGTTCTGGACAAAGGCCAGGTTAAGAGCACCTTGAACCGACGGGCGTGTATGAGGAATGTGATGAAAGTGAATGAAGCCAGAGAAGTGTGTCAGGATCGTAGCAAATGGAAATCCGTAGTCTCTGCCTACCCCTCTGGGAAACAGGCGTGAATCTATGTATGTACGTATGTATGTAATTATGCTTGTTAATAATGTTCCTAAAACTTTCCGACCATTTAGATAGATACGATGCATATTAAAAAGAAAATAGACCAACTACACATGTCTTGTGGTAACATTTCTTAAAGTAGTTAACTCTTCAATCACAATTATTGTATACTTCGTATGAAAGGCCTTGTCGCTCGATGCAAACTTAGTTTATTTATAATAATTTAATTTGTTTTTCAATTGAAACCATCTTCAATATGTAAAATATTAACCATTCATCATTTTTAATTATAATGCCAGTTTTATTTTTATATTAATATTGTAATAATATGCCAAGCCGACCACAAGTGACTTGGGAATAATAAAGGCTAAGGGAGAAGAATTGTAACAATAATATTGTCTTCTGTTTACGCGAATGTTATTCATTGAAATTAAACTACTATATACGAATTTTATAGCATTGTTTATTAGACACTTTATTACATAATTTAGAAACTACTACTATTAAACTTTACTAATTTTTAAGCTAATTAAATTATTAAAACTATTTATATTTAAGTTGGTTGGAATGTACCACCAGCTTGGGATCCAGTAATGCAAATATTCAAACATAAGAAGAAGCAAACCACAGCTAGACTTCATGATACTTTGAGCTCATTCTGCGTTAATAGAAACACCAATGATTAAATTATGTTCGGGTACTTTGAAATAACTACACTGGAACATTGAGACAAGTACCATCGTAGTCTCCCCGTGACCATGGCTGCTGAAAAGCAACCGAAACGTCGGGGAAAGTGTAAACTTATATATAAATAGTTTTAATAATTTAATTAGCTTACAAATTAGTAAAGTTTAAAAGTAGTATCTTCTAAATTATGTAATAAAGTGTCTAATAAACAACGCGATAAAATCCGTGTATAGTAGTTTAGTTTCAATGAATATTGGTATAAATAAACTGTTCCACTGCTAGGCACTGGCCTCTTTTCAACGTGAGACAGTTTAGGCCATTGTGCATCACGCTGGCCCAGTGCGGTTAGTAGAAATCACACATCTTCGAAAATAATATGGAAAACTGTCAGATGTGCAGGTTTCTTTAGTAGGCGATAAATAACTATTACACGTATAACTTCTAACAAAGTTGTGTGTCTTGGTATCAAACTTGAGATCAACTTTGATCTCTGCGTAGCAATCCAACGGCTTTACTAGGCTATCGCTGCTGCATAATATAAATTAAGTTCGTCATTAATTGTTGAATATTCCCTAATATTGCTTGCATCAGGCTATTTCTATAATTTATATTAATATCCTGAAGCAAAAGTCATACCTATGCTTTTAGCTTATAATTTAAAAACATTCTTAAGTAATCACGAATATTGTTCAACCATTTTTAACAGTTATGTCAACTGTCGGACACGACGCTTAAAATGATGCTGTTTACATTCTGTCTAGATATAGTTATATTTATTGATTCGAAAAACTTCAATCATAGATTTCTTTATCAGACACGTCACATCTCCAGCACTATGAATAGTTCCTGTCGCAAGACTTTACAAACATTCAAACAACGGACACAAATAACACCCAGACACAACCATTTGCGGATCACACATAGTTTTGTTCTGTGTGGGATTTGAACCCATAAGACTCGGCGCAATGGCAGTGGTGAAGCAAACAATTAAACCATTACGCCATCTGTGTAACGACTACTTATATCACATGGAAAAGTGTCCAGATTAAGAAAAATTAGCATACATAGAAGATAGAGAAAGATAGTGCACAATTTGGCATTGTTTGTCAGATGACCACTTGATGTCCAGAAAAGTGGCCATATTTAAACGTAGATGAGCGAATTTATAATTTGATACTTATTATAAGAATATGTATTAATATAAGAACTCAGTACCTAAAAGGGCAAGACTAAATAATCCCACAATTAGATATACATATAAATATAATTGATTTTATGTACATTTTCTTCTATATAATTTTCAATAAATACTCATCAGTGTAGAAAAACACAAATTTGGAGGCTGCAAAAAATACTAGGTTCGGCCATGGTTGAAGCATGGGCTATGTAAATTTTTTCCTACATATAATCATTTCCGGTATACTAAACTATCAAGGATTGTTTGCGGAAAATATTCACAGAAACAGCAACCATCTCATAACTACATATTCGCAGAGATCAACTAGGTACGTTACAACTACGTAATGGATTATAGTGCGTAAGACTTGATGCTGTGACGCAACACAAAGAACGCCGGCATAACGAGATAAATAACATCAGATTTATATGGAAAAACCGCGAAATATAAATTAATAGAGAAGTAGCTCATTATTAGCACCGTCCTTTTTAACGTAAAAACAAATTGCAACCTTATGTTGTAAAAATTAAGGTACACTTTTAAATGTGGAACCTCGAAGGTAAACAACGAAGCGAACCTGCGTGCGCAGGAGTGTACGATTTTCAATTCAAGTTCAGTGTTAATCCAACGACCGTATCGTGTGGACGTCTGGTGCATTAAATAAAACGCGATTTTATTAGCTACATACGAATTGTGTTTGTGCTGTGTAGTGAAGTTATTGTTTTATTTTTTAATGTTTTTGTATTAGCAGCCTGGGAATTTTTTAAGTAAGTTATCTCTTTGTTTTCTGTGAGAATTTTCATTTTATTGTAAGAAAATGGTTAAAATCGTTATTGATAAGATGTTGCACCTTCCATTTATTAATTTTATTTTATGACCTCTGCCTTTAATTATTTTATTATGTTAATTTAAAGGGCTCTGATATGTATTTTAGATTTTTTGCTGATATTATCCTTTTTGATTTATTATTTAAGATAATATCGAGTGAAATTTTTTAAAATTAATTAATGGGATTGCTCTTGTTTCTGAAATATTGTATTTTTTATCTTTATTATATTGTTTTAATACTCTTTTAAACATTATATGAAGGTTAGTACGTATGTATACCCAGTCAGGTAGCTTCTGTTTCCTACGGGTTGGGAAACCGAATCTCTCTCTACAACGGCTAGGTGACACGGTAAACCATTCAGCCACTAGTACTAGCCTATTAGTGCAAAATCTCAAAATTTGAGTTATCGTTTCATCGTTTAGATATCAGTATAAACTTATGATCCATATAATATAATATAATATTCTATCACATACACACAGCACCATCTAGCCCAAACTAAGCAGAGCTTGTACTATGGGTACTAGACAATGGACAAATTAACAAAAAAAGTATATACTTTTTTTTGTAAATATATACATAGAAACACCCAGACTAAGACAAACATCCATGTCCATATACACAAATGTTTGACTTGTGCGGGAATCGAACCCGCGATCTCAGGCATGGCAGTCGGTTACACAAACCACTACGCCATCGAGGCCGACACGTTTATATGTTTCACACAAGAATTCTACCGATATCAAACGATGAATAGATAACTGAAGTCTGAGAAATTTGCCCAAATAGGTTTAGTGGTCTACCTTATCACCACATCCCACGGCTATATAGCCGAAAGGGTAGGGAGAAGTGTATAACACACACAGTTCGGCAAGGATAAACCTATTGCCATCTTCTTGGCAATATTCCAGACTCCGTGCTACTACTTGAAATCTCCTGCAACAAAATCTCAATAACACTTTGCCCGACCTGATAATCGAACCAAAGACCATCATGCACAACGGCCACATTTACAACCACTATGTCACCGAGGAAGGGTTATCATAATAACCGTTCTTTTATCTAATGTTACACCAGCAGCGATAGCCTAGTGGGAAACCATTGGACTGCCACGCAGAGCTCTCGGGTTCGAACCCAACACGCGCATCTCTGACTTTTCGAAGTTATAATATGCGTATTAAATAATTAATTATCGCTTGCTTTAACGGTGAAAGAAAACATCGTGAGGAAACCTGCATGTTTTAGAGTTCTCCATAATGTTCTCGAAAATATGTAAAATCAGCCAACCCGCACTAGGCCAGCGTGGTGGACTATGACCTTACCCTTATCACACTGAAAAAAAGGCCCGTGCCCAGCAGTGGGACAGTTCAATACAGGGCTGATATTATATATCTAATGTTGTGGACAGTAATGTCATTGGTTACGTGACGTCCATTGATAGAAAAATCGCCTCGTTTACACAAATTGCCGACATTAGGGCTCCTTAATGATAATAGTGCCCATTTCAACAGCAATTGTGACGCAAGATTTAGAATAAACCATTATTATAATTGGAAATTATTCATATTCGATTCTTCTTCCTCATTAAGCAAAAAGGTGAGATATACTGCCGGTGTTTTGTTAAATGTTAGCTGAAGATATTATAAGATTATGTAGCGATTTAATTAAGTTAAAGTTTCAATTAAAATGTGTTAATCACATTGGAAGATGCCGTCGTTGCTGATTAATTGTCGTGGATCCACTCTTAATACAAGCACTCTTGAATGCACTGATAGCGTAATGGTGTAAGTGGTATTCATGCTACTGCGCTTAGAGTGGGTACGATCCCCACAAAGAACAAAAATTTATGCCATCAAGAAACAGTCGTTAGTATGAAGTCTGGGTATTCTTGACTCAAAGAATACCCAAACTCCACACTAACAACTATTTATCGACCGCATAAATTTTTGTCTTTTAAAAAACTTGTGTCGCAGGAGACTTCACAAACATTCAAACAATCCGTTGTTTTTGGATTTATTCTCAGTGCGCTGTATTTTTAAATAACTTAAATCTAATAACCTATATACCATACATTTTTTACTACAAAGATGGGAAACAAGAAATAAAATAGCTTATAATCGCTTGCAATAGTTAGTTAAAAATGTCAATTAGGTATATTTGTGCGTTGTCAATCTTGTGTCAATAAAAATTATCAAGAACAGCAAGTTTGGTGTGCATCCAACTTCGGCTAGCTTACTCAGTAATACGTAGTTGTCGACTATGTTGAATGCTTTTTTATAATCAAAGTAAGCAATACCTACCTGAAAACCCCAATCCACAGCACCACCCGACACAATCAATTAATAAGATTCGTAGCAGTGCTGCGTCCCGGTCTGAAACCATGTTGTGAATCCGATAGCAGCGCTTGCATTTGTGCCTGTATACTATGCTGAAGTGCGGACTCGAACACCATGGCAGGAGTTGACAGCACTGCCACCGGTCTATAGTTAGTAACATCTGGTACCGCTTTACCCTTGGGTACCGGTATAACGCACGTAATCTTCATGGTGTTGGAAAGGTTTGTAGCTTTAAGCTAACACTAAACAGTTGGTAAAGAGGTTTTGCCAATGCGTTAGCACAGTCTTTAAATAGTTAAATAGGAACGCAGGTACATATACCATCTGGGCCTGACGAGCGCTTTGGTTTAAGGTGGGTGAGCGCAGCGCATACCTCTTGCAAACTCAGAGCATTTATACATATACGCGCGCTTGATACTATATATAACTTAATTAAATCGCTACATAATCTTATATTATCTTCAGCTAAAATTGAACAAAAACCCGGCAGTATATCTCACCTTCTTGCTTAATGAGGAAGAAGAATCAAATATGAATAATTGCCAATTATAATAATAAAAAACACTTTTATTACATCATTTTCAAAATTATATAATAATGTGTTTTAATGTAAAATAAACAACGCGACAAAATCCGTATAAAGTGTTTAATTTTAATGTATAACATTCGCGTAAACATAAGGCAATCTTACTTATCAAGTGAAACGCAATAGTAGAGTTATAACTCTGGCGCTAGAATTATAATTATAATTTATTTTAAATTATTATAGTCAATAACAATGAGTAATTAATTTATAATATATTAAAATTACATAATTATATTATAATAGATACTGTCAAAGACAACGCCCGCGCTAGGAATAATTCCTGTGTCGCGGGGTACTTTACAAACATTCAAATAAGGGACATAAAGAACACCCAGACTCGGGACAACCATTTGTGTGTCACACAAATGTTTGTTCCGTATGTTATTCGAACCCACAACACTCGGCGCAGTGGTAGCGTTGAGGTGACCACTTTAACCACAAAGCCATCCGTGCAGTCCATCAAAAATGAATATCAATAGTTCAAATAATACAGTAAATAAATAATTTATCTATCTCGCACAATAGGTTGTCTTATGAAATATGTTTTACCACAATATAACTTAACTTTGTAAGTGGCACCTGATATAAGTTAACAAGTTTATATTAAAACCTGTATTACAGTTCACCAGCGCCCTCCTGCGGTTAAGGTGATACTACTTGATCTAGATTAAGCAGCTTCAGTTACTAGATAAACGTATCCTATTTAATATTATAAATGCGAATGTGAGTTTGTGTGTTACGCTTGCACGCCTTCACTTCTCGACTGATCATCATGAAATTTCGTATGCACGTTGTCAGGGGTACCAAAAAAGACAAATTCCTTTCATCCAGAACAAAACACTGTTTCGGAGGGATAGAAATATATTAACGAGATCCATATTAATAATAATAATAATAAAAACATTTATTTCGGACATAATCCATATAAGTTAGTAACAATTTACTTACAAACTATGTTAGTAATAATAAATAAATTAGGTATACATTACAGTTTTCCCGTCAAGATGTCCACCCAGTGTGCCTGTATGGGACAATCATTACGGGAGGCAATCATTCATCATTAATGCAAGAGAAGCTGTGGGCAAAATATAGTTTATTATAATATTTTACTGTAAGGTTTGCATGCCAAAACTGGTGATTATGAGATTCAACATTTTTTATAAGAACAAACCGGTATTGCGTGCAAATAAAATAATTAAATAAAATAATTAATTTTCTGTATGGATTGAACAAACCAGTTAAACCAGCTCATTCCTACAGTCACTAAATAATAATAAGGTAGTTGCATATGTTTAATATAGGACATTATTTTACACACAAGAGCAAATACCTATCAGTAAAAAGAAATTATCGGTGCAAGCAGTATTAAAATTGGTTGTATAATAAAAAGGGAAAAATTAGAAAAATTATAATTTTTTAAAAAAAAACGTAGTTCGAGGGAAATAGTGATTACACCACTATTTCCCTCGAACAGCGAGGTTTCAGTTCATTTTTACTCCTAATAGCAGATTTGAAACGCTTGTATATTATTTATTTATAGAACAGATTTCGATTTAGATTTCTGTTTATATTTTAGAGTTTGGGTGATGTAAATAATTAAATTAAATAATTAAAAAATATTAGTCAACTACCCTATTGACCTTATCGGAGAACTCTTCCTCTTTTCACTTCTTTCACTGTCATATGACGCAACCGAAAGTCTTATGGTTCATTTGTCCTGATAATTATATATTGTTATACACATAACCGTATACATATATTTAATATAATAATCCTTAAATAGTGTAGTCTATAAAATAGGATAGTCCTTTATTTTTTATCTTATACATATAAACATTTTAGGTATATACATATAAATATATTTAATATAATAATACTTAAGACTGCGCCGAGCGAAATGTGCCAAAACAAGCGGTCACAGTTAAGTGAATAAAATCAACACTTTTTGTTATATACAAATATAAAATATACATTTACCATAACAATGAATGTGTTTACAATTACTGATAACTAATTATTAATTATTAATTATTAATAACTAATTATTAATATTTTCGCCTATAAAATTACGTACGTGATTTTTAGATTATAACAGTAGAAATCTATCCTGTTTTACAGCTTAAACGAGACATAAATAGTTATATTACAATTTGTCCGTCCCAAATATTTAAGTTATTGGTTGACAATGAAGACACATCATCATCATCATTTCAGCCTATTGCAGTCCACTGCTGGACATAAGCCTCCCCCAGGGTGCGCCACAAGGCCCAATCTCCCGTTTTCGCCATCCAGTCACCTCCAGCCACCTTTTTCAGACAACAAAAAGACACATATTTATCAAAAAAGCACTTCAAATCCTCCATACAATTTTACTATGGCGGCCGTGCGTCAATTTGAATAAGCACAGCACGAGCTCTGTCATTATCTGTCTTACGCTCGGCGCAGTCTTAAATAGTGTAGTATATAAAATAGGATAATCCTTTCTTTCCTTTTAACTTTTGTTTTTGTATGTACATACATTATGATTGTAACTACAAGTACTTTAAACACATTGTCTTTTGTTTTTGTATTATCGAAACGTAACCGAACAAGGTTAAAATGTTATATTAAAGAGTGGTAGCTTATAATGTCGACCGTGCTATTTATGTAACAAATCGAGCATTGTGAAACGCAACAGGCACCCACAGGACAGGCTTTTTATTTTGCCTAGTGTGGGGTCGACGGATATCGACAAATTGCATTCTTTTTCTGATAATAAATTTTCTTATTATAAATTTTCTTGTAATGTACCCTGTAAGCTATATTTACTGCGAGATGTAGTGACCTTAGTCACAACAAAGAAAAATATTACGTGTTGATAATTGACGGTTTAGTACTGCGGCATAAATTTGCGCATCGTGAGGTCCTGGGTTCGATTACCTGTCAATGTGTTATTATGAAATTCCTAGTAGTACTATGGAGTCTGGCAATGTGCTCCGTGGATATCAATATGTTCGCCAAATGTGTAGGACCAAAAAATATAGCGAGCGAAATGTCAGCTCGCCACATTTCGCTCGACGCCTAAGTTTTCTTAGTATACATTACTGACTACCTCTTTGGAATATATCGGCGTAAATGTATATTATTGTATAATATGTACATAACTTTAATAAATAATAAAAATAGCGATAATATTGTCCTTCAGACCAAAATTCGGTCACGGCGGTCAATTACAACAAAGACTATAGCGCAGGAAATATAATACACAAGGGCTTGCGCAAATAAAAGTGCAGTCTCTTTACTTTCAGTCTCATACTCCAATGAGATGACGATCTAACACGGCAGGTGAGTGTTCAAACGCAGGACTAACAGCTTTTCGGGCTTTCTGAAGCATAGAGATGAAACACCACCAAATTTCAAACTCCGAGTTCGAAATAAAAAGTTTTTGACAGAACAATCCAATAGCTACACACAAATAGACTAGGTAGAACAATTCTAAATATATATGCCATGCAATTGACTTTATAATTAACTGTACTTGCTTCAGAAGTAGTTGTGACCTTAGTCACAACAAAGAAAAGTGTTAAGTGTTGGCAAATTATCTTCTTTGTGTTTTATAATAGTATCATTACTATAAAGCATTAAAAGCTTTAACGATAGTTCAGTGAGGAGACAGACAGTCGATTCATTTGTTCGATCATATGAAATTTCTCCGAAAACTCTATTTAATTTTCAGACAAGAATTTAATCTAACAAAACTGTGGAAAATACTATTTTGCCTGTTTAAATAACGATACAGATTATAGCAGCGATAGCTCAGTGGGGAGACCAACAGACTGCAATGCAGAGGGTCTCGGGTTCGAACCCACGTCGCGCACCTCTGACTTACGGAAGTGATATGACTTTTCGAAATTATGTGCGTATTGATTGACAGTTATCGCCTGCTCCGTGCCTCGGAGAGCACGTTAAGTCGTCGGTCCCGGGTGCCATGAACATCTATGGCAGTCATTATTGACAAGTCAGTGCCCTATAATACCCTGACACTGGTCTAGCCTTAGGGTATCGTTAGCCTTCGGGTTGCGGAGGTCAGGTGACAGCCGCTCCGTGTAAAAACTGATATCCAGTCAAATCCGGTTGGACCAGAAAAGCCGACCCAAAGTGACTTGGGAATAATAAAGGCTAGGGTGTATAGACTATTAAGTATTAAAAGCGATTTAAATGAGCAATCATTAAATGAGTTAATCCAATAGCGAAATTGTCAGCGGATGCGCAACTGAAACAGAAACAATTTGAGATCGTTTTTTTATTCTAAGTGTACGGGTCACGAGTTCAATGCCGTACATACCAACGGTGCCGACGCAGCACTGACGTCCAATGCTAACATGCGTCACACCTTTTTTAACACCTTTTATATTAATAAGCTATTAACCAAGTAATAACGAGTACATTATTAACTTATAACTACAACACACTATTAAGGAAAGATAAGCCAATATACAGTGTCTAACTTTTGGCTATCTTTCTTTTCGTACCTCACTACAACTCTACCAATACCATAAAGTGTAAAGTGTGAAGGCTAACTGGCCCGAACATTTAATGGTCCTAAAGTCTTAAGTCTTTTGTCTTAGTCTTGCCCAGTAAGGCGTTTAAATGAAAGAGTCTGCGGTTGGCAATGTATTATGTAGTGGCAGTACGAGTGAGCCAGCTCTTCCAGGACTAAGCCTCATGAGAGCTCTGACTCCAAGAACAGGCTTTTTCAATGCTACAGTTGTATTTCCTTTTATTAATATATGAGTTAACTAGATTTTCATGATGATCTGTCAAGTAGTTAAGGCGTGAAAGCGTAACAAACAGACAAAAAACCTTACATTTGCATTTATAATATTAGATTACGTGCGACTAAAGATTGTACAACTAAGATTGACGTGTCCAAGAAGTGTTTACACATGTTTATGGTAATAAAGATATTTGCCTTTGACTTTGATTACCCTCTCAAGGAAAACCGGCACGTAAGAGTAGTGCTTGCAATATGCGTATCACTTGTCTTTTATTGACACTATGGAAAAGGAATGAAATATTTAAGGAAAGGAATGGGGTTGGTACATAATTGAGCCACCAGAACTCTTCCCTACCAAACGAAACGCATTGATAGTGTTACTACTATGATGTTTAAACATTTTTGGGTATTGCAGTAATAATGTCCTCCAGACCGAATTTAGGTTACGGCGGCCAGTCTTAAACGAGACTGGCCATCTGCGGGGGTGATATTATAGTGCACAAGTGTGTGCACAAACACAAGTGCACTCTCTGTGCCCTAACTCTCATTATCCGATGGGACGGTTATCCGACACGACTAGAGAGAGATCAGGCGCAGGATAACTGCCTCCGTGGGGCAGCGGTAGTGAATGCGACTGCTATGCATGAGGTCTCGGGTTCGAATCCCGGGTCGAGCCAACAAAATTTATTGGGTTTTTCCGTTAAGAACTTTCAATAGCAGCCCGAAGTTAGGAAGGTGTTAGAAATCCCCGTGCCTCGGCAAGCACGTAAACCCGTTGGTACTACAGTAATAGGGCGATCTCCGAAAGCGCCGGCTTATTCGTATTGTCATACAATATTGGCAACAGCGGCCTGTTCCACTATTTGAATGATGAATGAGTCCCTATTTACAATTCCTGTGTTGGAATAAAAAGGCCATGAATATTGACCTATACCTTGAACAACTTAAATTAAATAATTTATAGTGTCAAGGTTGGGAGTAGTGAAATGTAGTGATACGCATTTGTTACTAAAACAATCGATTTATACAATTAGTGTTCGGCTATTGTTTATCAATTGTGACACTGCGTATTGCCACACATCGATTTATACAAACGAAGGCATAAGCCTTCGTTTGTATAAATCGATGGAAGGAAGGAATCGAGGGACATGTAGGCATAAGCCTACATGTCCCTGGAAGAGTTGGGTAGAGAAGAATTACATTCACACTTAGCTCTTTATAATTTAGCTACCACGTAATACGTTAGGCGAACCTATTGCAGTGTTTTAGAATTTTAATAGATAACTTATATACTATAACACTTTACTTCATCGGCGAATAAATAATGAAAACTCATGAGAGCATGCACACATAAACACAAACTTATGCTGCAGGGGCAACAAAGCATTACTATTTCACTACATAAGAAGCGATTTATAGCAAATGTAATTTCAATGTTTGATTATATTTTGTTTAAAATATAATAATAATATTCTACCACATACACACAACACCATCTAGCCCAAACTAAGCAGAGCTTGTACTATGGGTACTAGACAATGGATAAACATACATATATACTTTTTTTTTTGTAAATACATACATATTATACATAGAAACACCCAGACCAAGACAAACATCCATGTTCATGCACACAAATGTTTGCGCCAAATGGAAGGGGCTGTATGCCTACATGGGGTAAAAATGTGTCATTTACAAATAGCTTATAGACTCAGTGCCGCAGCAGTAGACAATGCGACTTTTAGCTGAGGTTGCGGGATTTCCTGTTAGAAAATTTCACTAGCATTGCGGAGTCTGGAACTACCCGGTAGACGGCAAAGGTCTAAAATTATACCTGGCAAAATGTAGGTGTAACACCTTTGCCAACCTTGCCTGCATATAAATGTAGTTTTCATCTAATTTTGCACCGGCCTCCATACATTGCATTCACAGCACAATTTACTTGTATCGTGATACTTCATTGTTTCAATGAGTCACATTAATGCCAATGTTGAAAGAGATACGTTGCGAAATTGGAAGGGATTGTTCTCCGAAGACCTATTACGAATACATTGCATGTTTACTAAGGGATTCTTTGGAGACAAATAATAAGATACTTTAATCTTATTAATTTAAGGTTGAAATTTGAATATAGCTGCTGTAAACTTAGGCATGCCATGTCGGCAGCTTGTTTTTGTAGCTAGTCTAGTCAGGGTTAGACTTTAGTCAGCACAGATGGCGTAGAAGTTCAACTGGTTCAACAAAAATGTGTTTGTTATAAATAGTTGAGACCAGTCCAGACTCGAATCAAATATTTGAAGACACCATTTTTTGAACAAACAACGGACACAAAAATCACCTGGGTGTAAAGTCCTCCGCGACATATGTATGTATGTAGGTATTATTATTGGTGCAAGAGATGCCTTTTTAAAAAGAAATGAGAAGGAACTGTTTTGTATGAACTAAGATCCAGGCCCATTGTAGGATCCTGTACAGTACTAGCTCTACAAAAACTAGTTCTTTATATTCTTGTCTCGTAATAATTTCTCAGTCAGTTATTGTTTCTAAGATTTAATTTACTGTAGTAGATATGCTAATAGCTGGTCATTCATATTTATGCTTTAACAGGCGCATTGCTCTCGTCTCTTATACTTATAGATTAAAAAAAGACGAATTTTTTATTTGCCTCAGTGGCGCAGCGGTATTAAATGCGATTGCTCTACATGAAATTTTGTGTTCGATACCCTTAAAGGGCAAGGCGGTGTTTGATTTTATATAAAAAATAAAACCGTTAGTAATGCGATCATGTTTTGTATTTACGTACCTTTCGGCAGCTCTTGATATATCGACCATGTTGCATTGGCTGTGGGCACAAGCAGATTAATTAAAATGATGTTATTGTATTTCAAGAAATTATCATCAGCACTGTGTCTGGAAGCGTGCTTGTTAAACTGCAGTAGGCTCGCTCAGTATACAGTCAGTCGGTCAGTCAGTTTGTCTATATTCTCTGTCAAAATATTTCCAGTAGCACAATGAAGTTTGGAACTAGTCGGTATAAGGCAGTAGGCTCGCTCAATATTAGATGTGACTTAAAACTATAGCATAACTACATGTGGATGTATTACAAGTGTATTACACTCACGTTTCGTTAAATATAGTTTTGTCAGGTTTAAGGGGTTCTGCTTACCCCTTCGGGAATAAATGCGTGGAACTATGTAGAAGAAAATCTTCTTCACTGATTTGTAATCATTACCTAATATTATAAATATCGACATGTGTCTGTCGGTTTGTCTTCTATCACAGCAACGCATTCAATTAACAGTTGTAGGTGTGAAGTTTCATGTATGTATGTGATCGTAGAGACAAGGACAGGTATCGCATTAGTGTGAATTTATTGTACTTGTGTGCGTAGAGCCAAAATGTATTTGACATTACCAAATATATGTACAGCGTGTTACAATAAGGTGTGGTCTTATTTAAAGGTCATACAGTGGGATAAGTGGTTATTTTTAAAAAATGACAGCAATATAGATTACGTATTACTAGTATTCTTGTTAACCCCTTCAGCTATGCTAGAATGCTTGTGTTAGAAGTGTGTTCACGTCGGTAGTGCAATAGGTGGGATTTGAAATCGCGACCTCTCAATTGTAAGTCCAATGCCTTGTCCACTGCGCGAAAGCCACTTTTTTAAATGGGTATATTTTAAAAAGTGCAATATTATAGTCCTTAAAAGTTATGATGCAGTGGTTAGATAATAGTTGAACGAGACGCCCAAAGTTGTATTACAAGTACAATTTTGTTAAAAAAATAATATTTCCATCAATTTGAAAAATAATAAGTTGCTAAATCACTGATGTTGGCGTCCAAACGTTAATATACATCTTTATTGATATCCTGTAGATAATATGTAATTATCTGTTGCAATGACTAACCAATAGTGAAGTAGTTTGGTTTCCTATTTTCTGGAAAGTATTATTGCAAAACTACAAGATGGAGACTTGGAGGTTTATACAGGGTGCCCTAGAATATGTGAATCAAATTGTAACGGGTGATTCCCTAGGTACCTTTGAAGAGTGCTAAATAAAACAATAAAAAAGTTTTTAAAAAAGTACGACTTACACCAAAATAAAGCAGCGATTTCAAAATTAAGTCAGTTTTAAAAATCATCGTTTGTAGTTTGACGAATCAATCCTTCACAAATAATAAAATTGCCATAAACGAAGCACCTGTAATTGAAAGTCTACATTTTTTTATTTAGCCCATTTAAAAGGTCCTTATCTAAGGAATCTCACGTTACAATTTGATTCACATATTCTGGGACAACCTGTATATCCTTTCCAATTGCTTGCATTTTATTCTATTTCTAATTCCTTTTCATCAAAGCCATAAACGCTTAAATAATATCCTAGATATTGCAAGCGATCCTAGGCTACGGTAATGGCCTACCATCAAGCGGCCTGTCTACTAATTAACCATCTTAATGACATAAAAAATTGTAGCCTCGTTACAATTAACATGCCTACAATGATGGCGTAGCCTTAAGTGGTCGTTTTCCAACTGCCAATACGCCGAGTGTTGCGCCAAATACGACACGGGACAAAAATTAGTGTAATCCACAAATACTTGTTCCAAGTCTGGGTGTTATTTGTGTTCGTTGTTGAAATGTTCGTGAAGTCCCCCGCGACACAAGAATTTTTGCTAGTGCGGGAGTTGTCTTTTCTTATACAGATCATATCTTACATGCATAGATTCTTATGAGTGGAAAATTTATACAGTAGATGAATACTATTTGTTTCAATTAAGATGTTTACGATATTGATTTGATTTTATTGATATAACACATAAGTCACGTGTGAGAAAATATCAAGAATAACATAAAAAGTATTAAGCGTGTAATTGGAAAATATCCAGTATTTAAGACCAGGATGTTAATATAATTGTTATTTATATGTTTTTCTGTGAATCACGTCTGTTTTTTGTGAGATTATAGCGAGATTACTGTAGTTTTGTTTTTATAAATATAATCCGTATAATTGTAGATATTCTAAGTCTTTTTCTGAATTGACTTTTATTATCATCCGTGTAAACATGAGAATTTTTTAAATATTTCATTAATATTTTTTGAATAGCCATTTCTAATATCTACCATGTTTTTTTTTACTTACTTTTGCTAGTATTATGGCATGTCTTAAATTAACAAAAACATCTACCATCATGCAATTATGCTGAATTGAATTTAAGCGATATACAATTTGTATAAAAATGTATACATAATAAAATATATTATTTATAATATATATAGCTTCTAACCATTATATTTAGTACAGGAACCACGAAATTAGATGTAGGATATAAACAGCTATTTCATAGTTAAAGGCCTAATGCTATGTCTATGCTCGTTACTTGTCATTACTTATAATAGCTTGCGTAAAATATTAACCTTAATTATTTATGCGTTGTTATAATTCAGGTTTAAATCAGGTAACTGTTGTAATTGCTTGTTAATTATGACGCTCGGTAATTATTTTTGGCCTTTTGCCGGAGGTTGTAAAACTTATAGATATAATTATGTTGTTATCTATATTTTATGCTTTTTATGCTATTGTTTACCTAAACAACAAGTGCTACAAGTGATATTGAAGGCCTTAATTAAACAATCTATAAGGAGCCTATTGGATAAGGCATCGAACTTGCGATCGGTCGTGGGATTAAATCCATTCATTGTACTATCGACATATTAGATTAACAGGAGAGGTGAACAAGAATACTATTACTTTGTAACCCAAATTGCAAGTTATCTTTTTTTAAACAAATATCTTCGCAAGACCTTAACAAATTATACATCTTAACCTTCCTCGTGAGTCACTCTGTCTATTAATGAAAACTATATAAAAATTCGTTTAGTAGTTTTTGAGTTTATCGCAAACAGACAGACAGACGCGACGGGGGACTTTGTTTTATAATATGAAGTTCTTTGACTGTATGGATAGCGTAGTGTTTTAAATGATTGCCTAGTCACTGCCACGTCGCCGATTATTTTGGGTTTAATCCCCACAAGGGATAAAAGTTTGTGTCATCAACAAATAGCTATTGAACAAATAACGCCCAGACTCTTTGTGTCCGTTATTTGAATGTTTGGACAGTCCCTTGCGACTGAGTAATTACTCCAAGAGCAAGAGACGTCTTTAAAAATAATAGAAACGATCTATCTAGACTCGCTCCATAGTATGGCTTTGAAAAACTACTTAATGTTGTGTGTGGAGGTAGGTGGGTGTATAATAAAATAACTTATGATGTTATGTGTCTTGGGTTTTTCATATAATTTCATATAATCAATGGTTAGACCGCATAATATCGTCGGTAATATTTTCATAACATCGCAGATCGGGCAACGAAGAGTTTTTTATAAATGGTCATCCATCTCAAGATCTGACCTTGCCAACGTTCGTTAACCCCGCGGTTAGATCGCCGTGTCAAAGATAAATCATACTAGTATTGTAAATATGAAAGTAGCTCTGTTTATTTGTTACGTTTACACGACTAAATGGTTTCACAGATTTTGATCAAAATTAGTGTGGATATACCTAACTTTAATAATGAAGAACGATCGAATCGTGAATTAACTTGCGTGTAAAAGATAATACATTTTTATACAATACAGGCAAACAAGTATATATTATACTATATATGTATATACTAATAATAAGCGGTTTCTGTAAGCAATGATTACTTGCAATACCAATGGTATCGCTCCCGAGTATTTCAAAGTCAGACACAACAAAATTACAAAATCTTAAGGATTTTTTGAAAATTCGAGGTTTGTCTTTAATATATATATTACTGATAACATGTATTATTAATTATAAATATTAATAATCCTTTACACAATTTTTATTTAAAATAGTCTGTCCAAATAAGTCAAAAAAAGAATTGGCCATTCAAAAATATTGATGAAATAGTTAGTATGAATACCACAACATTACAGATTTTTTTCATACAATGCGGCAACTTTATATATTAACCCCTTTCAAATAAATTATTAAAAATATAATAAAGTAGGAACATGGCAGTGGTAAATATAGATAATAATATCTCGAAATCGTTATGCTTTAATGTCAATATAATGCAGAGATATGATAAAAGAATACCTTGTCTGGATAAAGGAACTAAACGCTGGCTGTATTTCCTCTTCAAGGGAAAATCTAATGCATTCTAAAAGTATGTATATCGATGTGAAAAAAAAAATATTGGTTTGATGCTAATATCAATTAGTTTGTAGGTTATCTAATAGTTCATTGTATTAGCCTAATTACAATATGGATATCACGTTATAATTAAGGCGTATTTTTCTTATACTACTGAGCTACGACTCATCTTTGTGCCAGGTATATGGCTATAGGCTAAACTCCCAATAAGTGGGACCTAAACAGGCGGCAGCTGGGTGTAACAGACATTTGCCTTTCCATTCAAGGATATAGGCGAGATAATGTGTAAGTGTGCCTAATTGGCTGCAAGCCTAATGCTGTCTATCGGCCATATTGCCAGATTCTATGCTACAACATTGAATAGAAAAGGTGAAGGCAAACATCGTGAGGAAACCTTCATGTCTAAGAGTTCTCCATTATGTTGTCGAAGATATGTGAAGGCTGCCAACCGCCACTGGGCCAGCGTGGTGGACTATGGCTAAATCCATCTCACAATGAGAAGAGGCCTTGCCCAGTAGAGGGACAGTTTATATACAAGGCTGATATTATTATTATACACAGAATGATCTACAACCTATTAAAGTATAGCCCAGTATTAAACTCCGAACCCCACGATTACAAACATGAGCGGCATGAGTTGGCAAGACTTATACCCTTGGTACTACAAGCGGTCATAGGCTACGGTAAACGGTTACCACCAGGCAGTCCTTATACCTTTGTCACCTTGGCAATATGAAGAATCTACAAAATTACCGTACATAATCATTATTACGATGCAATTTGTGGTAGGTAATAAGTCAAAATGGTGATGACTTTTTAATCATTATTTTACATAAATACTTCTTGGTGTCATCGTGACATCTTATAGTTTTTAGAGTTCGAAAAAACTCTTATACAACAGCTTTGTCCGTCCGTCTGTTATACAGCATTCAACTCAAGAACCGTAAGAACTAGAGACTCGCGGTTAACGCCATTCGACACAGCACAGTCGATTTACCCCGAAATGACCTTTGACCTCTGATCTCAAGGTCACGTGATACCATTTTTTCGAACTCTAAGATTTACGGCAATTCATTGCCGTTTCTCACTTGTTAGTTTTTAGAAATGATTAGATTCATGTGAATTCCCAATTCAAGGTTCCATTATTTGAAGTCATTAGTTTTGGGAAATAAGTATTAAATACAGATGTAAAAAAGGAGGAAATAAGTTTTATTCATCACTTATAATTTTAATAGCTGTGTCCCTTTAGTATGATAAGGTTACGTTACAGCTATGTCTCTGTTTAATATTATAATGCGTTCCCTAATTAAAAGGCTGACTAGTGGATAAAGATTGTTTCAGATCAGACTAGTAGTTCTTGAGATTCACGTGGTCAAACAAACCCTCTTATTTGTAATAATTATTATTATTTACATACATCGCAATAGATCAACGATTCGAATTGATTTCGAAACTATTTTAGTAGTATTTAAATTCAAAATATTACTTGCTCCTTCCCGTTACTAAGTAATTAATAAAAAAACAAGTGACAACAATTTTTTTGTCGTATTGGTCCAGTGGCATATATTTGCAGCGGATCGTTAAGACCTGGTTTTGATTGCCGAGAAAAATATCTTTTGAGTTCCTCTGTTAAAAGATTCTCAGTTACCTCTAAAAGTTGACGACGGTATAATAATAATAATATTCTACTACATACACACAACACCGTCTAGCCCAAACTAAGCAGAGCTTGTACTATGGGTACTAGACAATGGATAAACATACTTATATACTTTTTTTTTGTAAATACTTACATATTATACATAGAAAGGTATATCTGGCTTATTAAAATTTTCATGTTATACAATGCTGCGTACCCTCTTGAATATACACTAGCGTAATATAAATATAATTAGTAAGCACATAAATTAACACATTTGCCGCAAAGCCTTCACATATCGCTAGTTTACCGTGGTATGTTGGCATTCTGTGACGTCACAGTTGCCCCATATCCGTTCGACCATGGCCATCAGCTACACCTCATATGTACCTTTATGATCCATTTCAACAAGATAATCTCCAATGACAGATCATTGCGAAACGCTGACAATCTCTTTGGTCTTCAGGCAGCCGCAATCTGTAATATTCCATTGAGCTGCCGTCGTTGCGAAGTCGTTAACAAATCATCCTTAAGGCGCTTCTTTGCTTACTCGATTGGCCTCGGAAGATGGCTGCTCGAGTATAGCAATCTGGAGTAGTCACTATCGATCGGTGATTTTAATACACACAGATCGTGAACGAGAAATATTGTATCGATTCTTGTATCGATAAACGATTGAGATATATTCTATCGATTCTCGTCTGTTTCTATGCCATCTTCGTCTTATAATTGAATATAGAACTTTTATTTCCATTTAAGTTTATTATTCAGGTATGGCTATTTGGAGTAATCTCTATATTGATATCAATCGACACCGGTGGGGTGAATATATTACACAAATCGTGCACGACTGTTAAAGTGTAGTATCGATGGATGATCGCCCTCAACAAAAAAATAATGTATCGATTCTCGCCTGTTTCTATATTATCATCTTTGTCATATAATCGAATAAAAAACGTATATAATTTATAAGATTCGCTATTCGAGTTTGGCAATTTGGAGTATTCTCTCTATCGATATCAATCGATACCGATGGGATAATTATAATACATAGATCGTGCACGACTGCTTAAGTTTAGCATCGATGTACGATAGCCCTCAACGATTGAGATATATTGTATCGATTTCAGTCTGTTTCATTACTGGCTTCGTTTTATACATTATTCGCTTATCATTGCGAGGCCTATATAGTATACAAGGCGTCTGCTGTGCATGAGATCCAGTATTCTTTAACCAAAAGCAAAAGGTTGTGGAACCCGACACCAATTATGCCCGGTAGATTGGCACGAAGCCTATACTTGCCGAAATTTGCACCTATTCAAGAATATAGGCGTAATAATTATCTTTATTATTTTATTCAAACAAGACGTGAGCATTCACGTATGCATATCCAAGTGAGTTAATGTTAGTTCAGTGAACCTTCGAAGAGCCTTGATCATGATATACCCAAGAATAACCACTTCAAAATCGAGCAAAACATCAAGAATTGCGATGTATTCTGTATATACTACATTCTCTGAGCAAACCTGTTAGTACTCGGAACTTTAAGCGGTTTACGTCAGAAGAACTAGTTTTCCAGCATCTTGTTTAGAGCCTTAATAAGGTTTTGAAGAGTAAGAGTGGGTCAATGACGTCTTTAAAAGTTAATGCATATTGTTTATTGGCAAGACTATATAGCACAAGTTTTTGCCCATGGCGTCGCTTGCGTTAACTTGGATTTTGTCAATATTTTTGTATTCCTCGGGAACAGTATTTTGTCTAGATGGAAGGTACCCTATGTCCTATTCGCTAACGCTAACAACGTGTATGTAAAATCTCATGACGTTCGGTCGTGTAGTTAAAGCGTGAAAGCGTAACAAACAAACAAAGTCACTTTTGCATTTTATAATATTACTTTGGATTTGACTGCACGGATGGCATAGTATTTTAAATGATCGCCTCGTCTCTGCCATGGAGCTGCCAAGCTATGAGTGTTGTGACTTCGATCCTTCACATAAGTATTAACTACGATGTCCCACTAGCGCCAGAACGTCCCCAAATGAAGCTGAAAGACAGTACTACTGTCAGACAGTGACCTGACTGTGTCATCCAAGTTACTGTCACCTTAACAACGCTGAGGCCTATGCGCGGCTGTTACCATTTACCATCAATTGGACCACTAGGTCGTCTAAGAAGTCCTTGACCAAATCTCAGCAACAGTTTGCTCGACCTAGGAACTAGATCCAGGATGTCACAATCAGCAGTTGCGTTAACGCTCATGCCACTGAACCAAGGTAGTCAAGTTGACCAGCTGATACATTTTTAATTAACAGTCGGTACGAGAGACTAATAACATTAAGTTACCACAAATTATAGATACACAGATGGCTGCTTTAATAAGACGTGCTAAAATAAATGCTCTTACGTGTAGTATGTGCGCTCCATACTTGACCATACAACGCAGTTAGCACGTTAAGCACGACTGTATTCGAATATCATTTAAATTTAATTACGAGAATTAGCAAAGATTTAAAAAAAATAGAATTTAGATATTTTTGTACTACTAAGTTTGCAAACAATCGTACTGTTTTGATGGCTAGTGGTTGCTTATTATCGCTTGCAATATAAGGAGTATAATTACAGATAGTATGAAAAAAAAAGAGATAAGAGATCTGTGAGCCTACGATATTTTTATATCCCAGGCCAAACGCAGGGACAGTCTTACTACTCTTACCTCGAGTAATAGTTGCCCCTGGGTGAGCAAGGACAATTTTTATTATCAATAAAAAGTTGCAATAACAGGCTCTTCTATTCAAACTTGCTTAAGGCTGTTCATGCGTGAGTTTCTTTTCTTGCCTTATATTGAGGTTGTCATCCGTATCTACTGTTTCCGTGGACGTATTCAAGCAGATATATATAATTATGCTGACGGTCAATGAATAATTCATTAGATAATTGGACACTATTTGCAACTTTGTTTTCACAACACAAATGAACTAGTTTTATAGATCGTGAACTACGGAGTATAAATTATTTATATACAGCCTATTTGGTCTCATGGTATAAAATTACGCTTAATCTTATGGACGATTCCGAGTTATTTTGGCGGGCAACACGTTGTTGCGTTTTTCTGTTAGGAAATTCTCTTTAGTAGCATGGAGTTTGGTAATGTGTGACGGCAATAAACTCGCTTTAATGAAGGACTTGGACAATGAATATTAGCGGGTGAAGTTTGGATGCTCTCAATGTCTGCTTACTATCATAGATATATGCAGACGGAGAATATGATATAATTTAACTAATAGTTATAATATACAAATAAAATTCAACAAAAACATTTCTATTAAGAGAAATATCTAGAGCCATCTTATTAAACAATAAATGGTTTTATGGTACTAATTGTTGAAAGTTACTCCTAATAAAATGTGATTTTATAGAAGACGGACAGGCGCCACAATTCTAACAATCTTTTTTGTTTAAAGCAAGTATGCTGTATAATTAGTTATTGGAAAATGTTATTGAATAGCTACACCAGCGGTTTCTTTTGCATAAAATATGTAGGTATAAAGATAATCTAGAATAGTGTAGCTGCTTTCTAGTGGAAGAATGATCACAAGCGATTCGGTAGTTCGAGAGAATAACATACTCGTACAAACAAATATTACATCTTTATAATATTATTATACATTGGCACATATGATTTGCTCTCTGTATAGATAATAATAAGATCAGAAAGTGCCCGTTCATCGTGCGGCGTCAATGTCATAGTTTACAACACTACTGCTCAGATCTCTATCTATTGCTCAACATGCCTAGCTGTGCTCGACCTAGTGTCGGCTCAACTTGTGTAAAATCTATTATTTTAGCTGCATTTGGCGCCATATTTTTTATTTATATACATATCATTTACGTCAGGTTTCTGAAGGAGCTAGAGATTGTGTTTCGCCATATGCTATGTTTTTGGCTAGCATATTAAAGTAACATATTTTTATTTATTTCTTAAAATACTAGCACTAGACGTAAAGTACTTTCGTGTGTCGCGAGGGAATTTAGAATAATATAATAATAATATTCTATCACATACACACAGCACCATCTAGCACAAACTAAGCAGAGCTTGTACTATGGGTACTAGACAATGGATAAACATACATATGTATATATAATATTGTCTTCTATTTACGCGAATATTATTCATTGAAATTAAACTGCTATATACGGATTTTATCGCGTTGTTTATTTGACACTTTATTACAAAATTTTGAAAATTGTTACACTACTACTACTATTAAACTTTACTAATTTTTAAGCGAATTAAATTATTATTAAACTATTTAGATTTAATTTATTTTTATTTTACACTTTCCCCGACGTTTCGGTTGCTTTTCAGCAGCCATGGTCACGGGGAGACTAAGATGGCAGTTGTCTCAATGTTCCAGTATAGTTATTTCAAAGTACCCGAACATAATTTAATCATTGGTGTTTCTATTTACGCAGAATGAGCTCGAAGTATCATGAAGTCTAGCTGTGGTTTGCTTCTTCTTGGGTTTGACTATTTTTATTACTGGATCCCAAGCTGGTGGTACATTCCTACCATCTTCTCTATTAAAATTAGGATGTTTTTTGATTTCAATAGCCTCGCGAAGCATCCTTGGTAGGAATCGGTGTTCTTTAGCGAGAATCTGTGGTTTGTCAAATCTCAGGTAGTGGTTGGTCCCCTGTTGCACATGTTCACACACAGCAGACTTCAACGAGCGTTGGTGTTTTACATCAGCTATGTGTTCTTTTATGCGGGTGCCTATGCTTCTCTTGGTTTGACCAATGTATGAGAGTCCGCAGTCACAATCTATTTTATAGACCCCTGCATCTTGTAAAGGTAGTTGGCACTTGACGGATGGTAAAAATTGACTTATCTTCGTTGGCGGCTTGAAGTATGTGTTGATTGAAGCTCGCTTCAAGATGTAGCCAATCTTGTCAGTGACACCCCTTACATAAGGCAGTATAGCAGGCTGGCGCTTGACTGTGGCTGGCTTTTCTCGGGATCTGTGACAGCGGCGCGGCTGTTGGAGCTTGTTGTCTTGCAGTACTTGCTTGACATGTTGAAGCTCGGCGTCCAGGTGTTTCTTGTCACAGATCCCATGGGCTCTCTGAAACAAAGACATTCCCACGGTAGCTAACTGTTTAGGATGGTGGTGAGATTCACCGTTTAAGTACCTATTTGTATGGGTCTTTTTCCTATATACAGTGTGGCTCAAAGTATGATCAGGATTCCTGATGACAAGTACATCTAAGAAAGCTAATGAATTATTTGCCTCTAATTCCATAGTAAATTGAATGTTATTATTAATGGAATTAAGATGTTCTAGGAATACACCTGCACTATCTGTTGGTAATATTGTAAAAGTATCATCTACAAACCTCTTATAAATCCTGGGTGTGATGGGGGCAGTATGTAAAGCTCGAGCCTCGAAGTCCTCCATATATATGTCAGCAACGACAGGCGATACTGGGGAGCCCATTGCGACACCATCAACTTGTATGTAGAATTTATTGTCCCACAACAGATAGCCAGTTGTTAAGCAATGCTTAAGTAGTTCTGCATATTCCTCAGGCATATTGTACTGTATTAGCTACCTTTTAGTTATTTCAATACAGTCATGTGCAGGTAAGCATGTAAATAATGACTGTACATCAAAACTAACCATTGTTTCATTGTTAGTGAGACGTAGGTGTTTAATTTCACTCACAAAATGGTATGAATCCTTTACATGTGCTCTCGAGTTGCCTCTGAGTGGTGAGAGTATCTTCGCTACGTGCTGAGCCAGTCTGTAAGTTGGTGTGTCGATCTGACTCACAATAGTATATATATGTATATATTTTTTTTTTTTAGTAATTACATACATGCTATATATAGAAACACCCAGACCAAGACAAACATCCATATTCATGCACACAAATGTTTGACTTGTGCGGGAATCGAACCCGCGACCTCAGGCGTGGCAGTCAGTTACACTAACCACTACGCCATCGAGTCGTCCAATACTTAAACTTGAAACAATAATTTGTGGATCACTGCTTTGTGAAGAATTCAAGCCCAACACACTGAACGGCAAGGTAATTTACCTAAACCACCAACCATCAGCGCAGTCACATATTTTAAATGACATGTGATAAGGCTTATAACCATCCACTGGGCTTAATTTACAGACTCCATGCTCCTACTAAAGTTTTTCAGACAGGAAAATCTAATTACACTTTGTTTGATTCGAGAATAGAACTTGAGATACACGCACAGCAGACGCATTAAAAACTGCTGCGCTACCGAGACAGTTAATAATACAATGTGCTTGTATTTCAACATATACGTACATATATGTAACACGGGTTACGTGATTTTTACTACTAATACAATTACCCCATCAGCAATAATAGCTACTTTGTAGGTACGTACTAAGTTTGATTCTCTTTTAAGCACGTAAGCATAAAATTGCAAGTACAATTAAATACAATACAATTCTACCATTGTTCTTTGCAGTTATTAAAACGAAGATTGTACGAACCTTCTTATGGAAATTTGAGAAAAATGGTTGACAAGGAAATTAATTAACCGTTCAGCCTCGCTTGTATTGTGACCATTACGACTTATCTAAGGCTTTAATGAACTATACGATTCGTCGCAATAAAAATTAACACAACAATTATTTAAGTCATCATCATATCATCAATTAGTTGTGCCGAGTTTGGGTGTACCTACTTTTATTCCGTTGTTTTAGTGTTGGTAAGAAAAGCAACGAAATATATAAAAATAATTCGTTGTATAGCAGCGTTTCTTACCAATAATCTATTCATGCTCTCTTAAACAGCCTAGAGGCTCTATAAATTCTTAAAAAATTTAATTAAATAATGATTAAAGTGGCTTGAGTTTCGACTAGGCATAATGCTTTGTGTCACGGAGTAAGATAAATCTTCAAACAACAGACACACATATAGACGATCGAACATGGTGCAGTTATTATTATTAATACTAGTACGCTGGTTTTATCACTTGCACTGTTTGCACGTCGAACTCAGTGCGATACCGAAAATAATGTATGGTGTCGTGTGATGTGAAGAGAGCAGCGTAGCACCGCACCGTGCCTTAGCTGGCCCGCAACATGTTCGATCGTCTATTTGCAATTTAAAAACACTCAGACTCAGTACAATTTGGTGCAGTTATTGTCAAGGTCACCACTAATACAAGCGCGCCTGCTTTACACGTAAAATATTTATATCATTAAAATATAATTAAATTACGAGAAAATATATTTATTATACTTATTTACTGAATATTAGATGCAGATAACGATAACGAAATCGCACAATTATTAAAAGGTCTTTGTAAAATTGAATTGAAAATTGAATTAAGCTATTATTTTTAAGCTAAGAAAATTATTATAAATACCATTTTAGATTTTAAGGTCATTTATTTATTGTAAGGATCATTTAATTGATTTTTATGTGAAATATATAATAATTTAATCGGTTTCAAAGTAAATTCGGACCCAAGAAATACTAACTAGGAATGCCTACATCGTATATAGTTCATGTAGATCATAATGACTACTGTTGATTAATTATTTCTTAACTCTAATTGGTACGTAAGTTATAAGTAGTTTCTGTAAATTTTACAAACGAAATTAAAACTCCTATGTACATACAAAAGAATCATTTGTAAAGTTGTCCAATATTAAGATATTTTTGTAACACGAGGTCCTTTTGACAGTGGTCAAGATACAAACTATATTGCTATTAAAGGTCTCAGCGTTTCACCTATGACTTTTGAAAGTTATATTTATAAAATCTCAGTTATCGTTTAATTTATAATTGAAGGAAAGTATTGACACGGAACGTTCATACCGGAAAGATTTTAAAAATGTCATCGAAAGCCTGTGAACTATTTTAATCCACACTTCATCAAAAACGTGCAATCACCATTATCCGATTCCTGGCAAACATCGAATCTTTGCTGCTACTAAGAGATGATAATCTCTAAAAGCATAATGAGAGATGATATTACACAGAATATATAACTTTGTTTCATTCTCCAATATGCTAGAAGGATATTTTAAAAAAAGAAGAAGAGTGGAAGGTCTTGCTGTCACTTTAACAGCCGTGACATCGCCAGAAAAACAACCAGTTTCTATGCTGATAAAATTGCCAGACACAGATTTAACCTATACTTGAATTTACGCTAATTACTTCTGTCTGTTAAATTATGGTAACAGTTTGGCAATGAACCCGGTATAGGACAAAATGATCGCATTCCATAACATGGTATCTAAAGATCTGCGAAAATGAGGGTACTTACTGTATTAAAATGGCTTACTTCGCAGGGTACCTTTAATGGAAGGGTTTTCTCACTAACCACTAAACTAACGTTCATAAGTGTTACTTTGTGACACAAATGTATGTATAAATGTTCTTTGATTTGATTAGTCATATCATAGTCATAGTTGTCGGTCTCGATGGCGTATTGGTTAGTGTAACCGACTGCCACGACTGAGGTCGCGGGTTCGATTCCCGCACAAGTCAAACATTTGTGTGCATGAACATGGATGTTTGTCTTGGTCTGGGTGTTTCTATGTATAATATGTATGTATTTACAAAAAGAAAAGTATATATGTATGTTTATCCATTGTCTAGTACCCATAGTACAAGCTCTGCTTAGTTTGGGCTAGATGGTGTTGTGTGTATGTGGTAGAATATTATTAAAATAAAATTAGAGGTGTAAGTATTTTCGCCTATCGATTACCATAATTATATATGAACGTGTTGATATAACGTTCGATATTTAAATTCAAAAGTTTATTCTGATGCTTACAGCACGGAATCAGGGCTTACTGATTGGATTCAAAGTGACGTCGATAAGTCGATATGTCAAAAATAATTGCTAACAAAAAAAGATCGTAGTTCAAGGTTCTTGAAGTCAAAGTTTTTATATTAATATATGGCTTTTATCAATCAATAGTCATGTATGATGTATGTAATATGATACGTGCGTATATGTTTTTATATAGAGCCGTAATAAAGTAACACATCGATGTGATTTTTTGCTGTATTAAAAAGCAAAAAGTTTATGGGATATTTTAATTTGATTGATAGCTTTAGTAATTTGGCGGTTATTGGCTTATTTTAATTGATTTCAACTTATGTTTTAACTCTTATTGATTAGATACGAAGTCCAAGGGCTTC